>CM031618.1:28992982-29057982 GCA_018398815.1 Conus ventricosus
CTCATACGATGCATAAAAGAGGAAGAGGAAAGGAGGGGAAGGGTGGCGGAGCTGAAAGGATTTGTAGGTGGTGATAATGGGAGATGGGGGATAACACACGTTAGTCATCGAAGAAATATGAGGGAGAAGAGGGTAAGGGTGGGGTGGAAGACTGTTGGGGGGGGGGGGAGGAGAAAAAAAACATATGGTCAAACTTATTGTTCAGACCGTTCAGGGAGCCCATTACTTCCCTCAGGGAGGCCATCACGTCTTTCGTTGAGGGGTCCGGTGGAAGCGTAGATGCACCAGGGGGAGCTGCCTGACCGCCGACGCTGTCTCGTCGTGCAGAACCTCCACTGCCGAGGCGGGACTGACGCGAGTTGTCCCTAGAGCCAGGTCCTGGGTTCAGCTCCACGTCGCCGCAACGCCGCAACAAATTTTCGTAGAACAGCAGGGAAAGTAACCGTCCAAGGGTGACACCGTCTGTCTGTGTCTTCAACTTCAACATTGACACACTTATGGTGGCCTTAAATTTTGCCCGCTTCGACATAAATTGTGCATACACAGCCGCGAATGCACCACGCACAGGTCTGAATCGATGGTTATCGGATGGCATAACAGTGAATACAACCTGGAAACAACCCACAGGTTACAGTTCCTCTTCTGGCCTGGACAAAATTACGAAGAAAGGCAGAGCACATGCAAACGTGGCTTCTCCACTTCGTGTACCTCGCTCATTCCCGAGAGAAAGAGAGAGAGAGAGAGAGAGAGACAGACAGACAGACAGACAGACAGACAGACAGAGAGAGACAGAGAGACAGAGAGACAGAGAGAGAATGCATACGCACATTCAGGAAAGCATTCAGCACAGATATCCTGAACAAATGATGGGCCACTAATAAATATGATAGACATTGACACCACACACACACACACACACACACACACACACACACACACACACACACACACACACACACACACACACACACACACACACACACACGCACGCACGCACGCACGCACACACACATTCACATACACTTGTACACACATACACACACACAAGCGCGCGCGCGCCTCTTATATATGAAGAATATTCAGTGTTTCTGTTAGTCCGTCTTCGTATCCAATGCAATCTGTCATTGTTGCTGGCTATACAGATCCACATTATTTTCTGATCATCTCCAAGTTTGGCATGGTGACTCACTGGCACTCTGGGCACATCCAGAGCGAATCACTTTAGAGCTAGACAGTCGCATTCATCGCATTTTTTATGTAGACGTTTGGCGAAGAGAAGCAATGTTGAGACCAAAAATGCGTGAAAGACGCCTGGCCATCGACAGTCTTCTGATAAAACACTATCCTTACTGTCAGCCGGAGCAGTGCAGTGGGCAGAGCTTTAGGCTGAATGTTGAGACTTTCGTGGTTCAGTCTCTGCATTAGACACTCATTCTGCAGTTGTTATTGTTGGTGTTTTTTTCATCTTCAAGGCATTCGAAGCTGGTCTGAGGTAAAGCAGAGAGGGGGATACGGTGTGTGTGTGTGTGTGTGTGTGTGTGTGTGTGTGTGTGTGTGTGTGTGTGTGTGTGTGTGTGTGTGTGTGTGTGTGTGTGTGTGTGTGTGTGTGGTGTTGTGTGTGTGTGCGTGCGCGCGCGCGCGCGTGTGTGTGTGTGTGTGTGTGTGTGTGTGTGTGTGTGTGTGCGCGTGCGCGTGAGTGCGTGCGTGCGTGCGTGCGTGCGTGCATGCGAGCGAGTGAGCGAGCGAGCGAGTGTGCGTGTTTCTATGTGCGTGTGTGTGTGTGTGTGTGTGTGTGTGTGTGTGTGTGTGTGTGTGTGTGTGTGTGTGTGTGTGTGTGTGTGTGTGTGTGTGTGTGTGTGTGTGTTGTTGTTGTTGTTGTTGTTGTTGTTTACTGTTGTTATTGTTGTCTTGTGACGGCTTTAAATTTAAACGAAATGCAGTTTCCCAACAATATAGTCCAGTGAAACAAATTTTATTAATGTAAATATGAGAAGTATCAAAGTATGGTATCACACTTCTGCAGACTCTATGCATTTTGCACACAATAGATTTGGGTCATGAGCAAGGAATCTTCACAATCACACAATCATCTCATGGACGTGATGTAGCTATTGTCTGTTTCACCTGAGAAGTGATAAATTTCTGAAGACTGATTTCTTTGCCTTTCTGGTGTTTCTGTCTCAGGATGAGATAAGTATAAAGGAACGGATTGAGTGCAGCGTTCAATGGTAGAACAATGATGGCCAGTGCTGTGTTGACCTCCACTGAAACAGCGACGTCCAGCTTGGCCAACAGTCCACAGACACCAATGGGGAACCAGCACAGAAAGTCCGACATGGCAATGACCAGGAGACGACGAGCAATGGCTGATTCATTGGCTCTTGATCTGGGTTTGTCTTTCACATTAATGCCGGCTTTCTTCGTCGAAGTATCATTTGATATAGTGTTAACGATAACCGACCAGTAGATGAGAGACTGACCAACAGCGATCAACAGAAACATGATAAGGTTAACTACAATCATGACACTGAAAGAGTAATGGCGACCGGGAAAGTCAGCTCTGGTGACGGGCAGAGGAATGCACAATCCTGTCTGGCTGTAGAAGGCCCAGTGGGAAGTCACAGGGAGCAAAGGTATTGAGGCCAGGATCGCCCCTAGTCCCCATCCGACAATGCAGGCCACGTGAGCTGACGTCATTCCAAAACGAACACGACTGAAAGGAAAGCGGATAACCAGGAAGCGATCCAGGGTGATGAGGAAGATGAGGAATGAGGACAGCTCACAGGACAGAAAGGAAAGAAATCCTGCAGTTTTGCACGCTGTACTTTGTTTCCACGTTTTTTCCTTCCACAGGTAATGGTTGGCGAACACACGATCAACTATTCCAATCTCTGACAAATAGACCCCCATCAACAAATCTGACATGGACAGATGAACGACAAATACCGCGTAACCTGTCTTGTTTCTTCGTGCTATGAGCGTTTGCATGTGGTATACAACACTTCCAAGGTTTCCCAGTAAAGCAAAAACAGCGAAAACAGCAATTATGTTTTTGTAAAAGCTCGTCATTAACAAATGTCCACATGAGGACATTTCATCAACCGGTGCTACACATTTTCCAGTGAAGGTATTGGGCAACATAGCTGAGCAGCACAATCTGTAGTTGCTGCTGAAGACTTGCTGCAAGTCAGTCATTTCTTTCATAAAGCCGGGGTTGAAGTCAGAGATGGGACAACCACGTAGATTCAAAACTCTCAAAGAACCGAACAACTGTTTTCCGTTCAACAAGTCTAGTCCACTGTCAGATAGATCTAAAATTTGAACTTGAGGCATGAATTCTGACCATATGTAGAGGTTTAAACCCTGATTTTGAACTCTAGAAAGATTTAGTAACAGTAGTGATGTTAATAGATACAGTCGATCGAAACTATGGATACTGGAGGACAAGGGGTTGCCTGCCAGATTCAGTTCCTTCAGGTATTTTAGAGGCAACAGATGTCTCAGCCTGATGTCACGTAGCTGGTTATCACTGACATCAAGTGTATGAAGATTAGGCAGTCTTAAGTCAGTTAATTCTGTCACCCCACATGCACCAACACCAAGGTAGATGAGCATGGTATTGTTGGTGAATTCGTTTAAGGCCAGGCCAGTACCTGTGGCATCCAGGTAACGGATATGTAGAAAAGGCTTGGCCTGAAACAAGTGACTGCCATAACAGACACACTGCGTGGGACAGAAGTCCCTTTCATCGCAAGTAAGCTCATCATCGTGGTGTGGACAGTTAGACACGCCGTCACACAGGTGGTCCACGTGTATACAGGTTGTTTTGTCAGAGAGAAGACACCGGTAAAACCCATGACATGTATATTCATCGCAGTCAGCTTCGTCCTCATGCCCCGGGCAGTCCTTCATTCCATTGCACCGAGTGTAGACAGGTAAACAATAGCCCATGTCAGGACACATGAAGTGCGTTTCTGGGCAGTGAGTGGTATTGCTAGGGAGAGGAGTCACTGAAAAACTTCCTGGCCTGTCAAAATGAACCAGAGCTGGGGGCCATGTGACATTGAACAATGTTACTATATAATTCTTCTCACATTGACTCTCGTCTTCCAGTGTTATACAGTCTGATACTCCATCACAAATTTTGCCGAAAGATATGCACTAAAAGAAAAGAATGAGACTCTTTCTTTGGTGTTTCCCCTACTTCTCCACAGCTTACTACTACTACTGTAGTGCTACTGCTACTGCTACTACTACTTCACTGCTGCTGCTACTGCTACTTCACTGCTGCTGCTACTGCTACTTCACTGCTACTGCTACTACTACTTCACTGCTGCTGCTACTGCTATTTCTGTTGCTGCTGCTATTTCTGCTGCTGCAGCTACCACACTGCTGTGTTGTTGCCTCTGCTGTTGGTATCACAAACATGTAGAATAATAACACAACAACAATGTCCATCATGGTAATGATAACTATGTTTGTGAAGATGACGAGAGATGTGACAACATTGTCCATGACCATGACAACGATTGCATTTGATAGCAAACAAAATGTCACCACAACAAACATCTGGCCATGAGTGTCTCTCTCACTTGATAGGTCATTAGTGATTCCTTTCGTCAAAATAACCAAGGAATTCTCTCTCTCTCTCTCTCTCTCTCTCTCTCTCTCTCTCTCTCTCTCTCTCTCTCTCGCTCTCGCGGGGGGGGGGGGTGAGTTGATCTCAGCGAGATGACCAGACGTGTTTTACTCCACTGGTAACAATTATGTACGTTTTTTGCTAATTACAGTTGATGAACTCGCCCTACAGTGATATTTGAGTTACATATAAATAGACAAGTGTGTGCCGATTATGCAGATGTGAAAATTAAGTGAAGTATTTAACATGCCGATTCACTGCGTGCAATTTCAAGTGGCATTCGGACTTTTCCTCTCTACATACCTGTGCTTCACGGCGAAGCGAGTTGCTTTTGTAAAGAAGATGAAGGCACGGGTGATTACAACAAGGAACAAAGTGGACATACTTGTTTTTGTTTTTGTGGCGGCGTGTCTCCTGTGTTGTAGAGACGTTGAGTTGAATCCTGGACCTGACCACGACAAACAAGACAGTGCGTGGACAGACGCTGACAAAAGCAGTTCCGTCTGTACCCCTCTACACGTCTCTAGTGATTCTCGCCTGCCAGCGGATACTGCACAGCAGATTCTAGACGCCATCCAGCGACAGGAGAACAGGTTCGAGTCATTAGAACCTCGCATGGAGCTCATGAGACAAGACCTCAGTGCAATTAAAACAGATATTGGTCTTGTCAAAATGAAATGTGACGAAATCGATAAACGCTGTGGTAAACTGGGAAGTGACAGTGACAAGTGCTTCTCTTTACTTCCAGATATCACAGCTGATATCAATGAGCTGCATGCGGAGAGAGAAAGCAGCAACAAAGAAATGCAACAACTCACAAAAACAACCAGTGAGACCACCACGCAACTAGCACGACTTAGGGAGGAGGTGGACAGACTCGAAGGGTTCTCCAGACGAGACAACCTCCGTACGTTTGAGGTGCCTGCAGCAGAGGGGAGGGAGACTTTCGACTCCTGTGCCAGAGCTGTGATGGACATCCTGAACAGCGTAGAGACGGACAAGTTGTGGACAACGGACGACATTGCTCGGGCCCATCGTGTAGGGCAGAGCAGAAATGGTGGACCCCGGCCTGTGATTGTCAAATTTAGCAGGTGGAAGGACAAAATGTCAGTTATGACAAACAAGGACTTCCGTGCCAGACTGAAGGACAAGGGAGTAACCGTAGCCAGTGACCTCACCCACCAGCAAGCCAGTATAGTCACTGAGGCCAAGAAAGAGGGTAAGGTGGCTTTCTTCAGAAAGGGGCAGTTAGTAGTGCAGCCCAGACGACCTGACACAAGAACGTATGCTGTGGTGGTGGATTCCGACTCTACGTGGTCATCAACAATTGCGGCTGCCCCCTGCATGACACTGCAAACAAACAGGTCAGAGGTGACAGTGTACCGTGCGGCACACCCAGTGCTGGGGATTCCCTTTCTCATTCGTCGCCATCCCAGCAGGTTGGCAGTCCAAGGTCATCACGTGCTCGGAAGAACACCTCAACAACTGCCAACTACTGCAACAGGCGCTGATTGTTCTCGAAAGCTGGACAAAACAGTGGCTGGTAACAATTATTGCCAAGAAGACCACTTACACTGTTTTCAGCCTCTCACCCAAAGAACAGAAGGCCAACCTGAGCATCAATGGACAAACTCTGCTTGCTGAAAATAACCCCACGTACCTGGGAGTCACCTTCGACAAACGCCTGACGTGGAAGAAGCAAACAGAGAAAGCAGAATCAAGAGCAAAAGTACAACTTGCCCTCATGAAGAAGCTGGCAGGAACAACATGGGGCGCAGACAACATGACTCTCGGGAGACTGTACACTGGTAGAGTCAGGCCAGTGCTGGAGTATGGCATGACTGCATGGGGCACTACGGCAAATCCAATTTTGAACAGATCAGCAAGGATCAGAATCAAGCTACCCGTATCATCACAGGAGCCATGAAGTCTACGCCAATTCAGGAGCTTGAAGCCATCATAGAGCTCCAGCCCCTTGAAGACTGCAGAGACGCTAAACTCCTGACCCAGGCTGCCAAGTTCAAGAGGTTGCAAGGCCACCCCATGAAAGACAGACTGTCCCAGCCAACAAAAAGACGGCTGAAGAGAGGGAGCGTCGTACACCAGAGCAGGATCCTAGAATGGCAACATCAAGATATCCTCGACCATGACCCCAAAGTGATACCCCTGTATCTTGTTGTCCCTTCCTGGCGCGAAGGAACCCCTCCCCTCATCCAGTGCAGCATCCCTGGTGTTGGCCCCAAAGATTCTTAAAGCGGCCCTGAAAGAAAGTCCCTCACCCTTGAACACCTCCATACCCAGTTCCCCAAAGAGTTCTGGACTCAAATCTACACCGACGGCTCTGCAGCAGATGTCATTCGAAATGGAGGGGCAGGAGTCTATGGCCAATATCCAAGAGGCAGAGAAGAAAAGATCTGCCTCGCTATCGGTCTGTACTCCACAAACTACAGAGCTGAAGCAGAAGCCCTGAAAACAGCAGCAGCCCACATCGAGGTCAGCCCCTACACCATCCACAACGTTGTCTTCCTGACCGACGCCCTGTCCATCTTGCAGGCCCTTCAGTCCAACAGAGATTCAGAACTCAACGATCTGTCCTCCCTCTCTCGCCTCCCTCTGCACAAGTCACACAGTCACCCTGCAATGGATTCCCTCCCACTGCAACGTGCTTGGCAATGAGACTGCTGATTCCCTGGCAAAGGAGGGCACTACGAAGGAGCAAATTGACAGATCTACCAGCTACCCTGAATCCAGGACCATCATTAAGGCCAAGCTGCACAATAAATGGAAACAGCAGCATCCACGCCACAACACAGCAGACCTGTACTACGTGCTGACTCGTCGAGAGCAGGTATTCATTTTCAGGCTCAGGACAGGCCACAAGCACCTGAAACACCACCTATTCACTGAACCCGGCATCGGCAACACAGAGCAGTGCCCCTGCAGAACAGGTAGCCAGACAACAGAACATCTGTTGCAGTCCTGCTCGTTCCACCAAGCGCTCCGAGAGAAAACCTGGCCCGACCTGATACCAGTGGCCCGGAAGCTCTATGGAGGACTGGAGGCCCTGCGACGTACTGCCACCTTTGTCGAAGAGACAGGGGAATCCATCTGAAAAAAAATGACGAACGAGACAACAACAACCCAGTCCAGCACCACGAGGAAGAGGAGTGGAGACAGCAAGCAGCCCTGTCTGACGCTGGAGGAGATCTCGAAGTCTTCAGAGAGTCGTCCATTGTGGATGACCTGGCAGGAGAATTCCTCATAGAGTCGTCTAATGATGCTGACGATCATTTCTGGCACGCCGTAGTTTAGAAGGATGTTCCAGATTGCTTGTCTGTCGACGCCATCAAAGTCTATGAAACACACGTAGAGAGGCGTCTGCCATTCCATGGTCTGCTCCACGATGACTCCGAGGGTTGCGATCTGATCTGTACAGGAACGTTCTTTCCTGAAGCCAACTTGCTCATCTTGGAGTGTCTCGTCGAGCGTGTCTTTCATTCTCTCAAGGATGATTCTAGTGAGAACCTTGCTGGGATTGGACAGCAGAGTGATGCTCCGCTACTTGCCACACTGGGACAGGTCGCCATGCTTGGGAAGCTTCACCAGCAGGACTTTCTTCCATTCGGCTGGGATCTCCTCTGTTGTCCAGATCAGGTTAAGCAGGTGGTGGAGTTGATCAACAATGTCGCCTCCCCCTTCCTCCAAAGCTTCTGCTGGGATGTTGTCAATGCCAACAGCTTTCCTGTTCGTCAGACTGTTGAGTGCCTTGCGTATCACGGTCTTAGTTATTTCTCTGATGTTGATGTGGAGGGGATCTCCAGGCTCCAGCTGTGATCTATCGTCTGGTGTGGGTCGATTTTGCACTTCCTGGAAGTGTTCTTTCCATCTCGCTAGCTGGTCTTCTATTGAGGTGAGGAGTTTCCTTCCTTGTCCCGCACTGGTCTATTGGGGTTGCTGCGTCGTCCACTGAGGAGTCTTGTCGTAGCATACAAAGTCTTAAGGTCTCCCTTGCTGGCTGCTTCCTCTGCCTGTCTGCGATGGTGTTGATGAATGCTCGCTTGTCTGCACGTCGCTGTTTCTTGACTTCCTTTGGAATTGTGGTGTGTCTGGGTGCAGCTCTCTTTTTCTGTTGACGTGTTTTGCTTGTTCAACTCTCGTTTGGTTTGTTTTCTCTCTTCCACCTTCTGCTAGGTCTCATCACTGATCCATGGCTTCCTGTTCTTTCGTGGCCTTCCCAGCACTTCTTCGCATGCTCCCATGACAGCGTCTTTTATGGTTGTCCATGTGTCCTCTACTGTGTCTGCCTGATCCATCTGGAGAATTTCGAAACGATTGTGGAGTGATATCTGAAATGCTGGCTTCATGTTCTGGGTTTTCAACTTCCCGATATTGTATTTCACTCTTGGGTTTTGTTGCTTCTTCCTTGCGGACAGCCTCATCTTTATCTTGGCAACTACGAGGTGATGGTCTGATCCGATGTCCGTGCCACCTTTTGCTCTCACGTCCTGCAAGGAGCTCCGGAACTGTTGTCTCACAATGACGTGGTCTATTTGATTCTCTGTCTGATGGTCAGGTGATACCCAAGTGGCCGTTGACAGCACATAAGTCAGCGAGCAACTCTCCATTCTCATTCATGTCACCTAGTTCATGTTGTCCCATCTCCTGCTCTTTGTCAGTGTTGTCTCTCCCGACCTTGGCGTTCATGTCCCCCATCAGGATGAGCATGTCCCATTTCGGAATTTTGTCAATGACTGACTGGAGCTGGGCGTAGAAGTTGTCTTTGTCTTCCTCCCCCGCGGTGTTAGTGGGGACGTAGCACATGACAAGGGACATCTTCTGGAAACGGGACTCAAACCACGTGGTGATGATGCGGTCTAACACTGGTTCCCATTCTATCAGACTCTTGGCGGCCTGCTTGGACAGCAGGAGGCCTACTTCGGCTTCATGGCGGTCGCCTTCATTCTCCTAGCCAGAGTAAAGCAATGTCTCTCCTGTCTGACTTTGCACAGGCCGAGTAATGTGAGGTGGTACTGGTTCATCTCCCTCACCGCTTGTGCACATCGTCCAGTCTCCCGTAGCGTCCTCACATTCCACGATCCAAGTAGTATGGATCTCTTCTGTGATAACAGCTTCGGGGCCATCATCAAAGTTGTTCTCAGGCGAAGCAGGGTCGTCGGCTTTACTGCTTCCTGATGGGTTTGGCTGCTGCGCGTCATAAGTCTCCTGGGTGGAGACCCAGATTCCCCCAAAACTGTGTTGGTGTTAGTTTTGCTGTTGATGGTTTCCGTAACTAGTGTTTTTTGTGTTTTTGGGGGGGTGAGTGAGTAGTTAGCCCACTGCACAACCCTCAACCTGGTGGACCAGGGTGTATCGTTTCGTCTGGCGCCTACCCCACAGACCTGTTCAGCATGCTTGAACCTGCCAGGGGCCGAAGCCCCCGCCCACATAGCTCTGGGGGTCATCGGAGCACGCAAGCCGCCCCACCAACGCCAAGACAGCACACCATTGGATGGACACTATAACAGGCCTCATTCAAATCAGTTGACGTCATACAGCAGTCTTGTGTAATCAAAGTTAGAGCTGTGTCCATTTTGAAATGATGTGAACTAATCACTGAATTCAGATTTTTCAAGTTGTAGGCTTATTCAGTAAGAACCAGATTTCTTTTTCCAGGTGAATTGTTGGTAATGATTTCGTCTGAGCCATTCATGAGAGAAAAAATTACCTGCTTAGCTATCAACGATTGTGCTTTTGAGTCGATAATCTCAGACTCTTTCTGATTCATATTGTTTGCTTTCGTTTATGACAGCTATTGCAGCTGGTCTACAGGGTGACAAAATTCAAACTTTATCCCAGCTATCATACTCAAGATCTCTAGGTCTGAAGTGATTGAAGATGGAGCAACTACAAACTGTCTCCATCTGGTCAAGATTGTATTTAGTTCGTCTTTCCTACGTAAGGTTGGGATTATGATATTCCTATTTATCTTTGTGTCGGACGTCTGACCTGTTCCCCCAACCTAGAAAATGTCCACGTGAGTCGATTGCGAGCAGGAGGGCCACACCCTATATCCACACACAGAAACACGTTCTGGTAAAATGCAAAATGTTCGGCCATTTGTGGCTGGATGATGAAGGATTATAGGTACCCTTTGACCCTTATATCTTGCTTTTTCTAGCTGAGGTAATAAAATCCATATGATTTCATTATCCTCCCAGAAAAAAAAATCTTCTCAAGAATAGACTCTAGAACTAGCAACTTTGCCTTGGTTTAAAGAGCCTGCATTTTGTTCTTAAAGAAAGTGCAGCACCCAATCACTGGGGAGTTTCTTTTCCACTCAGGCAGTGCACTCTGTCAAAGGGGACGTCCTTGGCTAGTTCCAGCTTTCCCATGAACTGCTCCATGCCAGCTGCCTCAAAAGCCTATGTCGTGCCCTAGCCTGGCCTCATGAATTCGTTCGCAGTTAACCTGCATTAAAAGTCAAATGTTTTCTACTCGATGCCGTTAAGTTTCTGTCCTAGTGAGTGTCTCTTTTTAACAATAGAAATCATGTTCCGTATGCTCTTTATGAAGAAAACAACTGTCATCACAGAGATCTTTCAACTCTGCATTTAGCATGGAATAAAGTGTATGAGGGTTATCACGTTGCCTTGTGTGTCGCCAAGTTTAGAGTTCGCGTTGAGGAGCTTAGACAGGGTGTCGGTCAATGCTGGATGTGTATTCTGCAGACAAGTGTTTGTTGATGAGCTGCCCACACTTCCATGTAGAAATGATGAAGACAGGGGCCATTCTGCCTCTGACAAACAGCACTGCATGACTCTGGTATCGTTTCACAACTTCACACTGAGAATATAGTAAACTGCCCAGGTAGAAAACAACAGAAGGAGGTACAGATGACACCATCGGCCGTCGTCTGTTATCAGGGTCCACATTGTTCACATTGTTGACCGGCACGTTTGGACATAAAGTGAATACAAATAAAGACAAGATGTTCTCAACACTGGCTTGAGTCCAGTTTTCCAGATGATACACTGGGCTAAGTTGCTGCTTCACAAGGAAGGCAACAGAATTCTGCATCATCATCATCATTCTCTTGCCCATGATGGTCGTAGAGGAGAGATGAGAGACACTCTACAAGCCAGGCGCCGCCATCCGGCCATGTCCTCTGCCTGTCGCATCAGCGTGGGGCCATCGATCCTGGTCCATTCTTTGATGTTGTCCATCCAGCATTTGGCTTGTCGTCCCCTTCGTCTGCCGCCTTCCAGCGTACCCTGGAGGACTGTTTTGGGTAGTGAGTTGTGGCGTATGACATGCCCGAACCACGACAGCTTCCTCTTCTTGACTGTTGCCAAGAGGGGTTCTTGGGGGCCTGCAAGTGATGTTATTTGGCACCTCACCAGGTCGTTCGTCTTCCGGTCTTGCCAAGAGATCCCGAGCAAGCGCCTGAAGCATTTAGTTTCAAACGTCTGGATTCTCTTGGTGGTCTCTGTTGTCATGGTCCAGCTTTCGCATCCATACAGCAGGATGGACAGCACCAGGGACTTGTACAGCTTCATATTCGTAGAAAAGCTGATCTCCCTGCTCTTCCAGATCTTGTTTAGCTTTGCCATTGCTGCTGTTGCGATCGCTAGTCTGGTCTTGATTTCTGTTGTAGAGCGACCGTCTTTGGTGAGAGTGGCGCCAAGGTATTTGAAAGCGTCCACTTCTTCAAGCTGTTGCCCGTTCATGTAGATTTCAGCTTGGGTGTTGGTTGTGCTGTTGACCAGGACTTTGCTTTTTTCTGTGCTCACTTCCATTCCATATGCACCTGCCCTTTCTTCCAGTCTCTTTGTCAGGTCTTGTAGTTCTTCGTTGCTGCCTCCCATCAGGTCGATGTCATCTGCGAACCTCAGATTATTGATGGTTCTTCCTCCGATGGAGACAGTGGAGTGGAAGTCATGGAGGGTTTTACGCATGATGTTTCCAGGAAGAGATTGAACAGTACGGGAGATAGCAGGCAGCCTTGACGGACTCCAACTGTGGTCTTGAAGTAGTCCCCTATCTGGTTGTTGAGGAGGACTGCGCTGCTGGCGGTGTTATACAGCGCCTGGATGGTTTGGACGAGACCCTCCTCTCTGCCAAGCTTTCTGAGCACCTGCCACAGACCCTTGTGCCACACCCTATCAAACGCTTTCCTAAAGTCAATGAAGTTGTGGAACAGGTCTCTCTGATGTTGCAGATGTTTCTCCATCAGTATCCGGCAGGTGAAGATCTGTTCTACTGTGCTTCTGCCTGCCCTGAATCCAGCTTGTTCTTCCGCCAGGTGTTCTTCCGCCTCTTTCTTCAGTCGATTCAAGATGACTCTGAGCATGATTTTACTGAATTCTGCATAGAACACGGGTAAATATCTCATGTGACAAGGAGGTTCTTCATACCTTGTACACAAGGATACCTTCCGTGGTTGATATGAGAAGAAGCCTAGAATGAGGCCACTGGAGAATACAGTTAATGCTGCCTTTTGTTTGAACAGTTCTTCTGCATGTATCTGTATGTGCATGTACCAGCCAAGGATATATGGTCACCTGTACAATTTCTATTATTGGGGAAATCCTCTGGTTTGTTCTGTGTGTCTCTTGCCTGCATGTGTACAAAGTGAACTGGTGCATAAAGCAGCGTTAGGTTTTTATGTTCAAACGATTGTTGCACTATGATATTACAAATCTATCATCGTCATCATCATCATCATCATCATCATCATCATCATCATCATCATCATCGTTGTCATCGTCGTCGTTGTTAACTCGTTGTCATCATCATCATCATCATCATCATCGTCGTCGTCGTCGTCGTCGTCGTCGTCGTCGGCATCATCATCGTCGTTGTTAACTCGTTGTCGTCATCATCATCAGCATCATCATCGTCGTCGTCATCGTCGTCATCGTCGTCGTGGTCCTCGTCGTCATCTCGTCGTCGTTTTATCGGTCATCCTATTTCTCCTCGTCGTTGTAAACCTCATCGTCATTGTGATTTCATCTTGAGTAGAAAATGATTGTAAATTCTCAAGTCTTCTTTTCAACAGAACATTGGCATTTATTGCTTGAAATCGAGAGCCAAATCCACATGCTTTCTCTCCATTCACACACACAGAGAGAGAGAGAGAGAGAGAGAGAGAGAGAGAGAGAGAGAGAGAGAGAGAGAGAGAGAGAGAGACAGACAGACAGACAGACAGACAGACAGATAGACAGACAGACAGACAGAGAGACAAACGAACCTGTCTCTGGCCACAGTCAAGCATGCCTGTCCCACAGGGAGGGTGCTGACAGAACGATTCATCACTGTTATCAGCACAGTCTTGACTCCAGTCACACACCAGATTGTAAGGAACATAGTCCCCAGTCGCTTTGCACGTAAAATAAGGAATGGTTTGTGTCGGGGAAACGCTGCACATTAGAGTGAACGACATGCCTCTGGTCTCCAACTTCATGTGACACAGACTGCGAGGATCACAGGCAAAGATTGCCAGTGTCATGTGCCGTGAAGGACACATGACGAGGACAGCAGATGATGTGATATTGAAGTCATTGGTGCCTAAGGTAAGTTTTTCTTTGTGCCTTTTATCTGAGAAATCTGATACTTTGCACAATTGTACATGTGTCAGTTTGTTACGAAGGCCTTTGTCCACTGTAACATCATACACAACATCATAGTGACATCAATGCTGCTTCTACTAGTGCCACTACTACTACTACTACTACTACTGCTGCTGCTGCTGCTGCTCCTGTTCACATCCAGCACCACCACCACTACTACAACTACTACTACTTTAGAGAAGGAGAAGGAGAAGAAGAAGAAGAAGAAGAAGAAGAAGAAGAAAACAAGAAGAAAACAAGAAGAAAAACTAGAACAAAAACAAGAACCAGAAGAACAAAAACAAGAAGAAGAACAAGAAGAAGAGTAGGAGGAGAAGGAAGATGACGACAGTCAGATATGCTAATAGGACAGCGTGTCCACACATTCTGATCGATAGCAGGTTGGGAAAGTCAGTAGTGCCTCTCTCCTTCCGTCACTTTAAATCCTGTTCTTTGTCCAGTGGTCAGGGCAACAGTTACAGTGTATCTGCTCTGCTTGTATTGCCTGCTCGCACGTTCTCTTGCCTGACAGACTTAGTGATTTTACCCAGCACAGCCTAAGCTACAGAAGATCAAAGCATGGTGAAAAACCACATCCACTCTGATGTGGTTCTAGA
The DNA here is from genome assembly GCA_018398815.1 of Conus ventricosus. Classification (NCBI taxonomy): domain Eukaryota; kingdom Metazoa; phylum Mollusca; class Gastropoda; order Neogastropoda; family Conidae; genus Conus; species Conus ventricosus. The sequence continues at coordinate 29,007,847 of CM031618.1, forward strand.
AACTGTGTATGTTGATCCCCAGGATAAACACAGACGATCTAAAGGAGCAAACATCAAATTAGATGTGGCCACATGTAGTTTTTATTATCCTAGCTTAGTTAACCAGACAGACATGTTCAGAATCGTCAAACGCACGCAGGAAAGACGTCACATACTGAGAAATTTCACTTTCTGAAAAAAAATTACATTCAGAAAAAGCAAAAAGCAAAACCAGGAAGACAAATCTATTAACATTTCTCTAGAGGATAAGATTTATTTGTATTCACAGCGCCACCATTCCACTTGATTTATTGTTTCTGGAATGAAAATGCAGAAAAGAGAAACATTTATATGAATAAAAAATACAGAAAATGCCATATGAGGAAATAGTGCAGACTGGACAGCGACTGACCAGTGTGGACAATGTTCACTACCTAGTTGCCGGATTACACCAAAAAAGCTGGCGTGTCGCAAATTTTAGCCACACAAAATACGTGTCATGGAGTCTCCGGATCCTTAACAGAGCAACAGAGAGCCCCTTGGCACCGTTTGGGAATGATGCTCGGCAGAACATTCCTTGGTACCATCAGGCAGATGAAACTTGAAACTAGGCTAGCTCCCATTGAGTTCTTGACCATACTATTGACAGAATCTATTCAATCCCATATAGAATATGTATCCAACGGTTTGTCAAAACTAAACCAGTCTATGAAAAATACAGAGAGAGGCTGTATTAAAAAATGCTAGAAATGATGTCAATTTCTGAAAATAAGCAAACAAACAAAACACAAGTTTAGTTTGATTTCACGGACAAAAGCTTGAGAAGAAAATCTGTGACAGAATGTAAACGATAGTCATAGTCAAAACTGAAAGCTTAAAGAAAGGAAGCATGACTTTGCTGTATACCATTGTGGTTATGGACATTCCTGGGCTTGGGGGAAAGAAAGACAACACTAACTGTCCTGGTGGCACATCTGCCTTGATGAGATGGGGCAGCTTGTGTGCTTCGGCGAGTGCAGAGCATTGTCATCCCGGCAGGTTCAACCATGCCAAACAGGATTACTTGAGCTTGAGGTCGGTCGAAGTAATGTATCCTGGTCCTCCGGGTCATGGGCTGTGCAAGCGCTAGTGGGAAACCATACATGCATCTGAAAAGTAGGTCTTTGTAAGAAGCATGCATGATACGCTTCACAACGTAGGGATGTTCAGCCCACTGTGCAGTATTCCAGAACTTATCTAGAAAAAGGAAAAAAAAACCTGGTAAAACGCAAGGAACGACCCCCCTAAGTACCAGGGAGGGGAAACTCTGAGCCCTGCAGCAGCCTGGAAGTTAGGGCCCATATTTTTTTGAAGGAAAGGCGATGGGTGGGGCAGAAGATTGTGAGGCAAGTAGAAAAGAATTCTTGCACAGCGTTCTGGATGGCATTTTGAAGGGCCCCCTATTAAATGATCGCATCTTTGGGTTTCAGGCAGATGCCCAGCTCTTTTTCACTACACATAAGAAGATCCCTTCAAGGTAAATGTCGCTGGCAGCGTCATACACAAATTGTTGAATCCGGGCACCTTGAGCCCTTCGGCGTAAGTAGATGCATTGTAAATCAGGCACGTAACCATGCAATCAAGATTCATGTGAGCTTGAACATGGTCAAGTATGTATGTGGTTTCGGGTCATGGCTGGCAAAACCTTGTGGGACCTACATCATACATTGCCTTCCCAAATTTGGTCTTTTTGAAGGCATTATCGGGATCATTGCACAATACTTTTAGAATTTAGCCCAAACTGTGCAGATCTCCAAAAATATGAGAGAAACAAAACTTCTAAGACAATGTGTACGTTCCACAATTAAGAGTGGGGAAAACTTGAGCTGCAGGCCCCTGGAAATTTTTCGTCATTATAGTTGAAGGCTTGGCAGATGTGAACTCAGAAAAAAAAACATGTCGATGAAGAAAAGGGGAGAATTTTTATGAAGCGAAACTTCATATGGCATGAAGGGAACCTCATAATTCCCAAGACACATCTTTGTTATTGAAATGCCCTAGCCTTTTCGTCCGCTACACAGGCTCAAGGAGACCCGGATGATTGTGCTGGCTCTGGGTCAAATAACAAAAGTCAAATTTCTGTCGCTTTCCACCCCAAGGGTTAAGAATCAACATGCACCCCCTAAATCAGCACGAAACAGTAAAGGAACAAAATCACAGTGGGGAGAGCAGTTGCACAAAAACTGAAATCATGGTGCAAGTATTAGATGTGGTGGAAAACTTACCATGTTGAGATACATTCAGGATGCAATGGTCTTTCACAAATTGGACTCTGAGTGGTCACTTCTGCTGTTCTCAACTACTTTCAAAATTTAAAGACAAACCCTGTACTGATCTCTAAGAATGCAGACCCTCACAAGATTCCAAACAATATGAACTGTGAACAATTAAGTTGGGGGAAAACAAGTGCAGGCTAACAATTCTTCGTCATTATAGTAATGACTTGGCAAAGATTTGAACTTTCAGAAAAAAAATATGAAGATGAAGAAAATGGGGGGAATATATTATAAATATGAGAAACCCTTCACTAGCTGCCTGGGGGAAACCCATCATAATCCCTCTTAAGACACGTCAATTTGTCTTGCCTGCTCCTAGGCCTTTCGTCCGCTGCATCGTGCTCATCAGGGAGACACGGCTGAATTGTGTTGTGCTCTTGGTGTCAAGTAGAGGCACACCACAGTCCATAATTCTGTGGTTTTCTCACCACCAAGGGTTCAAAAAGAATCCAACAGCACCCCCTAAGCAGCCAGCGAAGGGCAGTAAAATGGAACAAAATGAAAGTGTGGAGAGGAAAAAAGTTGCTAAAAAACTAAATGCATATGCAAACAGTATAAGATGTAGGGGACAATCTTTGAGCCTATGCTTGAGGATCCATTCAAGGATGCAAGGGAGATCAAAAGATGTGGAACAGTCTGAGTGGTCAGCTCTTGCTGTTCAATAACCCAGCATTGTGAGTGGCTAAGAATTGTACAGAACAACCTTTACTTGGATCTCCTAAGAGATGCAATCTCCCACTGATTGACCAAACAATATAATGCTGAACAATTAAGTAGTGGGGGAAAAAAGTGCAGGCTAACAATTCTTTCGTCATTATAGTAATTTACTTGGCAAAGATTTGAACTTTCAGGGAAAAAAAAAAAAAAGAAAGAAAAAGGGGGAAATATATATGGACACCTTCTACAGAAAATGTGCAACGTATGCTTGTGTAAGCACGTTTGTTTCCCTGGTCTTGTTTCAGGTTTTCTGTTGCTGCATCAGAATGTCACTTGTATTTAGTTTCATCTTGGAGTAAGTAGGGGCAACACAACAAATTTTTCAACCAAGGGGGTTACCAAAAAGGGAAACCCAAAAGCACCCTAAGCAAAACACAATGCTTTAACTTGGGACAAATTAAGGTGGAAAAAAAATTAGACTAAAAACGAAGAATATGAAACCACTTACCTGTCTATGGGCCAAATGTCAGATTCAAAATGCCACTGCAAAGAGCATCCAGGGGGATCAAAGAGTGGAAACAGGGGGGAGGGGAGAGCGAAGGGGGAACAAGGTTGTTTGAAAAATGGGGTGTCAGCAGCTTTACTTGATACTTTGAGATGAATCCATTGTGCAATAATGTGCTTAGTGGAGGAGAAAACAATGCAAGCTAAACAATTTTCCGTCATTATAGTATTGATTGGCAAAGATTTGAACTAGGGAAAAAAAAAAGAAAAAAAAAATAAGTAAGAAATGGGGGAAAATATGTGCACTTTCTTTCAGAAAAAATGGCCCCTGAGGCGGTGGTAAGCACGCGTGTGCGGGGTTTGGGCTTGTTTAGGTTTTTGTATGCAGAAACTGAATTGTCATTTGTATTTAAGTTTCAAAACAGAGTAATGGGGCGGAAAAGAAGCAAAAAATTTTGAAGACAGGGGGGGTTTGTTACCATAAAGGACACAGCAGACAGACAGACAAGACAAGACACAATGCATTTCGACCTCTTGGGTCTTCTTCAGGCGAAAACAAACAACATTTAGGACTGTGAAAACGAAGAACGAGAGACCACTTACCTTCTCATGCTCAGTGCACGATCAAAATGGCCACTGGACGGAAATGAGGCCATCCCGGGGGGATCATGGGAGAGGAAATAGTGAGGGGGGAGGGGGAGAGGGAAGGGGGGAGGGAGGGTGTATGAAAACAATGGGGTTTGTAGCTTGTTTTGTAGAACAGTATGATACATTAGTGATGGTAGTGATTATGGTGGCTTGATAATAGTGCTTAGTGGGAGAGAAAAAAATCAATCAATAAATAAACGACTTTAATGGGTGGTGATGGTGATGATAGTAGTTATGTGTGGGTAGTTGTATGTGGGGGTGTGGGTTATGCTAATAAAAAAAATCAATCAATAAATAACGACTTTAATGGGTGGTGATGGTGATGGTAGTAGTTATTATGTGGGGGTGGGGGTTATACTAATAAAAAAAATCAATCAATAAATAATCGACCTTAATAGGTGGTGATGGTGATGGTAGTAGTTATGTGTGGGTAGTTGTATGTGGGGGTGGGGGTTATGCTAATAAAAGCAGATGTAGGAAAAAAATAAATAAAAAATAAAATAAATGGGGGGTATCTGCACCTTCACTATGAAGTGGGGGGGGAATGGTGGTGGTGTGTATGTGTATATGTATGTGTGTGTGTTGGTGGAAGATATTGCCGACTGGTGTTGAAGTGGTGGGTATGTATATTTGTGTTACTGCTGGATGTTGATGCCTTGGGGTTGTAGCGTACCAAGTTTGGCAATGAGATGGATCTCTCGTGCTGTACGTTCAAAGCTGTCACTCTGTGATTGCCAGAGTGCCAAGACTTTCACATGGTTGATGTTGTGTTGGGGGTGGTTGAAATGTAGGGCAACGGGCTTGGGTCAGTGGTGGCTGATGTCAGCCAGGTGTTCAGAGATGCGTGTCTCAGGCATGTGGGATGTTTCAGCTATATAGATCTTGCCACACAGCTGGCAGCATCCTGCAGGATTCTCAAATCCAATTTGCACATTGTACAAAACCACAAACCTGCCTTCCATACCAGACCCATGATCACGTTCAAACGTGATAAAAACCTAAAACATCTCCTCGTGTGGTTCAAATTGAACAGAATCTCCACACCTACACCACCAAGTACTCACCCCTGCTCAAAAGCTAATTGCAAAATCTGCCCCCTCACCAAACCAGACACCATTCTACAGGGCCCCAAAGACTTTTTTCTTTTAAACGCACCTTCTCTTGTCAGAGCCACAACATTGCATACGCTATCAACTGTCAGCTGTGTGGCAAGGTCTATATAGGGGAAGCATCCCGCCTCGGCACCGCGTCCCAGATGGACTAAACACAAAGGAGTGACAGCAGTGTCTTCCAGGCTTCTCCTAACAGTTTTGTTTGTTTATTTGTCAGTATGTGTGTCATCCTTGTCAGTGTGTGTGAAGGGTGCATGTGTATACTAGGATGTGTGTCTATAGTAGGCCTGTTCCCCTCTTCATTTTTTTCTTTTGTTTTTGCTATCGTTTTCTTCCTGTCTGTCACTAACTCATTTTGCCGACGAAGACACAGTGTCAAAACGTTCTAACTTCATTTTCACCTGTAAGTTGACAATTTACTTTTTCTGCTGTTTCACCTGTTGTGTCAACATGCTGCAGTCAACCTCCAATTCGTTTTGCAAGTACAAACCCCATTGTTTTCACACCCTCCCTCCCCCATCCCTATCACTATTTCCTCTCCCATTATCCCCGCCTGGGTGGCCTCGTTTCCGTCCATTAGCCATTTTGATCGTACACTAAGAATGAGAAGATAAGTGGTTTCTCGTTCTTTGTTTTCACTGTACTAAATGTTATTTGTTTTCGCCTGAAGAAGACCCAAGAGGCTGAAATGCATTGCGTCTTGTCCTGTACTCTCTTTGTCTGTGTCCTTTATGATAACTAACCCCCTCTCTTTCTAAATTTTGCTTCATTTGAATTTACTCAACACTGAGAGGGACATCGTCTAAAAGTTTGTTGATGAGAGATATACTTTTTGACACAGTGAGCCTTTTGTCCAAAAAAATGGTTGTTGCGCAGTTTTGTGGCCAGTTCTTTCTTCTTTTTTTATCAGTCATACCGAGTCCTGGTATGATGAGACGACCTGAGGATGGCTTCTGAAACAACTAAATGATAGTATTCACGCTCAAATAATTTACTTGTAAATATGTGATCGAAGATGGATTATGCACGCAGTCGAAATAGGATTATGGCACATAATTGAAAACGGTTGTAGCACGCAATCGAAAACGGGTTATGCACAATGGGTTATGTCTCGCAATCGAAAATGGGTTGTGGCACGCAAATCACTGTGGACATGTAAATCTGTTTTACGTCATATCTGTAGACGTATCTGTCGAAATTTGATTTCTAATTCTGAGTAAGCATAGTTTGTCATAGCTTTCTGACCCAGTACCATGTTTTGTGCACACACTTAGAAAGCCCCACATGCTCACTGACCTACTTTCATTCAGCATCATACACAGTGACTTCTGGGTGAACGGAAGTAATTGTAGTTATTTCCCTTACACCTGTCTTCGTCATTTGAATGAAACTGACTACGAAAGTCGAAGTAGAAAAATCTTTTCGATCGAGACTTCGTAAAAAAAAGTCGTTCTAAAATGCAAACACCCACTGGACGGATGAAGGATTGTATTATTATATACCTACACACACACACACACACAGGTCAACCTGTGTGTGTGTGTGTGTGTGTGTGTGTGAGTGTGTGTGTGTGTGTGTGTGTGTGTGTGTGTGTGTGTGTGTGTGTGTGTGTGTGTGTGTGTGTGTGTGTGTGTGTGTGTGAATTCTATCATTTTCATATGTGAAAGAGATGTTGGCAGTACAATGGAAACAGAAACGGTAAACTAGTTGGAAAACATAGATGAAATTAGTGTTTTGGATGACCCAATCTCCAAAGAGGAAGTTGTAGTAGCTATAAAGAAGTTGAAAAACGGCAAATCTGCTTGTCCAGATGGCTTAACTGGAGAAATGCTTAAAAATGGTGGCGAGATTATTGTCAAGTTCTTTGTTAAAAATTTTCAATGCTCTTTTTGACAGAGGAATACATCCTGAAGGCTGGATGGAATCAATCATACTACCATTATTTAAAAAAAGGAAATATTAACGATCTTGGCAACTACAGAAGAGTGTCACTTTGTGACATTGGCAGCAAGCTATATAGTTCTATTATAAACTACAGGTTGTAGATGTGTATAGAACAGTATTATATCACTGACGAATATCAGGCTTGTTTTAAGAAAGGATACTCTATAGTGGACCACATATTTACAATATTAACAGTTGTACACAAGCAGTTTTCATTAAATCATAAATTCTACGTTGTTTTTATTAATTTTGAGAAGGCCTTCGATTCCATCTCAAGGAAACTTCTATGGCTAGTTCTTTAAAAGAATTGTGTTAAGGGGAAGCTGTTTCGGTATATAAAAAGTATGTATTCTTACGTGAAAGCAAAAGTCAGATCTGGCAATGAACTTACAGACTGTATTTTGTGCACACAGTGTGTGAAACAGGGAGATGCCTGTAGTCCTGCATTGTTTTCTTTACTCATAAATGAATTGGCCAGAAAAATAATTGAAAAGGGACGTCATGGACCACATTGTCACCTAAAATCTTTTAATTCTTTATCTTGTTACTAACTGACTATATTGCATCGTTATCAGAAACTCCAGTTGGACTTAGATAACCTCCATAGTACAGCTGCAAGGCTTCAACTTAAGATAAATATGGAGAAGAGCCGCATGGTAGTTTTTCGAAAAGTGGATGCCTGGCAGCAAGGGAGAGATGGTTTTTAAATTGCGAGGCAATGGGTGCTGTGAATTGTTACAAATATTTTGGCATCTATATTACTACCCATCTTAGCTTTTCACCCGCCTGTTAGGACCTTGCAAGCAGAGCAAAACATGCAGTACTATGTATATTGAGAAAATTGCATGTACTTTATAACAACTCTTTGGTTGTGTTACTTAAACTTTTTGATGCGCAAGTCCAACCAATTGCTCAGTATGTAGCAGAGTTATGGGGTATGGATAAAGCTGTTGCTGAAATAGAAAAAGTTCACCTGTTTGCTTTAAAAACATTCCTGGGAGTGCAGCCTAAAACGCCAAATGATTTTATATATAGGAATACAGGTCGATATCCTATCTACATCAACTCCTATTTGCGATGTATTAGTTACTGGTTTAAAATTATGCGTATGGATGAGAAAAGATTACCGTATAAGGCGTATAGAATGCTGCTTTGTTTAGAGTTAAAAGGTTAGAAATGTTGGCCGTCTGATATTTGAGATTTATTGTTGCAGAATAGATTCGGGTTCGTCAGTCAAGGTATGGAAAATGTCAATATCTTTTTAAAAGAACTGTGTCAAAGGTTGATTGATAACCGATGGCAAAAATGGGAGTAACACGTTCAAAACTGTGACAGGTACGCTTTTTATAGAACATAGAAAACATCTAGGAATTGTGAAGCACCTCTTTTGCTTGACATTGATAGACAGTTGAAGAACTAAATGGCAAGAATGAGATGTGGAATAGCCGATATATTCGCACAGAAGCATCGGTATTCTAATGTTGATGAAGATGCTATTATGTGTCCGTTGTGTAAGAATGCCAAAGAGGATGAACAACATTTTTTTTGCTGTGCTGCCCTGCCTTCCAAGAAATGATTTTATCCCCCACCCCCACCCCCAAATATCTAATATGCCCATGCCTGTTTAAAGTTGTATTGCTCATGGCAAATCAAAACAAAATTATATTGAAGAATGTTTGCATATATTTGTATAAATCATTTAAAAGACGTACTGTAATACTCAGTTAAAGTATTCTTAGATTTCACAGTCAGGACGGATTAATACTCATCTGTCATGTCTTGTTATATAATTGTCTAATTATTAACTGTTTATTCAAAAGTGTATTGTCCATATATTGTACCCCCTTCAGCAAGTGCCATGGTCTACACTGAATAAACTTCCGCTTCCGCTTCTATCTCTCTCTCTCTCTCTCTCTCTCTTGAAGTGACTTGTTTCATATGTGTTAACTTCAGTCTTTACTCAGGAAAGTGAGGTAATGAACTGTACAGTCAGTATGCATCAATCTGTGCATTAACCAGCCTTTCTGTCTATAATGTAGTAGTACTTTTAATGGCTTACCTTCATGATATGTAGGCCTCCTGTGTGTGCCCTCCCCTGTCCCCAACCCCAACCTACCTTACCCTGAGACCCCCCCCCCCCTCCCCCTTCTTAAAAAACGAAAAAGGTACTATTTTTTCAGCGTGTAAGTTGCAGGAAAAGCAAAAGTGCTATAAATTCATAGTACAATTCAAAGCCTTGAAGGATATTGCACTTCATGGAGTGATCTTGCAGTGATCGAATTTCCTCACACGAAGATGAGCGTTAAAGGTGATTCGCCATTATTGAAAAATCGTCCATCCACGACGTCTGAGGCCAGTCCAGTGATCCAGTCTCCATTGATAAGGAATTCATTCATGCGAATAAACGTTGGAAGTTGACCAGTCTGCTCAGTCACATGCTAAATAGGGATTGTTTGGCAGTGATGTTAATTGTGAAACAATAAATATGAACATATAATGTATGCAGGAGTTGTTTAGATCTTTTGCTTTATGCCTTGTGAGCATATTGTGGATACTGGCCAAAGGTATTTTTGTATCATGATTTTTTAGGCAATTTACCACATGCTTTATTTCTTCTTGCCTCTGACTGAGGGAAATCTAAACCAGATGGTAATCGAGAAAGTAAACACATTTTCAATTTTTTTTAAAGGTGATAGAATAAAATATGTGCTTCCTTGCCAGATGAAGTGATGCTGACAACCCAGCGGCATGCATTAGCTCTATACATCCCCAGCAGAGTGAATGATCTTCCTGTTTGATTTCTTGACATTTGACAGACACTGGGTAAGGGTGTTTTGTTTCACTGGAAGTCAATGATAATTTCTTCATTTTTCTAACATTGAGTGAAAGATCATTTTCGGAACTTCGATTCCGTGCCTATTGATTTGTCATGGGATTTGAATCCCTCCATAATAGTATGATTTGAGAACTAAATAATAACAGTGACGGATGGGCTATCACAACAGAAATTGTTGGTAAGGGTGTGGTGTGGCACCTACAAAATTCGAATAATGTCTACACCACAACTGGTGGAGAACACACCCAATGGTGTCCATTTGGGGCAGCAAGGTGGTGTTCTCTCCCATGTTTAGTTTTCTCTTTTCTTTTCATAGCCTCTGTTTATGTATTGTAAGTGGTATATACCCTTGCAGCTTTTCAATATTTCATTAATAATAATGGATATAGAGTAATAAGTTTAAACTGTAATATAGAATTATGACACTTTTGTACGATCTTGACAGCTCTAGTTAAACATTGTATGTAAATATATTGAATAATGTGTGTATTGTTGACGTAACATGTGTATTGAATGGAAATATAACTTTCATTGCAAGGGGGAAAAAATTGTTGGTAAATAGTGTGAATAGTAAGGGAGATAAAACACGCCATTGAGGTTTGCCAGTGTTTGAAATAATCCTGTCAGATATGTAGTTTTCACCTCTTGGTACCCATGGTCTACTTGTCAAGAAACCTGGTCAAGCGCAATCCAGTGGCACAAACTGATGTTAACATGAAGGTAAATATCCTTTACCCTATTAGGTTACCCGATAGGCAAACTGGAATGGATCTGTTAAAAAGTCAGTTATGTTAGAAGACCAAGCACACGAAACGTTTAAAAACCCTAGCTACATATGTCTGTGCAACAGGTCTGTGGTCATTGTGTGCAACTGATTTTATTCTAAAGAACAAGCAAAATCATTATTAATTAGATCCACCATAGTACCTTGCTTTGTGAAAGAGAGGACTAAAATACCGATGTAATGAGAGTTATTTTATCCCCATAACGTTTTACAACTAACCAGGATACTCCAGCTGGGCAGCTAGCTCTCATAACATTTTGGCACCTACAAAATTCGAATAATGTCTACACCACAACTGGTGGAGAACACACCCAATGGTGTCCATTTGGGGCAGCAAGGTGGTGTTCAGTCTGTAAACGTCAGTGGTGTTTATTTGGGTCAGCGAGGTGGTGTTCAGTCTATAAACCCCAATGGTGTTCATTTGGGGGCAACGAGGTGGTTTTCAGTCTGTAAAACCCTGTGGTGTTCATTTGGGGCAGCAAGGTGGTGTTCAGTCTATAAACCCCAGTGGTGTTCATTTGAGGCAGCGAGGTGGTGTTCAATCTATAAACCCCTGAGGCGTTCATTTGGGGCAGCAAGGTGGTGTTCAGTCTGTAATCCCCAATGGTGTTCATTTGGGGCAGCAAGGTGGTGTTCAGTCTGTAAACCCCTGTGGTGTTCATTTGGGGCAGCAAGGTAGTGTTCAGTCTGTAATCCCCTGTGGTGTTCATTTGGGGCAGCAAGGTGGTGTTCAATCTATAAACCCCTGAGGCGTTCATTTGGGGCAGCAAGGTGGTGTTCAGTCTGTAATCCCCAATGGTGTTCATTTGGGGCAGCAAGGTGGTGTTCAGTCTGTAATCCCCTGTGGTGTTCATTTGGGGCAGCAAGGTGGTGTTCAGTCTGTAAACCCCTGTGGCGTTCATTTGGGGCAGCGACGTGGTGTTCAGTCTGTAAACTCCAGTGGTGTTCATTTGGGGCAGCGAGGTGGTGTTCAGTCTGTAAACCCTTGTGGCGTTCATTTGGGGCAGCGACGTGGTGTTCAGTCTGTCAGATGATGGATGGTTCGGATTATCAGGGAGTGCTGAGTCATCATTCACTGTGGGTGGGTGTGATTTTTGATGGATGAGAGTCTGCAGACTGTTCCACACTACACTGCCACTGCCACACTAAAACTGTTCTTCAATTCAGAAACGCCTCTGAGACAGAGTGGGGGCGGTGCTGTGCCAGCAGTGCAAGGAAGGACTGCCCCCTGTGGCATGAGCTAGCCAGAAATTGAACCCCTCAGGATAGGATTGCTCCACTGTGGTGAAGGAGTGTTTGGCGGTCGTGTGGGCCATCTGTTAGTTCCATTCCTACTTGTGTGGAACTCCATTCGTGGTCCAGACTGATCACTCACCCTGGAAAGGATGTAATTTGGCGGTGGCAGAATTATTCAATGGGATCTTCAGCTGCAAGCAATTCAGTTTACAGGGCAAGTCATCCCAGGAAAAGACAAAGACGCAGCTGACTACCTGAGCCTTCTGTGATTATTTTAACCCGAAGAGCTGCGCTATACACTCATCACAAGGGTGATATGTGCAACTCAGTATATCATTGTATGCAAAACCTACACTTTAAACTCTTAAGCAGGGGGGCGTGTTGTCATGATTTTTGAGGCTGGATGCTTGTAGGCCTATGTAATATTTTAACATACAGTCTAAACTCTTCAGCGGGAGAGTATATCATCCTGATTACCTTGAAAGATTACATTACAATGAAGACATAGCCCCAGTGATGAGGCACCATTGTACTGAAGAAAAGGAACACGGTATACGGCTTATTCGTTTTATTTCACAGGAAGAAGATCCTGAGTCTCGTTTTACATATACGGTCGATTGTGGAAGATAATATTTTAAGTGAGAGAGTAGGATTCCCGTACGTTATCTCCTTCATCTCATCTTTATATGAATTTGGCTGTAGTTGTATTCTTGCGCGCTTTGGGGTACTTTAAAGGTAAGGTATGGATCGATGTGTGCTTATGTTGTGTTGTGTTTGTTAATCAAATAATCGTTATCATCGTCAGGTGTTTCTCTGTGTGGACTTGGTTTTACCTACGTATGCCTTGACCTTGCAGGTGGGACTCGCTCAGCACCAGAGGCAGAGTCAGTCTCGTGAACTGTGTGCTCTTAATGATGCTGAGGTGACTTTGGTGTTTTCGGTGTGCTGTCGACCTGGCTGTCTGGGTGCTGGTAGGAGGATCAGCGAAAGCGTGTCTGTTTCAATGTAAAGTAAGGTTCAGGCGCTAACGGTCGTCTCACTCTGCACGTGGCCAGCTCTCCCTGCTCCCCATGTCCATGAAACCCTAACTTGCTTCCAGTTCACTCCTTCTGCAACCACCACCACCCCTCCCTTTTCCTCTGAGCTGTTGTAGATCCCTTGGGTGCCGGGGATTCAGACAGGTTTGGCCTTCGAACTTTGGCCCTGCCCAATCGTTGCGGAGTCGCGAACGTCGGCCACCTGACGTTAAGGGTCATGGCTCCTTCAGCTGTCTTCATATGGCTCTAGACCTGAGGTGTCCGTCTGTCATGGCTCCTCCAGCTGTCTTCATATGGCTCTAGACCTGAGGTGTCCGTCTGTCATGGCTCCTCCAGCTGTCTTCATATGACTCTAGACCTGAGGTGTCCGTCTGTCATGGCTCCTCCAGCTGTCTTCATATGGCTCTAGACCTGAGGTGTCCGTCTGTCATGGCACCTCCAGCTGTCTTCATATGGCTCTAGACCTGAGGTGTCCGTCTTTGCCTGCACAGTTCCTGAGAGACTCAGCGTGGCACCACGCCTGTGGCGCCTCGTGAGGAGGCTCTGCGCCCTCGTCTTGGCTCTAAACCTGCTTCCTGTCCAAACCTTTGGGCAGCAGGTGACGTCCACTGTGGTGAAGTGTGCTGAAAAATGCCAGCGCACACCTCTATACTCCGCACACTCACACACCAACGAGTGTGATTCTGTACGTTGACATTGCCAGTAGGTAGGAACTGTGAGGAAGCTGAGCGACAAAAGTTCCAGTTTTACCAATAACTATGGGGAAAATAAGAACTGACCAAAGTGTAGCGTGTGGACAGAATTAAAGCTGTGGTATTGTGTTTGGATTTTTCATTGGATAGTAACTTCTTTCAATGAAACGTTTTAAAACGATAATGTTTTAGTTTAGTGTTGACTTGTTTCTGAACGCAACGGTAAACAACTCTTTAAGTTTTTCTAGTTGTTGTTCTTCACATCTCGTTTAAGTTGTGATGACTGTCAGTAACACGGATTTGACAATCTTTCATCCTTTCTGTAGAAATGATATACAGGTCGTAATCCATAATACTCTATTTCAGTTTTCGCCTTATTCGTTATCAAATTTTAATGCCTTCTTTGTTTAATGGTTTTAAGCTTTCCCTCTACTACGTTTTCAGTAGCCAGGCTGTGTGTGTGTGTGTGTGTGTGTGTGTGTGTGTGTGTGTGTGTGTGTGTGTGTGTGTGTGTGTGTGTGTGTGTGTGTGTGTGTGTGTGTGTGTGTGTGTGTGTGTGTGTGTGTGTGTGTGTGTGTGTGTGTGTGTGTGTGTGTGTGTGTGTGTGTGTGTGAATGTCCCTCAGTTCCTTTGTTGTGGATGTGTTCAGGGGCGGGAGAGGTGGGTTGGGGAGGAGAGGGGCTGTCAGGCTTGGCGATGACATTCACACTGACACGAACGTCAGAAAAATAGTGTACTTACGTTCGTACCGACACATCTTTTTGAAAGTCTTGACATGTCGTGGTCTACTGAAGTTACATACAGCTGCCCGTGAGCACTGAAAGGTATCCTGTATGAAGGAGTGATGCATATAATAAGCCACAGTGCCGCTGCCCCATTGCCATGTGTTAGCATACCTGTAAATAAAGATTAATAGAACCTGTGGAAACATCACACACACACACACACACACACACACACACACACACACACACACACACACACACACACACACACACACACACACACACACACACACACACACTCTCTCTCTCTCTCTCTCTCTCTCTCTCTCTCTCTCTCTCTCTCTCTCTCTCTCTCTCTCACACACACACACACACACACACACACACCACTCACACACACATGCACACACACACACACACACACACACACACACACACACACACACACACACATACACACACACACACACACACACACACACACACACACACACACACACACACACACACACACACACACACACACACACACACACACACACACACACACACACACACACACACACATATGTGTTTCGTTATTTGGTTTCGTTTATCTTTCCTCTATTTATTTGTGTCATATAAAACCTGTTACGGTTTTCAAAGGCATTAAACTATTGAATCTTGAATCTTGAATCTTGAATCACACACACACACACACACTTAACTCAACAGTGCAGAGATTACTGATCTGCTCACCAGTCCCATACCCAATCCAAAGAGAAAATAAATAAGAAAATATACCACCCCCTCCCATATTATGAACATGAATTCACTCTCTTTCTCTCTCCCCCCCCCCCCCTCTCTCTCTCTCTCTCTCTCTTTTCTCTCTCTCTCTCTCTCTCTCTCTCTCTCTCTCTCTCTCTCTCTCTCTCTCTCTCTCTCTCTGTGTATGGAGAACGAACGAACGAACGAACGAACGAACGAATTTTATTTTAAGAGGGTAGTGGATTAAACATGAATACTTTTTTACATCCAGCCCTCTGGGCAAGAAAAAAAAATCGATATATAGTTTAAAAAAAAAAAAAGCAAATCAAACAAATACATGAAAAAAATGGAACAATTCCTTGCATGGGAACCTTTGACAAAAAAGAAGAAAGAAGAAAAAGAAACCAATGAACACCACCACCACCAACAACAACCACAACAACGAGAAAAAATGATCAAGGCAAGAGGTGGGGAGAAGAGAGAGAGAGAGAGAGAGAGAGAGAGGAGAGAGAGAGAGAGAGAGAGAGAGAGAGAGAGAGAGAGAGAGAGAGAGAGAGAGAGAGAGGGAGGGAGAGAGAGAGAGAGAGAGAGAGAGAAGAGAGAGAGAGAGAGAGAGAGAGAGAGAGAGAGAGAGAGAGAGAGAGAGAGAGAGAGAGAGAGAGGAAACCGACCGACTGACCGACCGACTGACCGACCGACCGACCGACTGGCGGAAGAAAGGCAGAGATAAAGGAAGAGAAATGCAATGAAGCAGACATGGATAAACACCTACGAAAACCTTTGAAAAAACACATTAATGGCACAGGATGATCACTGCAATTTGCGTAAAATTGAGTCAACTTCCAACATCACATATTTGTTAAATTGAATCTGAATTGAGAATTATCAATGCATTTTGGGGTATAGTGCAGTCAAATCTGAGACATTCATAAGATATTTTTGAAAATTAGACTTGAATTTTTTAAAGTTTGATTGATTTTTTTTTAAGTTCTTCAGGAATATGGTTCCATAGCCAACCACCGGAATACGCCAGACTAGACTTGTATAGATTAATCTTAATCATGGCAAACGGGAGGTTTATTTTATGTGTATGTCGATAGTCGTTAAAAGTGAACATATTTGTTAAAGAAAGTGGAGCATTTCCATAGAGTACTTTATGCATAAAGAGTCCTTTATTGTATAGAAGTTTGGCTTTAAATGGGAGAATGCCTGATTGCTTATAGTCTGAATCTACCAGTGAGGATGGTTGACCTAATGTCAAGAGGGAGCATATCGAGTGTTAACAACCATTCCCCTGGGTTCATAAGTTTCAGGGGTGCTCTCCGCTTTAGTCCTGAACATGTAGCCAAAAGATGTGTGTGCAACAGTAAAATGTCCTTGTTGAAACAGTTTCTTGAATCAGAAAGGATTTACTTTTCATCGTCTGATAATGGCCATGATGGTGTTTTTGTTCTGTGTCATATCAGTCCTATCTATATGACAGAAAATGAAACAACCGAGTTCTATGTGCATTCTCCTTTCCTCTGTAATGCAACAATATCTGAAATATCTGATAACTGCATTGACAGCTCAGGCGTTTGCGCTTTTCTGTGGAGATCAACATTAACAATGACACAAGTAATTGGCTTTGTCTTCCATCTGATTTCACAGACATTGCGCTCTGTCGATGCCGAGCAAAGCTGACGCTACTCGTGAAATCCACCCTCAGGGAACAGACAGTGGGAAAAGCAGGGTTTACTCCCCAACGGTCCAGGACCCAGGAGACAAGGCCGCGTAACCAGTCCAGTCCACGCTGGAATACGGATGGAAAATGGAGAGTTCAAATGTCAGTGAATGTAGCAAGATCAGGGAAAAATCAGGACAAACCAACAGACCTGGGCCAGGATCAGCAAAAAGGAAAGGGGTGGTCAAAGGGGAGGACGCCTACAGAATACACAAAGCAGCAAGACCATCAGGTGATGGCAGCTATGTTTTAGCCCTATTCTATGAATGAAGGCTTACCGTTAGGACACTGAGGGTCAGGTGATGGCAGCTATGTTTTAGCCCTATTCTATGAATGAAGGCTTACCGTTAGGACACTGAGGGTTAAGTCATAGGGCACAGAGGACTTCTATCCCTGACATAATTCAGCTGTTATATTCTTGATACGTTGATGCTACTTTTCTCCTCTGGTGCATTTGTATGTGGGCAATTGCGAACTGGTCAATGTGTGTGTGTGTGTGTGTGTGTGTGTGTGTGTGTGTGTGTGTGTGTGTGTGTGTGTGTGTGTGTGTGTGTGTGTGTGTGTGTGTGTGTGTGTGTGTGTGTGTGTGTGTGTGTGTGTGTGTGTGTGAGTGTGTCTTTATGTGTGTGTGGGGTGTGTGTGTGTGTGTGTGTGTGTGTGTGTGTGTGTGTGTGTGTGTGTGTGTGTGTGTGCGTGCGTGCGTGCGTGCGTGCGTGTGTGTGTGTGTGTGTGTGTGTGTGTGTGTGTGTGTGTGTGTGTGTGTGTGTGTGTGTGTGTGTGTGTGTGTGTGTGTGTGTGTGTGTGTGTGTGTGTGTGAGCCATCCACCCGAACTTCCTGCTCCCCCATCCCTCCCCCTTGTCTTTGCCTCCTTCCCTTTCAGCCCCCTGTTTACCTCCCCTCCCCGTCCTCTCTTCACCCATTACCCAAGCCCTTCAGCCATCCCCGTTCCCCATTTCTCCTCCTCCCATTACTCTTTTCCTCCTTTCCATCTCTCTTCCTCCTTCTTCCTCACCAACACCCTTCACTGTATCCCGCTTCCATTCCCTTAGAGGAGAAAAGAGCAGGACAGAAGAAAAGGAGAAGAGAGGTTGAAACTCGTGATCTTAGCCTGGACGTTTGGCTCTTTGGTGTAACTCTCACCGACCCATGCTTTTTCCGGCTGACAGCAAGTTTGGTGTTTTGATCCATATGTACACCAACAGCCAGGCCTCTTTTGACTCGCTTCAAATGCTGACATCGCATCGCTTCGCCAAATGCTCGCAAACGAATGTGACTGCAGTGAGCATCTAGCACAAAAGTGCCCAGTATACTAACGAACCATCATGCCATACCTGGAGAAGAGTAGACTAAATCTGTAGTTTTGTATAACCAACACAAAAAAACGGCTTATTTGGACCCAGACATGCACAGAGACAGACAAACAGGCCCAACACACAGAACAATACACAGACAGAACAATACACAGACAGAACAATACACAGACAGAACAATACACAGACAGAACAATACACAGACAGAACGTGCTATGTAGATAAGATACATTGTTCCAGCTTTTGCCTTGAAAATAGATACATAAACATGTAAGATATACAGCCAGATTGTCAGACAGGTAGATAGACAGATAAATAGATTTATAGACAGGCAGATAGCCGGCCTGACAGGACAGGCAGACAGACAGACAGACAGACAGACAGACAGACAAATAGATAGACCTATATCATTGAAACCTACATATTCCTTGTGAAGATGTCTTTCATTCGCAAGGTGAGTTGAGTTTGATGGAGGTCAACCCATAAAGTTGCTCTGTCCTGGTTGAACTTGAGAGCGTTAATAACGTCCTTCCATTGCTGAGGGTAATCAAGACTGAGTGGTGATGCCCCTCGTTTCCTACAGTCTTTTTTTAAGACACTGAAGTAGATATACTTTCGCAGAAAAATCTGTATAAAAAAAAAATTTAAAAAAAAAAGAGGTTGATGTGATTTTTCCCGACTGTTCCCGAATAAGTGAACATTCCAAGGACAAATGATAAGTCCATCAAAAAATAACGAGAAAGTCAGAATTTTTTTTTCCTTTTGTTATCTCCGTTTTAGGCAACATAAGTAGCTGTTTGTTTGTTTCTTTCTTTGTTGTACTCCCAGTTCTTATAGAACAGGGAGTACTTTAGAATGGAACGAAGAAATGCTGTCTGTGGTTCTGTCTGTCTGTCTGTGTGTCCGTGGTCAAAATGTGTTCCACTCGCTCCAGACAAAACTACTGGCCGATCTTTCTGAAAATTGGTAGGTATGTTCATTATGGGCCACGGATGATGCCCGATGTTTTATTTACCGCTATATCCGTTACTAACGGCTGTAACGGCCTATAACGGTTTTTCTTCTTTATGGAACATCTCAGAAAGTGCTTGGCCAGTTTATAAGCGGTTTGGATGATCTTGTGACAAATCGGAGCCTCTGTCCATATGTAAGTGATGTAATGCTGAAACTGGATTAAACGACCGTTAAAACCCGTTATTCTGCCGTTATTTCTTATATATAGGTGGATTTTAATGAAATTTGGTATATAGAAAGGTAATCACACACAAACGGCACTTCTATATAGTGTTTCAAAATTTGACCGTTAAAACCCGTTATTCTTGACATATTGTCCGATTTGAATGAAATTTGATATGCACACAGGCTTTAGCCCAGTGAGGACTAAAACACCGGTTTCAAAAGTGTATATCGGTTATATAATCGTTAAACCGTTATTTTTCCGTTATTTTTTATATATTGGTGGGTTTTAATGAAATTTGGTATATAGAAAGGTTATCACACACAAATGGCACTTCCATGTAGTGTTTCAAAATCTGACCGTTAAAAACCGTTATTCTTGACATCTTGTCCGATTTGGATTAAATTTGGTATGTACAGAGGCCCAGTGAGGACTAAAATACCAGTTTCAAAAGTGTACATCGGTTAAATAACCGTTAAAACCGTTATTTTGCCTTTATTTCTTATCTCACAAAGCACTTGGCCGATTTATAAGCGGTTTGGAAAACTGGGAGTACGTTTACATATTTCGCATCTTGTTTTGTTGTTTTTTTTAATTTGCTTCGCTTTGCTAACGTTTGTAACACCTGAGTATGTAAAATTCATGTGGTTGCTTATCATCTGACATAAAACTGTTCCGTATGTCCAGGTCTGTGTACAGGCTATGCAAACACCTATAATCAAACCACACACACACACACACACACACACACACACACACACACACACACACACACACACACACACACACACACACACACACACACAATACTTGCATGTGCACATGCCATCAGGCTTACACAAATAATTGTTGCACACACACACACACACACACACACACACACACACACACACACACACACACACACACACACACACACACACACACACACACACGCGCGCGCGCGCGCGCGCGCGCGCGCGCACACGTGTGTGTATACGTGCTTGCAGCTTCACACAAATCCTTCTCTGGCAGTACATGGAACCACCAAAGACAGTTTCGAACGAATTGTTCGAATCCCAGCCATTCACATTGTCTGTCCAGACTCAACTCTTGTTCACTGAATGGGACTCATCAGTGAAACACGGCTGGCTGCATTCCTCGTTTGGCATCGAATGGAAACATACTGTGGGCTGGTGTTGTATTGGTGGGCGATAGGCACAATCTGCTTTAGGATGTGGATGCCATGTGGGTAGAGAGTCTCAAGTCTAGCAATAAGACAGGATTCCTGCATTGTGCGCTTGATTTGTCACTGTGGGATTGCCGACGTGCCAGGACTTTGACATAGTTGATGTGGTGCTGGCGGTGATTGAAGTGTAATGCAGCTGGTTTGGGCCGATGATGACGGACGTCAGCCACGTGTTTATAGATGCGCATCTCATGTGTGCGGGGTCTCACTGACATTGATTTTACCGCTCAGTTGGATGTGAATAGCGTGCACGATGTTGCGGCTCTGATGAAAGAATGTGCGTAAATTGTGAATGAGCCTTTGCGCTCATTAGGCAGGTGTCTGATTTGGATGAGAGGACAGATTTTGCAATTGGGTTTTGAGCAATAAAAAGTACCTGGTGATCCAGGTGTGGCGATTTTGTTCAGTTTGGAGCATACAAGTACGTAGCACTTGAAAGTAATCATGGATTTGGTCTCAAAGGCCGGTTTGTGATTTTATAGTATGTGCCATTCAGACTTCAAGATCCAGGATGGAAGGGGAGGCAGGACTCTGGTCCTCACTGCTGACCAATCATTACCAGGTGAGCCATAGATAGTTGGGGAAAGCTACAGGGGAAAACCTAAAGAAAAGAGAAAGAAAGAATTCATATGTTGAATTAGGAAGCAGGTTACTTACACGAACCTTATTCGTGTTTCAGCCCTTCACTCTTCACTCTTCACCCCGTCAGGTGTGGTTAAAGATGGTCATGGTGTGGGGAACACACCGGTAATTCAGCCCCAGCAATTAAAGACTCCAGGTAGAGGAGTCGGAACTCATCATCTCTCCAGTGACAGGAGAATTCAAGGGGGCGACACGATATTCTGAGAGAGACAGGGAATCATGACAGTATGAGGCGAGTCTCATCTCTGATGCGGGTATGGCATCATGATTGCAGGAATTATTTATTCTCCTGGTCTGGATCTTGGGCCAATGTGATGTGAAGGCCATGACTTTACAGAAACTTGTATTGATGTAAATGGGAAAATTGATTTATCTCTCAGTGTGAAGAGAAAGAGAGATACACGTATAGAATCTGTTCATTAATTGTTTTGATGTGATTTAGTAAAGTGTTTTTCCCCGAAAGAGAGGGGAGAACAAAAAAAAAACATTCGGTAGTGCGCCTTTTGGTTGATTGGAGGGATTGCGTGTGCGTATGGAGTAAATGCTGTCACGAATGCATGTGTGCAAAAGTGACAGTGTGACAAAGGGAAACATCTCAAAAGGCAAATGTTGAACACTGAAAGAGAGGACAAGAGTGAAAATGATTTGACGGATGAACGAGTGGAGAGGAACATATTGAAGGGTGAAAGGAAAGATTACAGCGAGAATGAAAGTGAGTTACATACTGATGGGTGTAAAGATCATGTAGATTATGGTGTTTTATTCTCTTTTTTGCACTGGAATGTAAACAGACTCTTGTCTGAATTCAATGATAAAGACTTTACTACTCTTTGTGGTTGAAATTTGTCGAAACTTTTGTAGAGGATTTCCAAAACTTAGTATTTCCAGGCTACTGTTTTCTGTAAACCAGCAGTTAAGTTTACAAAACAAGAGGGACATTCCAGTGGAGTTGTGTCTCATTAAAACCGAACTTTCATCAAATGTCCATGAAATTAGGACAGGCTGCCCCAATACGCTTTTAGTTTTGATTGGTAAGAGCATTTATGGTTTTGTGAAAGACGTCTCATATGTCTGTACTTATATTCTACCATTACACTTATTTTGATGTTGTAAAATTTTTAGCTTTTGTACTTTTGAAGAATGTCTTGCACGTGACGTGACTTTGGCAGGCGATTGAATAGTAGGTCTTCTGATATTTCTCCACATATTTTTGATGAAAATAATTCTTATGATCACCCTGTTTACAGTCGTTCTTTTTCTACAAACTGCATGAGAAAGTCTGCAGACAATGTTCTCAATAGTTATAGGAAATGTTTGTTAAGTATGTGTTCAAGCCATGGCTTGTAGATTCTAAATGGGCACATATAATGGTGATGCTAATGGCAATTCCATTTCGTATGGTTTACGGATATTCCGGAAGATATGAGAGCCGCGCATGCGTAAGACCGCCATATCGCAAATGCTTCAGGCCGCCATGCTGTGTTTTCTTTCCAAGGTCTGAGTGAGTAAAATAAAATAAAAATCCTACACCGTCAGACATTTTCAGAAGGTTAAATAAGTTCTGGTATAAATTGCTTAGCACGTAACAGTGCATGGTAGTAATTTAAAAAGCATATCGTCAATCGTTAAGATAAAATGCAATTAAAAAGGAGCACAGTAAATCGACCACGTGGACTTGCTCGATATGGCGAGATCGTCTTCGTCGTCAGAAGTTTTTCATGACAAAGAAGAGCTCCTAATAGAAGGGAGTGGAAAAGTAGAATCGGTTGCCATTCCCAAGACTGAATGGGATGAGATGCGGGCAACACAACAGCAATTGCTGGAATTCATTGGCAACTGGAGAAAGGAAAAAGGTTTGAAGCGGACTTGCACGGATTCTGAAGGCATTGATCTAGCAGACGAAATAGATGAAGACATGGAGGATCAGGATCAAGCCAGTGGGTCTGAGTTGGGGGATCGGCTCCAAGAAGAAAAAGGAGAAGGCTGATGAGGATTTTGACAGCGAAATCCAGAATATTTTTAAAAAATTCAGAAAAATCAGCAAAATAAAAAAATGGCAATGATGACTCTTCTGATGCGCTCACCCTGAAAGAGATAGAGCAGGAGTACAGAAATGAAGAACAAGTGGGACCACCACTGCAACATGAGGCCTTGACAAGCAAGGGGAAAGGTAGAGGAAAATAAACTGAAAGAAAAGATGTAAAAACACATCAGGCCTGAAACTTGCAACCTGTCAGTTCCCAGAGTGAACCAGGAAATTTGGAATAGCCAGGAATTCAGCGCCAGAGTAAGTGATCTGAGAGAATAGAAACAACAGAAAGTGATTGCCAGAGCAGCAGTCATATTGGCCAAAAAATGTGATAAGGTGACTGGCGTAGACAATGAAATGCTGGAGGATACAGCAGATGCTATGGCATTGATTCTGTAAGCTTCGCACGAAGTGTCGTTGGACAGACGAACTAAGCTTTTGAGTGGACCCAACATCAATCAGAAGTACAAAAGGCTTGGGTGAAATGAGGTCCCAATCACGGATCAACTATTTGGGGATGATCTGAATGCGTCCTTGCGCAATATTGAAAGTGTATCACAACTTGGCAGGGATTTCACTCAGTCAAAAGTAGGGAGAAAGTTTTTTATTTTTCCAACTCACCCTTCAAAAACCTTCATGTGGACCGAGAGAGGCCGAGGAAGGAACCAGAACTGGGGCCGAGGCTGGGCAGCGTTCATGCGAAGCAGAGGTCAGTTCAGACCTCGTGGCAGGGGGGTGCCACCAAAGTTCCCTCCACACGTCTAAACAGTGCAGAGAGCCATCTGAAGGAGGTAAGTCCTGAAGGACATGACTCTTTTCAGGCAGGCAGGTTAAAAGAATTTTACCTGAATGGGAGAAACTGACACATGATCCTTTTTCTAGACCTTTTGCCAGGACTGACCTTTCATCACTGGCGAGGGTGAGATGACCACTGGCGAGGGTGAGATGACCAGGGATGCAGTGGACAAGGCTGCTTGTCCAAAGTCAAATTTTGTCTGCTGAATCTTTTCGTCCTCCAACCAACAAATTCTTTCAATTCTCTCAATTTTTTTTATTTTTCTATTTTACACTGTGTGTGTGCGCGCGCGCGCGCGTGTGTGTGTGTGTGTGTGTGTGTGTGTGTGTGTGTGTGTGTGTGTGTGTGTGTGTGTGTGTGTGTGTGTGTGTGTGTGTGTGTGTGTGTGTGTGTGTGTGTGTGTGTGTGTGTGTGTGTGTGTGGACGCGCGCGCGCGCGTGTGTGTATGTGTGTGTGTGTGTGTGTGTGTGTGTGTGTGTGTGTGTGTGTGTGTGTGTGTGTGTGTGTGTGTGCGCGTGTGTGTGCGTGTGTGTGTGCATGTGTGTGTGTGTGTGTGTGTGTGTGTGTGTGTGTGTGTGTGTGTGTGTGTGTGTGTGTGTGTGTGTGTGTGTGTGTGTGTGCAACAGAGAAAGAGGACTGTGTTAGAGATAAGAGGGGAAGGTTGTGATGGGTGTCGAGAATCGCAATCTCTGCAGGTAAGACTGAGGATTCTACAGGTGGAAACTCCAATCTGAGTCTGTACCAGCAGACGGGTATTCTGTGCTTCGCAGTTGACACTGTTTGGAGCGCCACGCGTTAAGATGACTGCCATCACAACAGCTTTCCCCTTCTGTAGCTGAAGCCAGCTAGTTGATGGTTTTGTAATGTTCATTAGATGACTGCAATCAGAATGCGCCTGTGTGTGTGTGTGTGTGTGTGTGTGTGTGTGTGTGTGTGTGTGTGTGTGTGTGTGTGTGTGTGTGTTGTGTGTGTGTGTGTGTGTGTGTGTGCGTGTGTTGCGCGTGCGTGCGTGCGTGCGTGCGTGCGTGCGTGTGTGTGTGTGTGTGTGTGTGCGTGTGTGTGTGTGTGTGTGTGTGTGTGTGTGTGTGTGTGTGTGTGTGTGTGTGTGTGTGTGTGTGTGTGTGTGTGTGTGTGTGTGTGGATAGAGACAAGGATCTGGTTGAATCGCCGACTCTATCAGTAGAAACGCCAATAGCCCTGTCTGCTGAGACAGACTCAAATCGGAGTTTCCACCTGTAGAATCGTCAGTCGTACCTGCAGAGACTGCGATTTTAGTTTAGCCGGGACAATCACTGATTCTACCGTAACTGTTTCAATTTGACCCGTAGAGACTGCAACTTTACCATTTTTTCAGATCCAATGAAACATAATTTGCTTGATGAAAAGATTGAAATTTATGAATCCGGTTTGGTTTTTCTAAGAAAAAAAATCAATTCAGAAACAAAAGATAAAGAATGGTACATACAAAAGGTAGGCCAGGTAATTTGCCTTGTAAATGAATAAAGTCCCATTTTGTGTGTCCTCTTTTCTGTGGCCAATGGGGGAGGAATGGGAAGCTAACATGTAAAATTAACTGTTGTCAAAGCATTGTCCATCCGACAGTATCCAACCTTGTCTCTTGATGGTGTTAAAAAGATGTTCTTGGCGGACACTAGGACAGATGTCTTCTTGCAGTAGAGGATCAACGGGTATTCTGTTCTTCCCAGTTGACACTGTTTGGAGCGCCACGCATTAAGATGACTGCCATCAGAACAGCTCTCCCCTTCTGTAGCTGAAGCCAGTTAGTTGATGGCTTTGTTATGTTCATAATTTGTTCAAAAGGCATCATGTGAAATTCATGTTCTGCTTAAGCAGCTTGTAAGATTCCTTCGAGTATGACTGTCCATTGTTTTAGCTGTATCACTCTGTTCATCTTTGTTTGACATTGTTTTAGCTGTATCTCTCTGTTCATCTTTGTTTGACATTGTTTTAGCTGTATCCCTCTGTTCATCTTTGTTTGACATTGTTTTAGCTGTATCACTCTGTTCATCTTTGTTTGACATGTCATGTGGCACAGGCTGATTGCATCATAAAGTGAATAGTTTTCCTGCAACATCTACAAGGATTATGTGACGTGAGATTACTGAAAAGGTCAAATCCTCAACTAGTTTGATCATGAAATAATAATTTCGTGATCAAGATTTTAAAAAAAGATAACTATGCATATGGCCTAGTCGACCGCAAAGAACCGAATCAGGGCTGTCACCACGTCCACGTTAAAGTCAACTCTCAAATCATATTTTAAAAAAACACACACACACACATCCAAACACCTCATTGAAACATCCTTTCTAAACATGAACTAGAAGTTTCGTTGAAATAATTCTCTTGTAAAATCCTAGATCAGATAGAAAATGTTGATTTCTTTCAACAATTCAAAAATCGTATCAGGCAGAACACCTTTCAACGGGTTTTCATGGCAGCTGCTTAAAAGTGTTTATGTCTTGCATCACGTCTCAATGCTCTATCAGAAGGTTCCACAGTGAGTGACACATGACATGGAATGCACCACTGACCTTCTTGACCTTATAAAAGATAAGAATGGGTGTGGAAGCAGGCTGTGTACAAACGGCACAAGACTGTTTTTCCTATGTGGCCACCCCTAGAACACGGTAAAAACTCGGACGGATTTGGTAGATTTTGTTATCCGTCCACGAGTCCCATTCCTCTTGCCAGAGGTCTTTGACCTAAGGCTGAGCTAGGTTTCAGATCCGTGTGAGGGATAGACGATCTGCTCAACTCTTTCCTTGTGGCACTCGTGGCAAACTAATCAACCACTTCATTACCTTGAATGCCCACATAGCCGGGAACCCAAGCAAAAACTAAGTTGTACCCAACAGATTTGAGAGAGAGGTGTACAAATTCATACAATTTCAGCAGCTGAGGGTGCTTGAGGTAATGGCCTGCACAGCAGAAAAAAACTCTAAACTGGCACGAACCGAATGATTAACAGTCCAGTCATTAAAGACTGTTAGACTCAAAGCCTTTTCACGCACGCAATTCCTTTTCTACCAGTAGAAACTAGCATCACGATCTCTGTTGGTAAGATTAGAAATCCAATGTCGGTTTGTTTCGTAGCAAGTGCTATCGGCGTTTTACTGAGAGAATCAGTGATTCGACCAGATCGTCGTCTGACTCTGTACACGTACTCGCAAGCTCGTGCATACGCCCTACAAGCTTGTGGATTACGGTGCAGTGTTCTCAACATGTAATTTTCTAAAGATGATTTGTAATCATTGTGGATTTATATCCCCTGTTACTGGCCTCCATTGGATATGTCTTGTGTGTTTCCGCTGTTTGATTTTTGAACAAACTTTAACTTCTTTTTTATAATCAAATTCTCATTTTCCCCTTGACTGAGTGAAGGTAGTGCTTTTTCTTTCCCGCAGTTTATGTATGCAGAAGGATTTACTCGATTTTTGAGTTCCCTCCATTTACCTTACTTACGGACGTCCTTCTCACCAACAGGAAACCAGGATCCAGTCGCAGACCTGTGAGCTCTTCACTGAATGAAACAGTAGGTGCTTGCTGGTCCTGCTCGCCTCCAGTGTGGAGGAACAACAACACGGAACGAGCAGTCACTGGAGAAAGACTACTTCCCATGCCCTTTATCCTATAAACACAGGTCTGTATTTTAAAGCCATGTTTTTGAAATGGGACGGATTTTAACGATGACTAAACTCCTTATCTAAAGATCAAAGGCATCTGGGCTCATGTTTTATGACAATTTCTATATTAACATCATCTGTCTTAACCTGTGAGCCCTTTAAGCATACACACACACACACACACACACACACACACGTATATATATATATATATATATATATATAATATATATATATATATATATATATATATATATGTGTGTGTGTGTGTGTGTGTGTGTGTTTAAGGGTGGGTGAGGAATGTTGGGGATGGCAACACGGCAAGTACATATGTGACATATACAGAACGAACCATAGTTGCTTTGGGACTCATGCTTGTTCGTGTCAATACGGTAGTGACAAAAGAAGAAGGGTAGGTGATTTAGCGCACGATCGACGTACACTCATCACTGTGTGTGTTTGTATAGGCGGGGGGTGAGCGGTGAGGTGGGACCGGGCCGGGGATGGGGAGGGGGGATGAAGTAGGGAGAGTGCTTTGGTGCACTGTCGGGGATGTATAGCATGACGTGATGGAGGACAAAGTGGCAGGAAAGTGGTTCTCTCTCTCTCTCTCTCTCTCTCTCTCTCTCTCTCTCTCTGTGTGTTAGCGTGTTTGCATGCGTGCATGAGAGTTTAATTAGTATGCTATAAACAGACATTCCAAGCACGTGTCCACGAAAATACATGCAAATGTATGCTCGTATGCCCTCAAGTGTGTGTGTGTGTGTGTGTGTGTGTGTGTGTGTGTGTGTGTGTGTGTGTGTGTGTATGATGCCTTAATTCCGTGCGAAGCAGAATTTTTATTTAGTCGATGATTTTTTTTCCTTACTTCGAGTGATATTCTTTTGTTCTGTTGCGTGACAGCCATGCAGTAAAAGTGTACGTTAATTTATGTGATTTAGTTATGAGAATGATTTCGTCATCTAACAGACAAAAGAAAGCATACTGACGTATTCTGCTTTGTGGTCACTCAGGATGAAAGGACACTGCCCTTCATCTTCATAGTCCAGGCAGTCAGCTGAGAAATCACAGGGGAAGTGTCTGTACAGCTCGGGCCACACAGATGCTGAACAGTTCCACTGCTGCTGTCCGACCCTCTGGGGTTTAACAGTATTCTGATGGAAGGAGAACACCAACTTTAACATAATAGTGCATTGACCTCGCAAGCAATTGTGGAGTAATGACATGGGGAGATTTGTGGATACTGCACTGTGACCATTTTCAGACGTCATCCAGTCTGGGAAGAGGAAAGGAAAATCAGAATACTTCGGCGACTTCAAGAAGAGAGGCTTCTGTCCACATTCAGAAAGAAACACACCAAACCAATGGTCATACGCTTTGCTTCTTCGTGGGATCAAACTGGAAAAGATCACATGATTGCCAGGTGGAGTTATTGTCTCACATATGGAGAAGGCAAAATCCAGTTTGTGAGGCATCTGTATGTATTCTGGAAAAAAAGTTGACTTAACGAAACTATGGAATATTTCATATAAAACAACAGCAATAGTAAAGATACCCCACTCATTTTTTTTAATCTGTAAACGAATATGTTCATTCAGTTGTTTACTCTGTAATGTGTAGTGTCATGTGTCAAAGAATCGTGAAAGCAGTTCACATCAGGGCTGGGATCCCTGGATAAGGTCGATGCTGACAGGTTCTGGACTTTTTGGCTTTTCACCACTGCTTGATCTTTTTTTTTTTCTTTCTTTTTCTTCACTTTGTTTCGCCCCTGTGGGGATCTCTGACACTCTTTCAGTAACCTTCGTTTTAGTAATTCTTCACTTTTGTCCACAGATCGATTGCCTCAGTGACCAAACCTCCTTCCTCTGTTCTGGATAGCGCGTCTCTCTGTTTTGCTTGTTCATAACATGACAGCTGCTTTGTACCCTGGCGACCAGACAGTGTCAGTGTCATCACTGGCTATCTGTTCTTCTGTGTTCATTCCCATGATGAAATTTCCATTGTTTGTGCTGTCTGAGTTTTTTCTCCTTTGTATTAGGTTTGTAATTATCTCCTCTTGTAGTCGTCGACATGGAGTGGAAAATCAGGCTGAATGGCTGGTACCTTCAACACAGCCTGTTTATGTCCTCCTTAAGGATATCGATAGTTTAGCTTTCACGATACTAGCTATTATGAATTTGATTGACTGGAAATAACAGCATTGAATATGTTTTTTAAAGGTGTGATTGTAGAGGCAAATCGACATTGTGTGTGTGTGTGTGTGTGTGTGTGTGTGTGTGTGTGTGTGTGTGTGTGTGTGTGTGTGTGTGTGTGTGTTGTTTTCTTCTTCCCACATCTGTCATTAGCTTGTAGCTCGTAAATTGACGAAGTTGTTCGACGTGGATAAGGCCCGTACCTGCTTTGACAACAAACTATTTTCCAGTATATTTTTCATACATGATCTCTAACAATTACTTAAAAGGTTCGAAAGGCACTTTTGGAAGGATACCAAGCCAACATACGTGGTGAAATATGTATTGTAACATCAGTGTTACCTTTAGGAATACTTCAATGGATTTGATAAAAATTATAAAAAATTGTAAGTGGACTGAAAAGCATGCACAACAATAACATGTGAAACAACAAATCATCAACACACGGATGTAATCAGTCTAACAGAAAAAAGCCCTACATATAAATCTACTGATGCGTGTCTGGGACAGTTTCCGTAAACACACACACACACACACACACACACACACACACACACACACACACACACACACACACACACACACACACACACACACACACAAACGCACGCACGCACGCATGCATAGACACATGCGCGCAAGCCCATGATCTCTAACAATTACTTAAAAGGTTCGAAAGGCACTTTTGGAAGGATACCAAGCCAACATACGTGGTGAAATATGTATTGTAACATCAGTGTTACCTTTAGGAATACTTCAATGGATTTGATAAAAATTATACAAATTGTAAGTGGACTGAAAAGCATGCACAACAATAACATGTGAAACAACAAATCATCAACACACGGATGTAATCAGTCTAACAGAAAAAAGCCCTACATATAAATCTACTGATGCGTGTCTGGGACAGTTTCCGTAACACACACACACACACACACACACACACACACACACACACACACACACACACACACACACACACACACAAACGCACGCACGCACGCAGGCACGCACGCATGCATAGACACATGCGCGCAAGCACGCAGGCACGCCTGCCGCATTCACACTCACACGCATGCGTGCGCGAATGCACGCACACAGACACAGATACACACACACACACACACACACACACACACACACACACACACACACACACACACACACACACACACACACACACACACCCATCAACTCACCTGCAGATGAAGACACTTTGGTAATTTCCAACTTGGGTGCCTCCCACCTGTCTACAGCGGAGAAGCCTAACATCAAAACGTTATCATCGGCAGCAGACTTCAGTACGATACTGACGATAACATCATTGGTCCAGGTGTACCAGTCTGAACATCTAAACTTATTTCTCTCACAGAAATTAAGATATTTCGTAGGAAAAATGTATTTTCCATTGTTGTACATCAGCATATTTATACTAAGATGCGCACAATTGCACACTCTTATTTTCATAATTTTCCTGGCAGGAACTTTGAAATGAAGTTGACACTCCCGTCTTAACTTCTGTTTGTTCAGTGCGTATTGACATGTCTTTGAAGAAGAAATGTCTGTCGGGTTGCTTTGTTCCAAACCATCACTTACATTCTGAGTGTCAGTTGCGTGTGTGTCACAGGGATGGGTAATGTGATGTGACGTATGGTTCAAAGTGCACAGTGAGTTGTCCTCCTTCAGGTTTTGGTGAAAGTCTGCTTTCCAAGTGGTTTTCTCCTCACGTGATAGGTTTCCAAATCTGTCTGTGTGGACATGGATTATACTGATACATTATGCTTACAAAGGTCAACATGCCTCCCCCCCCCCCCCTCACCACACTATGCACCCATTTTTGAAAGCTTGCACACTCCAACACACACACATACACAGAATTGTGTCCATACAGTCACTCAAACACACACAAAGACGCGCACGTACTCTCTCTCTCTCTCTCTCTCTCTCTCTCTCTCTCTCTCTCTCTCTCTCTCTCTCTCTCACACACACACACACACACACACACACACACACACACACACACACACGCACACACACACACACACACACACACACACACACACACACACACACACACACAAAGAAAGTGGGACTGACTGGCCACTACTCATTGACAATATTATCGCCAGCACAAAAGTATGAATGGAGGCTGAACATTCACAGGGAATTACAATATGTCCCACGTGGTCTCACTAATGCTGCACTCTGAGCAAATCTGGAACCATTGGTTGTCGAGGCGTTCCTAGCAGGAAAATACAGGGGACTCGGTAAACTCGTGCTCACCTGGTAGAACATGTTAGGAGGGTCTCTTCAACGACCTGCTTAAAGCCATCTGAATGTCAACTAAACCTTACATACCAAGAAGACACACATCTCATGGCCAAGTGCCCGTTTCTTCTCCAGTTTGGCGAAAGTCAAGAAAAGGCAATCGAAAACAAAGTTCTTATTCAAAATTCACTCAAAGACTTAATGAAACTCCTACAAGCAATAAATGAAAACCACACACACAAAGAAAAAAAACCCATGACGATCTCAGAAGAGCCGGTCAAGGGAAATAACTGTTGAAAAGTTATTTTTTAAAAAGCAGCCCTCACCGTAGTCCTTAACTGTTTGATCAATTACTAAGCTTGTACAGAGTGGTCAGCAATAGAATCTCAGTAACTTTTATGAATTTTGAAAGAAAATTCAGCGCATCACGAAACTGTTGAATCGGCTTCGACTTCGACTCTACTGGGCTCCTTACTAAGTTGCTTACCTGACCCATAAACGTGGAGGGCGTATACAAATGATGTAGAGATGAAGGCCTGTACCTTCGGATGGTTCACAAGCATCTGTTCAACTCTTCGAAGTGCGTGCCCTGTGAACAACCTTCACAAGGCCCTGCGTGCACACAGCGCAGTCGCTTTGCTCTATGAAAGAAACCTAAGGCTAAAAAACACTTTAGGCCCCAGGAATCGTAGCAAAGCTAATGAATAAACACTAGGGCAGGATTCTGGTGCCTGACAGGACGCCACCCTGTTTCTTGCAGGACCATGACATCCCACCTGCGCGGGAAACCATTCAAAGTCACGATAGTGCAAACAGATACTTCTATATGAAACTATGATGATGACCAGAATGTGGATTTTACTCTCAGCTTCGAACGGCAAGAAAGACAACCCTGTCGTCCAAACTAACTGGAATGTCATGGTTGGTAAAGATGCCCCCAAAGACTGACCGAATGTCTGCGGCTCCTGGTGTAATGAGACCACCAATGACCGTGGACGACACGTGCTAGAACTTGTCAGTGACAATAACCTGGTCCTCGTTCTCACAATCGAGAATACGGATACACTGAATAGTTCTAGGGACAGGAAGAAGTATCTTGTTGCCTTGGTAGCAGGCGTTATTGATCTTTCGTACGTCTCTACAAATTGAACTGTGATGAACTGTGATTTAGTTCTACAATTCTACTTTACAGATAAGGATTAGCATCATTTTGAGTATTGGCGCTCTTGAGGATCTGGTGGAATCGTCTCAGAGTAAAGCTGAAAGAGGGAGAGTTATATCATCCAAGGTGATGGAACTATCATCGACGTAACGTTGTGCACATGTGCGTTTCGGATGAAAATTGATGATTAATTTGTCAGGATCGACAACGAGTCTGAAAAGTGGAACCATGCAACCGCATGCACTATATACATACATTATAAACAATGATTTATGCCATTGTAAGTGATCGTTAAAAGAGTGAGGGTGAGTGTAAACGTTGGATTGTGCACTCCTTTGAACGTAACCATCATATCATCAACCCATCATTAATTTCATTTTGTTGTCATAAACTGTTTCTCCAGTTGTACGATCGCATTCTTTGACTGAAAGGAGCCGTTTGAGTCGTAAGTATCCCATCCACATTACGCCCACATCAATGAGCATGACAATGTCTTTATTTTTTCCTCTTTACACTCGCTAGGAATTACCGCTAATGATCCGCCAGTGAATGTTTTATCTTTACAGTTGCAGGTTATAGTTGTCATTCAGACTTACTAGTAGTCCATTAGAAAAGCAATCCATTATTACAGTCCGCACTCCTTTGAGAACTCTGCGAATTGATGGTCAGTCCTATTGAAATTACCAGGGACTATCAGACCAGCTGACATGAACATAGGTTGGTCAGCTTCCACTTTGACTGACTGCTAGATTCGTGGATATCCATCTTTCAGTGAGTTTGTTCTGGATAAAACAAGCAAACAAACAAACTAGATGAACAGCCGTATAAATCTACTTCCAATCATAAAACGTGAAAGTGGCACTGCTCACTAACTGGACTTGGCAGCCTAGCTGAGTTATTGGGCTCAGCCTGACGCCTCAGCATGGGCAGTCCCCTGACAGTTTTCAGACTGAGTGGTTGAGAAGCTGAAGAAGTTTTGCCTCAGAGAGTTATTCATGTAAATAAGTCTGCTTAGTAATGGAGCATTGCGCAACAGAAGTAAACCATGACGTATTGCGCTATGCTGATCATGCATGACGCACATGTATCTTTAGAGAATGATTAGTTCGATAGATTTGTGTGTGTTTATTGTCGTGAATTTTTTCTAAAACAACACGACACACACACACACACACACACACACACACACACACACACACACACACACACCACACACACACACACTTACACACACACACACATTACATACACACACACACACACACACACACACACACACACACACACACACACACACACACACACACACACACACACACACTCACACACAAATAGAGAGAGAGAGATGGACTGATGGAGAGACAGAGATAGAGAGGCAGGCATACAGACAGACAGACAGACAGACAGACAGACAGACAGACAGACAGACAGACACTCACGCACGCACGCACGCACGCACGCACACACACACACACACACACACACACACACACACACACACACACACACACACACACAGAGAGAGGAAGCTGTTAATCTCAACATACTTTCCTGAGTCATTGATGCCATACCAAACCGACTTCTGAGGTTAGGTTCAATGAAAGTCTTGTACACTGGACAGTCTGTGAGTTGTGTTTGTGTGACGAGAGTTGGAGAGTGGGTCGGTGTGTCCTCTAGGACAAGGACTTGAAATATTTCTCTAATAGAGTTATGTTAAAATTTCACCCCCACCCTCTCTCTTACTAGGTATGGAAGTAGCAGCTGTCCAGTACTAGTCATCAAAAAAATTTTCACTTTTCTCGGGACTGCTAAAATACTCAGGGATACTTTTTCTTAGGCTTGTACTCTTAAAAGTACTTGTAGCTCCGAGAGACAGAATTAGAGAGAAATTCAAACATTCAATACTGATTGAACAACAAAGGACTGACGAAAGTTAAGTGCACTTTCACACATAACTTTACTTGTTTATACAAGGGTGAAATGCTCGAATCTATTTCACCAAAGTCAGTTCAAGCTGAGTTTTGGTTCCCACTGTAACGAAAAGATTTAACTCCCCGAATGGTTTAACTCCCAGGGAGTTAAACTGTTCATTTGTAAATTTTAACTCCTGGGGAGTTAAACTAGAATATAAAAAACTAACTCCCTCCGTGTTTCAGTTTGACTCCAGGGGAGTTATTCTGACATACCACCAGAATGACTCCCACCCACCACCCACCACCCACTCCCCGCACCTCGCTACCACCCATGCATCTAATATATATATATATATATATATTGTTATTTTTTTTTCCCGAAATGTGTGTGTGTGTGTGTGTGCGTGTGTGTGTGTGTGTGTGTGTTCTTACACTAACTTGCCAGATCAAGACTTGTCAGGTAGAATTGTTTCCTTCGATATTATTGGTTTCTGTGAATTAGTCACGTGTCCTGAATTTTATTGAAAAATGTGTGTTTTTCTGATTGGCTGGCCGGCTTTAATTTTTAGCTTGGCACACGCACACCACCACACCTGTGACGAGTCACTTGACAACTTCATCAGATCGGTCCCAAGCAGCCACTCTCTTGTACAAATTGTACAAAAACAGCCCCTCCCCCCCCCCCCCCCCTTTCTCTATCCCATGTGTCTCACACACAAAATTCTAATCTACGCCAACCCTTCTTCTCCTTCCTTCTCTCCCAGATGTAGCGAGTCAATACAAACAATTTTACGTCACGTCGCGACTACTCGACATTCTCTCCCCACCTTCCTTATCCTCTCAACCCCCCCCCCCCCCCCTCCTCACTTCCTAATTTGGCGGCATGACACAATGAAAAATGGAAAACTTTCCATTTCTACTCCATTTGAGTGTAATGGCCTACACTTATGGGTGACTGTTTGATAGTCGCAGAGATAGAGAGAGAGAGAGAAGAGAGAGAGAGAGAGAGAGAGAGAGAGAGAGAGAGAGAGAACGCCAAAGACTGAAGGTACAGCATTTCTACCAAAGGCATCAAACCATTAATTCATGTATATACATACTTTACATTCAGATTATATACAAAAAGGCATAGTAAAATATCAAGGACATGCATAGATGAGCACATGAGTATGTACACGGACATTTCCTTTCCCTATGATGATGATGATCATGAACATTAAATATCCTCCATTCTCTTACCGAAAGACACCTGGGAATAGGTGGGTGGGGAGTCATCTTAGTCATGATCAGATTAACTCCCCCTCTGTTACAAAGTAACTCCCTGGGAGTCAGAAAACACGTGTACACATTAACTCCCAGGGGAGTTATTCTAAACTGTGAAAAACTGACTCCCCTTAGTGGGCAGGGAGTTAAACTGTTACACGCCTGGATTAACTCCCGGGAGTTAATCTGTACTAACTCCCAGGGGAGTCATTCTGTTACAGGGTGGGAGTTAAGTCTGATATATGTACAAAATGACTCCCCCCTTAATGTTTCAAGAATTTGTTGAGACTTGTACAAAAAAGATTTTAGAACATTTTGAAGTTTTACTGAGTGGAGTTATTTTGGCATAGGGTGGGAGTCATTCTATTTTAACTCCCAGGGAGTTAAAATTTAAATATGAACAGTTTAACTCCCTGGGAGTTAAACCATTCGGGGAGTTAAAACTTTTCGTTACACCCCACTGTTTCATTATTAAGAGAGGGGAAGTTATGGATGAGTTGAGTTGGAGTTCACTTGGAATATCAGAACTTTTCTGATATCCCAGAGGATAGTTGATCTCTCTCTTGTTTCTTTGGTGTTTCTTCACTACCTGCCTGCCCAGGGTAGAGAGGGACCCAGCGGCTCTTAAACAAAGAGAACCTGGTCTGTAGTTAGGTAGCTGAGTGTCTGGCTTGTCGACTTCACACACGTGCCCTCTGGCTTTCACTAAATGTGTGAGATCTCAGCCAACAAAGGATTAGGCTAGCATAAATATATCTGCCATAATTATTAATCTCCAGTTTTGTTCAGATTTTGAGTGGTCTTTAACAAAGGGTTGGAGACAGTAATACAATGCTAACCAATTTTAGTGAAATAACTCTTTAATTTGTATTTGAATTGAATTGCAGTAGCTTAGAATACACTACCCCAAGTACCATGTGGTATGGACTTAGAGTCACACACTACAAAGTATTCCAACAATTACCAGTATTCATAAATCAAGTTAACAGTTTTACATAGTACAGCATGTGTTTTCTGATCAGAATTTATCATTCAGTTTACCCTTAACAGATAGAATTGCATACTGGCAAAAGTCAGATTGTACATAAAGAACGGTGGTCAGATTGTTAACAAGAATCTCAGCCAAGCATGTTAATAGCTTGTCCCAAAGTTGTGGCAAGAAAAATATTTCAGCTGAATACTCATTAATCTTGATAGATGTCACCAAGGTTTGCATAAATTTATACTGTTGAACCACTGGCATACGTACAATCAACGCCCAGTCTCAAATTTTTAAACATAGTTTGAACTTACATTTCTGGGAGATCAGTGAATCCCAGACAAGGAGGTTTCAGAGCAGCTGAGATAAGCCCTGCACTCTTTCTGGTTTACCCTGTTGTCTTCGTGGCCACACTGTGTAGTATCTCAGCTGGTCTGCGGAGTCAGTGTTGTTCACCACGGGGTTTCCCCTTTCTATAGAGCAAACTATTTATTCTTGTTCCTGTTTCCCGTTGATTTTGGGGTCACTAAAGACAAAGAAAGAGATGGGAGGGGGTTGGTCATCTGCCCCCCCCCCCCCCCCCCACCCCCCTACAGTGGAAGGGAACAGTTTCGAACATTCAAAAATATGCTTGCGCCGTAACAGTTGGGGTTGTTTTATAGCGCCTATATCAGCACATGTCAATTGACAAAGTGCTGTTTAACATAATTTCGTAATTCACAAGCCGCATGCATGACTGTTCATTTGCGGGTGGTGAATATGAGGGAGGGGGGGTGGGGTTAAGGATGGTAGAGAAGGAGGAAGGGGGTGGCTTTTTTTCTGATCTTGCAGAGAGAGAACACGCATCAGCTAAGGGGAGGGAAAGGAGAGGGAGTAAAGTGTGCAACTAACTTTGAAAGTCACGTAACCCCCCCCCCCCCCCCACAACATTGTCGTTAAAGAAGGAGAGAGAGGGAGGGGGGGGGGAGTTTTGAGAGGGGACAATTGGCACCGATTTCAAATCTATACTGCCATTTGTGACACAAAGGGAGAGAGAAGGGGGGGGGGGGGGGTGGCGAGTGTGTTTGTACAGTTAGTACAAGGGAGTGGGTGAAGGAGTTTGACAATTTGACTGAACAAAGCTTGTTTTGACTGAACCTACCCCTGCTTGTCATGACTGCCAGATTTTTTTTTCATTTAGTCTAATTATGACACTTACTCCTGTAAGAGAATCTCCCTCTCTCTCTCTCTCTCTCTCTCTCTCTCTCTCTCTCTCTCTCTCTCTCTCTCTCTCTCTCTCTCTCTCTCACACACACACACACACACACACACACACACACACGCACGCACGCACGCACGCACGCAAGCACGCACGCACGCACACACTATCACAAGTCTTCTAAAAGAGAGGATGTGACTGGGAGGGTTTCTGTGAAGTGGGGTCAAGCGAATTGAAGTGAAAGGAAGTGAAGTGAGGTCAAGTGAAGTGAAAGGAAGTGAAGTGGGGTCAAGTAAAGTGAAGTGAAAGGAAGTGAAGTGAGGTCAAGTGAAGTGAAAGGAATGAAGTGGGGTCAAGCGAAGTGAAGTGAAAGGAAGTGAAGTGAGGTCAAGTGAAGTGAAGTGAAAGGAAGTGAAGTGAGGTCAAGTGAAGTGAAAGGAAGTGAAGTGGGGTCAAGCGAAGTGAAGTGAAAGGAAGTGAAGTGAGGTCAAGTGAAGTGAAAGGAAGTGAAGTCAGGTCAAGTGAAGTGAAGTGAAAGGAAGTGAAGTCAGGTCAAGTGAAGTGAAGTGAAAGGAAGTGAAGTGAGGTCAAGTGAAGTGAAGTGAAAGGAAGTGAAGTGAGGTCAAGTGAAGTGAAGTGAAAGGAAGCGAAGTGAGGTCAAGTGAAGTGAAAGGAAGCGAAGTGAGGTCAAGTGAAGTGAAAGAAAGCGAAGTGAGGTCAAGTGAAGTGAAAGGAAGCGAAGTGAGGTCAAGTGAAGTGAAGGAAGTGAAGTCAGGTCAAGTGAAGTGAAGTGAAAGGAAGTGAAGTGAGGTCAAGTGAAGTGAAGTGAAGGAAGCAAAGTGAGGTCACGTGAAGTGAAAGAAAGCGAAGTGAGGTCAAGTGAAGTGAAAGAAAGCGAAGTGAGGTCAAGTGAAGTGACGTGAAAGGAAGTGAAGTGAGGTCAAGTGAAGTGAAGTGAAAGGAAGCGAAGTGAGGTCAAGTGAAGTGACGTGAAAGGAAGTGAAGTGAGGTCAAGTGAAGTGAAGTGAAAGGAAGCGAAGTGAGGTCAAGTGAAGTGAAAGAAAGCGAAGTGAGGTCAGGTGAAGTGAAAGAAAGCGAAGTGAGGTCAAGTGAAGTGAAGTGAAAGGAAGCAAAGTGAGGTCAAGTGAAGTGAAGTGAAAGGAAGCGAAGTGAGGTCAAGTGAAGTGAAAGGAAGCAAAGTGAGGTCAAGTGAAGTGAAGTGAAAGGAAGCGAAGTGAGGTCAAGTGAAGTGAAAGGAAGCGAAGTGAGGTCAAGTGAAGTGAAAGGAAGCGAAGTGAGGTCAAGTGAAGTGAAGTGAAAGGAAGTGAAGTGAGGTCAAGTGAAGTGAAGTGAAAGGAAGTGAAGTGAGGTCAAGTGAAGTGAAAGGAAGCGAAGTGAGGTCAAGTGAAGCGAAAGGAAGCGAAGTGAGGTCACGTGAAGTGAAAGGAAGTGAAGTGAGGTCACGTGAAATGAAAGGAAGTGAAGTGAGGTCACGTGAAGTGAAAGGAAGCGAAGTGAGGTCACGTGAAGTGAAAGGAAGCGAAGTGAGGTCACGTGAAGTGAAAGGAAGTGAAGTGAGGTCAAGTGAAGTGAAGTGAAAGGAAGCGAAGTGAGGTCACGTGAAGTGAAAGGAAGCGAAGTGAGGTCACGTGAAGTGAAGTGAAAGGAAGTGAAGTGAGGTCAAGTGAAGTGAAGTGAAAGGAAGTGAAGTGAGGTCAAGTGAAGTGAAAGGAAGTGAAGTGAGGTCAAGTGAAGTGAAAGGAAGCGAAGTGAGGTCACGTGAAGTGAAAGGAAGCGAAGTGAGGTCAAGTGAAATGACGTCAAAGGGAGTGAAGTGAGGTCAAGTGAAGTGAAAGGAAGCGAAGTGAGGTCAAGTGAAGTGAAAGGAAGCGAAGTGAGGTCACGTGAAGTGAAAGGAAGTGAAGTGAGGTCACGTGAAGTGAAAGGAAGTGAAGTGAGGTCACGTGAAGTGAAAGGAAGCGAAGTGAGGTCACGTGAAGTGAAGTGAAAGGAAGTGAAGTGAGGTGCTGTGAAGTGAAGACCCATCAGTGCCAGAATTCCTGTCGTGACCCCTCACCTTTCAACTCTGGTGATGCCTGTCTACCGATGTGCGGGCTGTGCGGATCATGACGAATTGTGAAGATCAATCAAACACACACAGTGCATCACCAGTAGGACAGCTCAGAGTACAATGAGGTAGAGGGGCCACAGAGCTTGGCAGATCAGCAGCGATAGCCTTCTTCCTCTTTGAGAAAACCAAACGATGGGACCCCTTCTCAAGTAATAAAGCCTGGGTGCCAAGGATTTTAACGTTCCTGTCTCGATCTGCAGATCGTATGCGCCCGAAATGAATAGGCGTTGAAGGTTTTGCCAAGCAAGCAAGTAAAGCTTCACATTCATTATATCGATTAATTAGAGGAATCAACATTCGTCTTGATACAATATTTCAACTTTTCGATACTTTGGTTACTCCTATAGCAACATATGGAGCAGAAGTTTCGTTGCCATGGTCTGAGAAAAGTATAATGTCTAACATGGACTCATTTGATATATCTGATTTCTTTCAAAATAGTGTTTCTTCAAAACACCCACATGAAAACTTAAATGTGAAATTCTGTAAACGTCTTCTTGGCTTACACTCAAAAGCAATTAATTTAACGACTCTAAGTGAACTAGGAAGATTTCCAATTGGGATTCACATAGCTTGTCGAACCATTGGCTTTTGGCTGCATATTTTAGATGAGTCGGAAGAAACATTTTTATAAGTGTATACAACGACATGATGAATAAAGACAAGGGAATTCAATACCCATGGCTCTTGTTTATCAAAAACATTCTTTACAGTTTAGGATTAAACCATGTTTGGTTGAACCAGTCAACACTGAGTACGCATAGGACTGAAATTCACTATACAACAACAATTGAAAGCCAGGTATATTAAATTTTGGGCGAAGGAAAAGACAAAATACAGCCGTTTAGAGTTTTACAATGTCATCAAACAAATCATCTGAATGTCATATTGAATATTACTTGTTGACTGATATGGACAGTACGAAAAAAACAAGCATTATGTAAATTGCGTGTTAGCTCGCATCACTTAAATGTTGAGAAAGGTCGTTATGCAGGTATGCCACGAAATCAAAGATTTTGTATAGCATGTAATAGAAGACGAATTTCATTTTTTAGATAATTGTAGAATACTTTATGACTTAAGAACAAAACTAAAGATACAAGTAGAACAGATGCAAGATCTAACAGATGACCCAGGAAAAAGAATATTTTGTGCCAACCACTTCAAACCAAGTACTCTATTAAACTCCAAAAAAAATATTAGCCAGCTTTGTTTTTGAGGTATTCAAAACCAGGCCAAAATGATAATCGAAGCACTTTTGTTGTTGTTGTTGTTGTTGTTGTTTTGTGCCAAATATCTTTCAAAGGTGACGGCAATAAAGAATTGTTCTTGTTCTTGTTCTCCACACACACACACACACACACACACACACACACACACACACACACACACACACACACACACACACACACACATACACACACACACACACCACACACACACACACACACACACACACACAACACACACACACACACACACACACACACACACACACACACACACACACACACACACACACAGGGAGGGAGGGAGGGAGGGAGGGAGAGAGAGATTTGCACACTCGTTCAAAATTATCATGCTTTGTTAACATCCTTTTAAAAATCTAGTAATTGGTAAACAGAGACTAACTAATGGAAAGAATGGGTGGCACTGTATCCACACGCACCGTGCACACTGACTCGCTCTTTGAGGGAGAGAGTGATGAAAATTTCACCAAGTCAAATCTGTTGTTTCAGAGAAGATACACGATGCAATACAATCTCATCTATATTTGACTCTCTGGTTTGCTATCACCTGGAAGTTCAGATGTTGATTCTTATGACCTAGATCTTAGTTTAAATAAAGTGGATCTGACTTCTCAAAATACCAAAGTATGACCAAAAAGAAAGACAAAGAAAGACAATGTCTTGTTGCAATAGCATCCCTCACTTAGTGGTTTCTAGTCAGAAGATAAATCATACTGTCGTCAAGACTACTGCATGGAAAGGCAAAACACATTGATTTATGTCGCGACTGTCAGTCCTTCGTCACGAAAGCGTTTGACATTTGATCCATTATTTTCGACATCAAGTTTACCGTCAAAGTGACATCAAGAATAAATCAAGCTGCACGTCAGTTGCTGGGGGTATAGTGGGGTCTCTAATTTATGGCTTTCATGAAAGACTGAAGTTGAATAAATTAAGAAATCACGTGCAAATCTCTCTCTCTCTCTCTCTCTCTCTCTCTCTCTCTCTCTCTCTCTCTCTCTCTCTCTCTCTCTCTCTCTCTCTCTCTCTCTCTCTCTCTCTCTCTCTCTGTCCGTCTGTCTCTCTCTCCCTCTCTCTCCCTCTCTCTCTCTGCTGTGTTGTGTTGTGGTGTGTGTGTGTGTGTTGTGTGTGTGTGTGTGTGTGTGTGTGTGTGTGTGTGTGTGTGTGTGTGTGTGTGTACGTGCGTGCGTGCGTGCGTGCGTGCGTGCGTGTGTGCTTGTGTGTGTGTGTGTGTGTGGGCGCGCGCCGCGTGTGTGTGTGTGTGTTGTGTTCTCTCTGTGTGTGTGTGTGTGTGTGTGTGTGTGTGTGTGTGTGTGTGTGTGTGTGTGTGTGTGTGTGTGTGTGTGTGTGTTGCGCGTACACGTGTGTGTGTGTGTGTGTGTGTGTGTGTGTGTGTGTGTGTGTGTGTGTGTGTGTGTGTGTGTGAGTGTGTGTGTGTGTGTGTGTGTGTGTGTGTGTGTGTGTGTGTGTGTGTGTGTGTGTGTGTGTGTGTGTGTGTGTGTGTGTGTGTGTAGATATGGGTGTATGTGTGTGTGAGAGGGTCTATGTTTGTCCCGCCCCCCCCCCCCCCCCCTTCTTTATTTTTCCAAACAGAATTTTGGAAAGGCGTGTGACAGTATTCATGGACCCTCGTTGTGGAGAGTGTTTCTGTCCTATGACATTCCCAGTAAGTTGTCAATGCCATTGACATGATGTATGTGATTCCCAGTGTGTTACAAGCAGTTCAACTTCACTTTTTATTGCTCGGTTTAGGCCTACATGTATTGGTATCGCTTTATACGTGCTACGACTAATGTGCGGTTGGCTTACCTAATGGCATGCACACATTGCATGATGATTCCGGAGGTCTCTAAAATACCAGAATCAGACAGCAAGTGCCAGACGCTTCCTGAAATTGTTCCTTGAAACTTCCCAGATGTGATTGGCAATAACACTTTATGGTTTATCGATCCTTCAAGAAAGTTCCATGCATTTTTTGTGTTCGCTTTGCTCCTTATACTTTCTAAGATATTTCATGATTATTAATTGGCCAAGCAGCATCGTGTCTCTTTCACTTTCGATTTAATTATCCATAACTACTGGGGAGAATGAGAGATTGAGTGAGTGATGAGGTTGAAAGGAAAGTGTTTGAGAAGCGCAAATTCTTGTTTTGTGTTTTGTTTGGACTGTTGGACTGTTTTGTTTGAACTGGACTTGTCTTGTTTTGTTTGGACTGTTGTGATAGCCATGGGTACTGGTTTCTGAATGTTCTAATGCAGTTAAATTGAGGCTTTGAACTTGTTACCAGAGTGGTACTTTTCACTGGCGAGATCGACTCAACGAGAGATCGGAACTGACTCTTGTCTACCCACCCTCACATTGTGCTCAGCTCATTGAAAGTCAAAACCAGAGGGTGGATTCTTGTACGTGGTAAGACGTTGCTGAGTAAGAAACGAAGCCCGACAAAGTGGCTGGTTTACCAGTGTCATGCTATATTGTCGAACTATTTTTTTTATTTTTTGCAGTGTCAATTGAGTGGGCTCTGGAAAAAGTAACTCCCACCAAAGTCGTCAACTGCTATGAAGGACACCGATGTTGGATCTGTACTTTGCCGATGATTGTGCAGCGATG
Organism: Conus ventricosus; assembly: GCA_018398815.1. NCBI lineage: Eukaryota > Metazoa > Mollusca > Gastropoda > Neogastropoda > Conidae > Conus > Conus ventricosus. The sequence goes on from CM031618.1 coordinate 29,052,582, forward strand.
TGAGTCCAGAGTGTCTGCCTTGACTCGTGGCTGCTGCCGTCGACGCTGCTGAATGGCGTAGTCTGTCTGTCAGCAGAAAGATGATGATGTCAGGTGAACATGGTGCCACATGTGTGTGTTAACACCGGGCATTGTCATGGCTGGCAGGCTGTTTCCATGATGATGTCAGGTGAACATGGTGCCACATGTGTGTGTTAACACCGGGCATTGTCATGGCTGGCAGGCTGTTTCCATGATGATGTCAGGTGAACATGGTGCCACATGTGTGTGTTAACACCGGGCATTGTCATGGCTGGCAGGCTGTTTCCATGATGATGTCAGGTGAACATGGTGCCACATGTGTGTGTTAACACCGGGCATTGTCATGGCTGGCAGGCTGTTTCCATGATGATGTCAGGTGAACATGGTGCCACATGTGTGTGTTAACACCGGGCATTGTCATGGCTGGCAGGCTGTTTCCTTGTTTCCAGCCTTTGTTGCTGGTTATTATCTCCACGTTTGTCGGTAAATCTATGGTTTACAATGTTGACAGGACTGTGTGTTAGGTTTCCCCTTAAGTGTTCAGCGTCATGAAAATCAAGCTCGATGTTTTGTAGGACACCATCATCGCCGGTTCAGCAGGTCGAAGCATGTAACATCTTCCTACAGCGCTCCCTCATCATCAGGGCACAGGACGTCCTCTTAGTCTTCTTCCTCCGTCCCCCTTCTCTTGCTGACCATTTCCTGTACATCCTCGTCGTTGTTCTTCATCTGTCTTTTCTTCCACAGAAACTGCTTTAGCGATTTGGCATCTGAATCCTGGCTCAACTCACCAACGCCATTTGCTTCCAACGAGTCCGTGTGCATGGTGCTGGTGGAGCCATCCCCCGTGTTGGCCATTTTGGCGCTGTTCATCCTCCGCACGTAAAACTGTACACAGATAGTGTGACACTGAGTCACATGCAAACAACAGTCATGACAAAAGATGGCGACGCAAGTAACAGAACTAACAAATGTGACACAAATCAATCATCGTACAAATGAAATGAGACCTGCAGTATAAAAGTAGTGTAATTGGTCGGCACAGATGACAAGGTGGGTGAAGAGCCAGCACACAGGTGCAGACATGAAAACTTACCCACGCACATAAAACACCTTACTTTTTTTATACTGGCTTTGATCCGAAGGTGACGTTTTAAAAAAGCGATTACCAGTGGTGTAATCGGTGAACACACACGTATACAGTCCGAGTAATCCACAGTCATCATGTGTTCTAGCACTGAGCCAGGCTTCAGCACCCTTCATGACAGGTGTCGTCTGACATCCACTGGCTGACTTCCTGCGTCTTCATGTAACCAGTGCCTGGCCAATGGCAGATGAGAAGACATGAATGTGTTCAAGATCGGTCATTGTATATGAAGAAACAGAATGAATACACGTCCCGTTAATGAAATAATATTTGAACAAATGTAAAATCAACAAAATGGAAAGGAGAATTGGAAGTGTCAGTGTATATCGCAACACCTTCTGATTGGCTGTTTTTCGATCTTCATCAGAATGTCTGTGTTGGTTTTTCCCTCTAACCATTCTTGACATTGTTTTCCACGGTCTTCTGTTAGGGCAATGTAGCACAGGCATTGGAAGTCGTTTCTGTTTGTTTGTTCGTTGGGGATGTCACAATAAATCACTGACAATTAAGCTGTGTAATCCTCTGCTTATCCCATCCATGACACGTGGGGTTGAGTGGATAGATGGAGGATTATGAAATTACTCTAACGTATGCTTTCACCTTCTTTAATGTAGGTCTCACCTACATTCAACGAAGGTCAAAACAGGTAACGTCTACTTTCAAATCATGTGTCCTTTGTACTTCCCGAAGGGCATCCTCGTTGTTTCATTCTATACCCAAGATGACTTCAACAGATTGCTCTGGGACGGTGTGGTGAGCCCTACTCTATAGCCAGTCACATTGAGGACAGCTGTCTGGAACAGCCAGCAGAAACAGCGTTTAGTGGACACTGCTGTTATGGCAGACAGGCCATTTTACATTCGATGGTTATCATCCCAGCATGATTTTATTTCATGAGGCAGTTGTCTCCACATGCTTTGAGGCAATGAGCAGCTCCTGCCTGGGCACCATCCTACCTGCGTGGCAGTTGTTAGATAATTAACACCCATCATTCCTGCGTAGCAGTTGTTAGATAATTAACACCCATCATTCCTGTGTGGCAGTTGTTAGATGATTAACACCCATCATTCCTGTGTGGCAGTTGTTAGATGATTAACACCCATCATTCCTGTGTGGCAGTTGTTAGATGATTAACACCCATCATTCCTGCGTGGCAGTTGTTAGGATTAAGGGAAAGTCGGCTGCATCAGTTTTAAAATGTTTGCAAGTAAATGGATCGATTATTACTGAAAAAAAGGAGGTTGCTAACTTGCTAGCTGCTACTATTCATCAAAATTCGTCAGCTGATCATTATTGCAAGGAATATCCACGTAATCAAAAGAATCACAGCGAGTCAAAATCTGTTCCTTCGAGCCAGATAGTTCTGAGGATTACAACTGCGTTTTCAGCATGGATGATTAAAGGACGCCATTTTGAAAGCCAACAACCAGACTCCTGGACCAATGGACATTCATTATCAATTTTATTCAACATTTGCCAGCTGAGGTTTAAAAGTGTTGTTGTCTCTGTTTATCATGTTTGGTGTCAGGGTATTTTCCACCTTCTTGGAGAGAGCGGTTGTTATCCCTATTCCTAAACCAGGGAAAGATCTTCGATCCTAACAACTATCGTCCTATAGCTCTCACTAGTTGCTTATTAAAACTATGGAGAGAATGTTATATTCTCATTGTTATGGCAGTTAGAATGTCTGGGGGCCTTAGATGTTTCCCATGTGGATTCCGGAACAACCGCAGTACTACTGATCATCTGGTTCGTTATGAGTCTTTATCAGGAATGCTTTGATCAATGGAGAACATGTAGTTTCTATTCTTTTTTATTAGAAAAAGCTTATGACACAACATGGAGGCATGGAAATTCTTCAGGACTTGAAGGCACTTGATTTCAAAGGTAATTTACCAATGTTTGTTGCTAATTTTTTGTCTAACAGGCATTTCAGTGTTAGACTTCATTCGCCTTTTCAGATCCTTTTGAGCAGGAGATGGGTGTCCCTCAGGTAGCATCCTTTCTCCACTTCTGTTCAATCTGAAGATTAATAACATCGTCCAGTCAGTAAAGTCTGGAATCGATAAGTCATTATTTGTTTGATGACATCTCCATCTTGCCAAGGGGAAACTTTGGCTGCAGCTGAGCGTCAACTTCAATGTGTGTTAATCGTGTTCAGCAGTGGTTACTGAAAATGGATTTAAGTTTTCAGGCTACTAAGACAGAGTGTATTCATTTCCATAGGAAAAGATCTCAGGTCTTAGAACCGGCTATCAGTCTCAATGGTCAGGTAATTAAAGTTTCCAAACAAGTGAATTTTGGGGGTTATTTTGATAATAAGCTTTCTTTTTTGCCTCACATTAAGTACATTAACAATCTTGCCATCAGGTTTGAATGTTTTGAGGTTATTAGTCCACACTGATTGGGTGCAGACAGCGAACTTTGTTGCGATTGTATCGGCTTTGGTGAGACCAAAGCTGATTATGGGTGTGTGGTTATATGGTTCTGCACGAAAGTCTACCTCAAAGCTCTTGATCCAATCCATCATCAAGGACTGCGGATTGCTCTGGAGCACTTCGCACATCTCCAAAAGAAAGTTTGTATGCTGAATCGGGTGAACCCCCTTGGAGCTAAGGAGGTTGCGTCTTTCCATGAATTGCTACCTGAAACTGAGGGCTAATCCAGAAAACCCTGCCTATGATATTGTCATGAACCCGCCTTTAGAGCCAAATATTGACTTAAAGCCAAATGAGATTTCTCCACTTGGTATTCGTATTTTGCCCCATTTCGGGGCAGCTGGCATTGACCTTGATGCTGTTGATGATGGGTCCATTACAGACTGATTTACCTCCTTGGAAAGTCGCCAATCCAGAGATTAATTTATATTTAACTCAATTTCGAAAGGAGGTCACCTCGAGTGTTGCATATAAACAACTTTATCTTGGGCAATGTGAACTTTATAAAGATTTTATCAAGATTTTTACTGATGGTTCTAAGAAAGGTGAGAGGGCTGTGCAGCTGCCATTGTGTGTGATAACGATTTTCAGGAGCCTACTTTGTTAAGATTGCGGGATTGGTCATCTGTTTATACTGCTGAACTGAAGGCTTTAAATCTGGCCCTCAGTGCGGTGTCCAGATCAGATCAGAATGATTTCCTTATTTTATCGGATTCATTGTCGGCATTGTCGGCTTTGTCGACAAGAGAAGTATCACATCCAGTATTAGCGGATATTCATGATCTTCATACTCAGCTTGTCTCTTCGGGAAAGCACATAGTTTTCTTGTGGGTCCCCAGTCACATGGGAATCTATGGTAACTCAGTGGTGGACAAAGCAGCCAAACAAGCTCTCGGTGCAAGTCTTTCCAGAGGCCTATGCAGTTTTGTTCCTCACTCGATCTACGTCATAAATCCAGTTTGTATTGTCGTGAACTGTGGCAGAGTGAATGGTGTAATCAAATTCATAATAAATTGTTTAAAATTTGCCCAGATTTAACCAATCCTTTCCCATCGGTGGTACGTAACCGTACAGAGGAAATCGATTTTGTCACGGTTACATATTGGGCACAGCTATATAACGCACAGTTGGATATTCAGAAGGGAAGACCCCCCATGGTGTGTTGCGTGTGACAGCTTGTTCAGTGTTAATCATTTTTGACAGAATGTGCTGATTTGATGTGTATCAGAGAGAAGTTCTTTTCCACCAGTGATTTATCGGTTCTTTTCGTGAGATTTCAGTGGATCTTATTTTTTTCTTTTTTGAAAGAGGTAAACTTATTTTATAAAATATAGTGTTTTAATAATGTATACAGGTGTCGAAGGAGTTTGAAAAGATAATTGTGCTTTTGTCCTCATAAATTTTAAGTGATGTGATAATACTAGTGTGGGTATTTGTATCAAGAGACTCAGATATGATAGCTGAGGTCCTGATTTGGCTCCTAGTAGTCCGCTGGACCCTATAAACACTAACTAACTAACTAACTAACAGTTGTTAGATCATTAACACCCATCATTCCTGTGTAGCAGTTGTTAGATCATTAACACCCATCATTCCTGTGTGGCAGTTTGTTAGATCATTAACACCCATCATTCCTGTGTGCCAGTTGTTAGATCATTAACACCCATCATTCCTGTGTAGCAGTTGTTAGATCATTAACACTCATCATTCTGTGTAGCAGTTGTTAGATCATTAACACCCATCATTCATGTGTGGCAGTTGTTATGTACAGTCCAGTTCAGTTCAGTGGTTTATT
>CM031618.1:29062982-29067982 GCA_018398815.1 Conus ventricosus
TTAGCCTGCACTTGTTTTCCCACACTACTTAATTGTTCAGCAATATCTCTTAACAGTGTCCGTATGGCACTTAAACATCACATCATATCTCTAAAATCTATAAACGTTCTATATCTTTTAACAGTGTCCATACATCACATCATATCTCTAAAATCTCTTAGCGTTCTTATCTTTCGCATAACTAGAGTTTACCAGAGCGAGTGCTGAAAGATGAAACAAAGGGGAGGGAGGGGGAGGGGGTAGGATGGTGCTGCTGTCTAAGGGTTTTGTTTTCTTCACAATATTCCTTTGGGCTGAGTGGTGGTGGTGATGGTGGCGGCGGTGGTGGTGAGCCAATGACTTTGAGTTAGTTGGCTGTGAGTGAGTGCATTCGTCCAGTTCGGCAGATGATTTGTTCTGGCTCTGAGTGAGCGCATTCGTCCAGTTCGGCAGATGATTTGTTCTGGCGCTCTGACATCTATGCATCCGCGTTAGTTGTAATTTTCTTGGTTTGGGTCTTGATGTATTAAAGTCAGGGTGACAAAACATGACATGAGTAACTTTGACAACTGTGGACCTTTTTTTTCACAAAACAGCAGTAATTGCCGAAAAGAAATAATCAGCATAATTATCTGTATAATTGCACGTATATCTGTCGATTTATAAAAAAATATAAATAAAAGGTTTACATTCATCATTTTGTGGACAGTCCACCCGCTGGATGAAAAATGTCAGTCAAAATAACCATTTTGACGTCAACATTTTCTGGTACTTTGCAATAGATATATCAGTCAAAATAACCATTTTGACGTCAACATTTCCAGGTACTTTGCAATAGATATATCAGTCAAAATAACCATTTTGACGTCAACATTTCCCGGTACTTTGCAGTAGATATATCAGTCAAAATAACCATTTTGACGTCAACATTTCCCGGTACTTTGCAATAGATATATCAGTCAAAATAACCATTTTGACGTCAACATTTCCCGGTACTTTGCAATAGATATATCAGTCAAAATAGCCATTTTGACGTCAACATTTCCTGGTACTTTGCAATAGATATATCAGTCAAAATAACCATTTTGACGTCAACATTTCCGGGTACTTTGCAATAGATATATCAGTCAAAATAGCCATTTTGACGTCAACATTTCCCGGTACTTTGCAGTAGATATATCAGTCCAAATAGCCATTTTGACGTCAACATTTCCCGGAACTTTGCAATAGATATATCAGTCCAAATAACCAATTTGACGTCAACATTTGCCGGTACTTTGCAATAGATATATCAGTCAAAATAACCATTTTGACGTCAACATTTCCTGGTATTTACAATAGATCTCTCAGTCCAAATAACCATTTTGACTTCAACATTTCCTGGTACTTTGCAATTGACAAAATTTCTGACTTCAGTCACACGAACATTGTGCTGATGACGGATGATGATCGCCCTTGTCTTCATAAGAGTCGCTCTTTGTTGTTAAGAAAAGTAAATCTACACCTTTTGAAACGCGAAGTGTCTCATACTCACTTAAGTCGTAAGTCATGCTCCGATCCGATCTTCAGTTCACGTTACGCCGTCCGCCTGGTTTCGCTTGACTGGTATTCTGCTCCACTTCTATAGTCCGTCAACACCGCACCGCGCGGATCGAGAGAAGTGAGGAAAAAAAAATACGTGAGTACACCTACCCAAAAATGAATTTCTGTGGTGTGGTATGTGGTGTGGTGTGGTGTGATACTATGAAGTGTGATGTTGTGTGATGTGGTGTGGTCAGGTGTGGTGTGGGGTGGTATGCTGAGGTATGGTACGCTGTGGTTTGGTGTGGTGTGGTGTGATGTGGTGTGGCGTGGTGTGGTGTGATGTAAGGTCGTATGGTGTGGTGTGGTGTGGTGTGGTGTGTGGTGTGGTGTGGTGCGGTTTGATGTGGCGTGCTGTGCTGTGGTGTAAGGTGGTATGGTGTGGCTTGGTGTGGTGTGGTTTGGTGTGGTGTGCCGTGCTGTGGTGTGGTGTAAGATGATATGGCGTGGTGTGGTATGATGTGGTTTGGTGTGGTGCTCACACACACACACACACACCACACACACACACACACACACACCGGAGGTCCATTCAAAGCGCTGAAAACGTTGCAGTATTACGAACACGCAAACGTTTTTACTTCCGTTCAAATGAATAGTCCACTGTCAGCCAATCGTTCTGCACAGTCACCCTTTCAAACAACCAACGGACTGCACGAAAACGTCAGGTAGGTTGTTTTCTACCGCCATTGCATTTGTATTCGGTGAAAACTAACAATTTCATGGCAAAAACTCCCGCTCGTTTCAATAGTTGTTACCGTGGTTAACGACATGAAAACAAACTACCGTGTGGTTCTATACAGAGACCAACTGACACCGACAGCTTAGTAGTGGAACGCGAGAAATGGGGGAAAAAAACTTGTACAGTAAGTTTCTGTTCTGTCAAGGAAGGGGGAGACGAGGAAGAACAAGGATAAGAATGAGAGGAGGAGGGGAGGAGAAGAAGATAAACCAAAAAGTGGTTGTAGAAGAAGTAAAGAAGTAACGGAAAAAGGAAAGGTGGAAGAAAAGGGAGACAATAGTCACAATGGAAGAAAAAGTAGAAGAAGAAGGTTTTTCTTTATTAAATTAGCAGAAAAAGAAAAAGAACACAAATACTTGTATTGCGTGTGTGTGTGTGCGCGCGCGTGTGTGTGTGTGTGTGTGTGTGTGTTGTGTGTGTGTGTGTGTGTGTGTGTGTGTGTGTGTGTCAATATGCACCCCTGTTTGTAGATGCATGGTACTTATTACAATATTCATCTTCTTATTGGTTTCGTTTAAGTTTTCTTTAAGCTTTCATATATTTGTAAGCGCTTAGGGCTTATGATTTAAGATTTAGCGCCATAACTAATTATTATTATTATTATTATAATTATTATTATTATTATTATTATTATTATTATTATTGCCAAAAATGGAGAGAGAGACAGACAGACAGACAGACAGACAGACAGAGAGACAGAAACAGAGACAGACAGACAGACAAACAGACAAGCAGACAAACGAAGGACTGTGATTAATTTTTTTTAAAAAAAAGACTTGATATCTGGTCTCTGGCAATACGGACAATATCTATGCCGTTTCGCATAAAACATTTTCAACGGATGGTCCCTGAATCATAGACTGGCTTGTATCAAAAACATTTTTACGTTTCATTTCTGCCTCTTGAACCTTTACACAGTAACACCTGCGTCGGACAAGGCGACTGGTCACAATCTGTCCCCTTTCTCCAGACGCATGATACAAGGCAGTGAAATGCTTCTGATCCGTTTGTTCCAGAAGCCCTGTAGAGGACACTGTCTGGCGGAGGAATTCAAGATGGCGGAGAAAGTAGTGCAGTGTCTTTGGAAAGTCCCGTGTTCAGGGCCTTTGTGACGTATGCCGTGATTGTGCTGCTGAAGACCCTGTTAATGAGCCTGGTCACCACAGTGTTTCGTTTCAAAAACAAGGTTGCTCTCTCTCTCTCTCTCTCTCTCTCTCTCTCTCTCTCTCTCTCTCTCTCTCTCTCTCTCTCTCCTCTCTCTCTCTCTCTAGCCCTGATATGGCTCTCTGTGGTCGGCTGGGCTATAAGCAATCTCTCCGATCTGATCAGCGTGGAAATCGTACAGACGCGCCGACGCTCTGTATCGATCCGTAGCATCATTCCACGATGGGGGTGTAGGCTTACCGGGCCATATATGGAAGTTGTTGGGTTCAGGAAGGATGGTGAGGGGGGGGGGGGGGGGGGGTTGGATACCTGTATGTTCCATTCATATATTGGGCGTGCGTGTGCTACCCTGCACAGGCAGGGAAAGGTATAAGTGTGGGGAGAGAGGGGGTTAGCCTGCCATCTCCTGCTTTGGTTCGTGTGGTCTGTGTGGGGTTCCCGTTTCACGTGCGGTTTGTGTAGAGTTCAAACTCAGCAAGGAGTGAGGTGCTGAGTCATCAAGCATTAAAGTTTTGTGGGGCCGGTGGCTAGCTCTTCGGTCAAAATCCTTGGTGAAGAGCAGTTGGGCTCTCGTTCTGGTGCCAGCGTTTGCGCTGTGGGTCTGACTTCGGTCAGATAAAAGTTTTTTTTGTTGCCAGTTCTTGTGTGGCGTGTTGTCTATTTAATGGTTAGCTCTGTGTCTGTGTGTGTGTGTGTGGGGGGGGTATGTCCGGCTTAGCGTACCGTGACAAGCAACATTAACTTACCTCTCTCTCTCTCTCTCCTCTCTCTCTCTCTCTCTCTCTCTCTCTCTTTTCTCTCTCTCTCTGTCTCTCTCTCGTCTCTCTCTCTCCCTCTTTCTCTCTCTCTCTCTCTCTCTCTCTCTCTCTCTGTCTCTCTGTCTCTCTCTCTCTCTCTCTCTCTCAGTTGTACTTATATGTACAAGTAGGTAAGTGTACATGTATGCGTGTATGTATGTATGTATGTAATATATATATATATATATATTATATATATATATATATATATATATATATATATATTGAATTATAAACAAAGCTTGCTCTTATGTCTTAGATTGAAGACATAAGAGCAAGCTTTGTTTATAATTCAATATTTCTTGCAGTCATTGCAACACCAAGCTGCTCTGTAAGTTGCTCTGTAAGTTGCTGGAACGGTGCTCGGTACTTATCCTTGGAATTTATTAGTTTGTTATATATATATATATATATATATATATATATATATATATATATATATATATATAAACATCCAAACAAGAAGATAACAACAATCACGTAAAATCTTTCCCAATATTTCGACCACTTTTGGTCTTCCTCAAGGAACTTTAATGATAGAATTGCATGTAGCAGCCTCCGTTCACACTTAAAACAGTTCACCACAGTTTCAAAGGTTAGAGAAAGGACAACGGTGGAAGGGTAGTAAGCTACGGGGAACACAAGAAAATAGGGGTAGGAAAGACAGAGGAGAGAGAGAGAGAGAGAGAGAGAGAGAGAGAGAGAGAGAGAGAGAGAGAGAGAGAGAGAGAGAGAGG
>CM031618.1:29072982-29077982 GCA_018398815.1 Conus ventricosus
CAGTAAACAGACAGCAGACAGTAAGTAGACAGCAGACAGTAAACAGACTGCAGACAGTAAACAGACAGCAGACGGTAAACAGACAGCAGACAGTAAACAGATAGACAGCAGACAGCAAACAAACAGACAGCAGACAGTAAACAGACAGCAGACAGTAAACAGATAGACAGCAGACAGTAAACAAACAGACAGCAGACAGTAAACAGACAGCAGACAGTAAACAGACAGCAGACAGTAAACAGATAGCAGACAGGAAACAGATAGACAGCATACAGTAAGCAGAGAGCAGACAGTAAACAGATAGACAGCTGACAGTAAACAGACAGCAGACAGGAACAGACAGCAGACAGTAAACAGATAAACAGCAGACAGTAAACAGAGAGCAGATAGTAAACAGATAGACAGCAGATAGTAAACAGAGAGCAGACAGTAAATAGAGAGCAGACAGTAAACAGATAGACAGCAGACAGTAAACAGGTTGACAGCAGACAGTAAACAGATAGACAGCAAAAAGTAAACAGACAGCAGACAGTAAAAAGACAGCAGACAGTAAACAGATAGACACCAGACAGTAAACAGACAGCAAACAGTAAACAGACAGCAGACAGTAAACAGACAGCAGACAGTAAACAGACAGCAGACAGTAAACAGATAGACAGTAAACAGACAGCAGACAGTAAACAGACAGCAGACAGCAAGCAGACAGCACACAGTAAACAAATAGACAGCAGACAGCAAACAGTAAACAGACAGCAAACAGTAAACAGACAGCAAACAGTAAACAGACAGCAGACAGCAAACAGTAAACAGACAGCAAACAGTAAACAGACAGCAGACAGCAAACAGTAAACAGACAGCAGACAGCAAACAGTAAACAGACAGCAGACAGTAAACAGTAAACAGACAGCAAACAGCAAACAGTAAACCGACAGCAGACAGCAAACAGACAGCAGATAGCAAAAAGTAAACAGACAGCAAACAGTAAACAGACAGCAAACAGACAGCAGACAGCAAATAGTAAACAGACAGCAGACAGCAAACAGTAAACAGACAGCAGACAGTAAACAGTAAACAGACAGCAGACAGCAAACAGTAAACAGACAGCAGACAGCAAACAGTAAACAGACAGCAGACAGCAAACAGTAAACAGACAGCAAACAGCAAACAGTAAACAGACAGCAAACAGTAAACAGACAGCAAACAGTAAACAGACAGCAGACAGCAAACAGTAAACAGACAGCAAACAGTAAACAGTAAACAGACAGCAGACAGCAAACAGTAAACAGACAGCAAACAGTAAACAGACAGCAAACAGTAAACAGTAAACAGACAGCAGACAGCAAACCGTAAACAGACAGCAAACAGTAAACAGACAGCAGACAGCAAACAGTAAACAGACAGCAGACAGCAAACAATAAACAGACAGTAAACAGACAGCAGACAGCAAACAGTAAACAGACAACAAACAGTAAACAGACAGCAAACAGTAAACAGACAGCAGACAGCAAACAGTAAACAGACAGCAAACAGTAAACAGACAGCAGACAGCAAACAGTAAACAGACAGCAAACAGTAAACAGACAGCAAACAGTAAACAGACAGCAGACAGCAAACAGTAAACAGACAGCAAACAGTAAACAGACAACAAACAGTAAACAGTAAACAAATAAAGGGAAAAGGTGGCAAAAGGAGTACCTGGAGAGGGGATGTCCAACGTTTCGTGTCGTAGACACTTCAACAGGGAATGAAGCTTGATGATAGTTGACTTGGGTCACTGAACAGTAAAACAGACAACAAACAGTAAACAGACAGCAAACAGTAAACAGACAGCAGACAGCAAACAGTAAAACAGACAGCAGACAGCAAACAGTAAACAGACAGCAAACAGTAAACAGACAGCAAACAGTAAACAGACACAAAACAGTAAACAGACAGCAAACAGTAAACAGTAAACAGACAGCAAACAGTAAACAGACAGCAGACAACAAACAGTAAACAGACAACAAACAGTAAACAGACAGCAAACAGTAAACAGACAGCAGACAGCAAACAGTAAACAGACAGCAGACAGTAAACAGTAAACAGACAGCAGACAGTAAACAGTAAACAGACAGCAAACAGTAAACAGACAGCAGACAACAAACAGTAAACAGACAACAAACAGTAAACAGACAGCAAACAGTAAACAGACAGCAGACACCAAACAGTAAACAGACAGCAAACAGTAAACAGACAGCAGACAGCAAACAGTAAACAGACAGCAGACAGTAAACAGTAAACAGACAGCAAACAGTAAACAGACAGCAAACAGTAAACAGACAGCAGACACCAAACAGTAAACAGACAGCAAACAGTAAACAGACAGCAGACAGCAAACAGTAAACAGACAACAAACAGTAAACAGACAGCAAACAGTAAACAGACAGCAGACAGCAAACAGTAAACAGACAGCAGACAGTAAACAGTAAACAGACAGCAGACAGTAAACAGTAAACAGACAGCAAACAGTAAACAGACAGTAAACAGTAAACAGACAGCAGACAACAATCAGTAAACAGACAGCAGACAGCAAACAGTAAACAGACAGCAGACAGCAAACAGTAAACAGACAGCAGACAGCAAACAGTAAACAGACAGCAGACAGCAAACAGTAAACAGACAGCAAACAGTAAACAGACAGCAGACAGCAAACAGTGAACAGACAGCAAACAGTAAACAGTAAACAGACAGCAGACAGCAAACAGTAAACAGACAGCAAACAGTAAACAGACAGCAAACAGTAAACAGTAAACAGACAGCAGACAGCAAACAGTAAACAGACAGCAAACAGTAAACAGACAGCAGACAGTAAACAGACAGCAGACAGCAAGCAGTAAACAGACAGCAAACAGTAAACAGACAACAAACAGTAAACAGACAGCAAACAGTAAACAGACAGCAGACAGCAAACAGTAAACAGACAGCAGACAGCAAACAGTAAACAGACAGCAAACAGTAAACAGACAGCAGACAGTAAACAGTAAACAGACAGCAGACAGCAAACAGTAAACAGACAGCAAACAGTAAACAGACAGCAAACAGTAAACAGACAGCAGACAGCAAAACAGTAAACAGACAGCAAACAGAAAACAGTAAACAGACAGCAGACAGCAGACAGTAAACAGACAGCAAACAGTAAACAGTAAACAGACAGCAGACAGCAAACAGTAAACAGACAGCAAACAGTAAACAGACAGCTGACAGTAAACAGTAAACAGACACCAAACAGTAAACAGACAGCAGACAGTAAACAGATAGACACCAGACAGTAAACAGTAAACAGACAACAAACAGTAAACAGACAGCAGACAACAAACAGTAAACAGACAGCAGACAGCAAACAGTAAACAGACAGCAAACAGTAAACAGACAGCAAACAGTAAGCAGACAGCAAACAGTAAACAGACAGCAAACAGTAAACAGACAGCAGACAACAAACAGTAAACAGACAGCAAACAGCAAACAGACAGCAGACAGTAAACAGTAAACAGACAGCAAACAGCAAACAGACAGCAGACAGCAGACAGTAAACAGACAGCAAACAGTAAACAGACAGCAGACAACAAACAGTAAACAGACAGCAAACAGCAAACAGACAGCAGACAGTAAACAGTAAACAGACACCAAACAGCAAACAGACAGCAAACAGTAAACAGACAGCAGACAGTAAACAGTAAAGAGACACCAAACAGTAAACAGACAGCCAAGAGTAGACAGACAGCAGACAGTAAACAGATAGACAGCAGACAGTAAAGAGACAGCAGACAGTAAACAGATAGACAGCAGACAGTAAACAGATAGACAGCAGACAGTAAACAGACAGCTTAGCGGTCAAACGGAGTGAATAAGTTAGTACACCATGCATCAAGTCAAACAGAAACCCAGACTCTTTTATACCATGAAATAAAACTAAACGTTCGCCACAACTGTCTGTTGTAGAAAATCAAACAAACAGATATGTAAGAGAGAGAAGAGAGAGAGAGAGAGAGAGAGAGAGAGAGAGAGAGAGAGAGAGAGAGAGAGAGAGAGAGAGAGAGAGAGAGGGGGGGGTTAAAACAAAATGAAAGACCGCCTTTAAAAAAAAAAAAAAAAAAACAAACAAACAAACACAAAACAAGCAAAATATTGAAGGCGGGGGCAGTGAAAGGTTGAAAAAAAAAGAAAACAGACAGACAGCAGACAGTAAAAAGACAGACAGCAGACAGTAAACAGACAGACAGCAGACAGTAAATAGATATCAGACAGCAAACAGAGAAACAGCAGACAGTAAACAGACAGCAGACAGTAAATAGATATCATACAGCAAACAGAGAAACAGCAGACAGTATACAGACAGACAGCAGACAGTAAATAGATATCAGACAGCAAACAGAGAAACAGCAGACAGTAAGCAGACAGACAGCAGACAGTAAATAGATATCAGACAGCAAACAGAGAAGCAGCAGACAGCAAACAGACAGACAGCAGACAGTAAATAGACAGACACCAGACAGTAAACAGACAGACAGCAGACAGTAAACAGACAGCAGACAGTAAACAGACAGACAGCAGACAGTAAATAGATATCAGACAGCAAACAGAGAAACAGCAGACAGTAAACAGACAGACAGCAGACAGTAAACAGACAGACAGCAGACAGTAAATAGATATCAGACAGCAAACAGAGAAGCAGCAGACAGCAAACAGACAGACAGCAGACAGTCAATAGACAGACAGCAGACAGTAAACAGACAGACAACAGACAGTAAACAGACAGACAGCAGACAGTAAACAGACAGACAGCAGACAGTAAATAGATATCAGACAGCAAACAGAGAAACAGCAGACAGTAAACAGACAGACAGCAGACAGTAAACAGACAGACAGCAGACAGTAAATAGATATCAGACAGCAAACAGAGAAACAGCAGACAGTATACAGACAGACAGCAGACAGTAAATAGATATCAGACAGCAAACAGA
>CM031618.1:29082982-29090482 GCA_018398815.1 Conus ventricosus
CCCCTTCGTGCTGGTTGGTCTGCTGTACGTCAGCACCTCGCCGCCATTGGGCTACGCTCTTCTGCACTTCCGGGTCTTCACAGCAGCCCGGCTGTTGCATACGCTTGTGTACCTGGGAGCCGTGCCCCAGCCTGCCCGTGCCCTGACCTTCTGCATCGGCCTCTGTGTCACCTTGTCCATGGCCTACTCTGCCGCTTCCGCTGTTGGATTTGCGTTGTAGGCTGTTCATCCCGTGTCACACACGGCGACTCTCTCTCTCTATCAAATATGAGAGAAATATGTTGCTCCTTCTTTCCATTTTGTGAGTGACGAACAAGTCGGGTAACTCTTGCTCCTATGATGAACTGAATTACTTGCCCTTAACTCCAAACAGTTGCTGCTTACAACACCAAACCGCCAGAAATACTGATTCAGAGCACACGGAACAGCCAAGGAGCTATGGGAGGGTAATTTAGCTCATTATGGGAGCAAAAATTACCCTGCTTGTTCGTTTTGTACTGTGGACTATTCCCGACCTCATTTACATTTTGCATGTTGTGATCAAACCAGGCAACTTTACGGTATGCAAATTGACTGGTCATGTGACTCAGACGTGAAACATCTCACTCTGGAGGTTTACTCCCATGTTTAGTCAACTTTGAGTCGTTCTAGCTTTGTTACATCAGTGAAGAAGAGTACAAAATCTCAAGTAAAATCATGCTGGACACACAATCTGAACGACAGGATACATTTTCGATCGTGGCGAAGGACAACAAAAGTAACAGAGAAACCGTGCTTGTAGGAGATGGCGGATTGCTCGGCAGAGCGTGACCTTCACCTTAGCTCTGACTAGCTGATCATCTTCGCTTGTGTGAGTGTTTCGCTAAAAAAGTTATAGATGTATTTGTCCCTGGGCTTGCTAACCTGGGTGGTCTCAATTGTCGTGCTTCAAAAGCTGTGTGTGCAGCTGCGTCGTGTTTGTTGCTTTTTGTGGTCAGGATTTTTTTTTTCTAGGTGGTAGCAACCCTGAAAGGGCCCCCATGTGGTCTGCTGTGCTCTAGTAACACTGAATTGAAACTCGGTTGTTGTTGCGTGTGTGTGTTTTCTGTCTGGACAACACCTGCTCCCATCAAAAGCTTTCTTTCTTTGAAGACTTTGTTTATATAACGCTCTCTTTATGAACATGAGATTCACTTTCCAGTAAAAATACCTCTTTTCAAGGATTTTGAATGCTGTTCTCTAGCAATGCTAAATTAACATCCCTGTAAATTCTACTTGTCGTTAGATAATTTCTTAACACCGTTCTCTTTATCAATAGGAGATTTACCTCCCAGTAAAGACTACTTCCCTTTAATGCCCCTTTTGAACACTGTTCTCATCACTACTAGATTTTTTGTGGTAAACATTACCTCCCTTTAATGACCTTTTTGAACACTGTTCTCATCACTACTAGATTTTTTTTGTGGTAAACATTACCTCCCTTTAATGACCTTTTTGAACACTATTCTATTCACTACTAGGTTTATCTCTTTGTAAACATTACCTCCCTTCAATGAACTCTTTGAACCCTGTTCTTATCACTACTAGATTTATCTCTTTGTAAAAAGATTACCTCCCATTGAGGACCTTTTGAACAATGTTCTCATCAATTCTAGATTTATCTCTTTGTAAACATTACCTCCCATTGAGGACCCTTTTTAACACTGTTCTCATCACTACTAGATTTATCTCTTTGTAAACCATTACCTCCATTAATGAACGTTTTGAACCCTGTTCTTATCACTACTAGATTTATCTCTCTGTAAACATTACCTCCCTTTAATAACTTTTTTTACACTGTTCTCAGTACCAATACTAGATTTACTCCCCTGTAAATACTACTTCTCATTAAAGCTTTTTTTTAACATTGTTCCATCTGTCAGAATTACTTGCCGTAAAGACTACCTCTCTCTAGAGGTCTTTTTGCAGTACTCTTCTCTTTGTCAATACTAGATTTTCCTCCCTGTAAAGGCAACGACTTTTGGAGGCCTTTTTAAAATGCTGTTTATTCCATCAAAACTCAGTTTACCTCCCTATCATTTCAAGACCCCGTTTCAGTTCTTCTTCTTCTTCTTCTTCTGCGTACGCAGGCTGATACTCCTGCGAATACCCCCTATATAGAAAGGCAAGGATTAATCCCATCTACCCGACAAAGGGAGTGGAGTTTTGTGTGTATGGCCGGTTTTTATCCCGCCATTAAGGCAGCCATACTCCAACTTCGGGGAAGGTGCATGCTATGTGTAACGTGTCATCCATGCCAACGGCCAAACTGGCCTTCTCTTCCGAAAGTTGGTGATGGGATTTGACGTGTGTGCAAGATGTTATGCGTGCGTTCACACACGGAGCCTCGGTTTATAGTCTCATTCGAAGGACTGTATGGGAAATGGAGTCAGAACCAATGTTAACTCCGAGGGAAAAATCCCCCTGTACCGAAACGGTCCGGCGGAGATTCGAACCCGCAACCCCAAGATTACGAGTCCGGCGCTCTACCACTGAGCTATTCTGGCCCCAGTACAAAATGGCACCTTTATGCAAACTGTCACCCGGTGACGTTTGTACCGTCGTTAAAGTGTAAAATGTCACCCCGGTAAGGAATGCCCCCCTCCCTCCCCCCCCCCCTCCCTCCCTCCTCCTCCCCATCCCAAGTGATGTTCTGCACAAGTGGGTCGATTGTTCTGCTGCAGAACAAACGGTCGCCATTTTTACGAATTTGGATCGAGTCTGACCGGTCACCTGTAGTCTGCAATGTGATGTAGGTGTACACGGTGACCGGTCACCTGTAGTCTGCAATGTGATGTAGGTGTACACGGTGACCGGTCACCTGTAGTCTGCAATGTGATGTAGGTGTACACGGTGACCGGGCACCTGTAGTCTGCAATGTGATGTAGGTGTACATGGTGACCAGTCACCTGTAGTCTGCAATGTGATGTAGGTGTACACGGTGATCGGTCACCTGTAGTCTGCAATGTGATGTAGGTGTACACGGTGATCGGTCACCTGTAGTCTGCAATGTGATGTAGGTGTACACGGTGACCGGTCACCTGTAGTCTGCAATGTGATGTAGGTGTACACGGTGACCGGTCACCTGTAGTCTGCAATGTGATGTAGGTGTACATGGTGACCGGTCACCTGTAGTCTGCAATGTGATGTAGGTGTACACGGTGACCGGTCACCTGTAGTCTGCAATGTGATGTAGGAGTACACGGTGACCGGTCACCTGTAGTCTGCAATGTGATGTAGGTGTACACGGTGACCGGTCACCTGTAGTCTGCAATGTGATGTAGGTGTACACGGTGACCGGTCACCTGTAGTCTGCAATGTGATGTAGGTGTACACGGTGACCGGTCACCTGTAGTCTGCAATGTGATGTAGGTGTACACGGTGACCGGTCACCTGTAGTCTGCAATGTGATGTAGGTGTACACGGTGACCGGTCACCTGTAGTCTGCAATGTGATGTAGGTGTACACGGTGACCGGTCACCTGTAGTCTGCAATGTGATGTAGGTGTGTACACGGTGACCGGTCACCTGTAGTCTACAATGTGATGTAGGTGTACACGGTGACCGCTCACCTGTAGTCTGCAATGTGATGTAGGTGTACACGGTGACCGGTCACCTGTAGTCTACAATGTGATGTAGGTGTACACGGTGACCGGTCACCTGTAGTCTGCAATGTGATGTAGGTGTACACGGTGACCGGTCACCTGTAGTCTGCAATGTGATGTAGGTGTACACGGTGACCGGTCACCTGTAGTCTGCAATGTGATGTAGGTGTACATGGTGACCAGTCACCTGTTGTCTGCAATGTGATGTAGGTGTACACGGTGATCGGTCACCTGTAGTCTGCAATGTGATGTAGGTGTACACGGTGATCGGTCACCTGTAGTCTGCAATGTGATGTAGGTGTACACGGTGACCGGTCACCTGTAGTCTGCAATGTGATGTAGGTGTACACGGTGACCGGTCACCTGTAGTCTGCAATGTGATGTAGGTGTTCACGGTGACCGGTCACCTGTAGTCTGCAATGTGATGTAGGTGTACACGGTGACCGGTCACCTGTAGTCTGCAATGTGATGTAGGTGTACACGGTGACCGGTCACCTGTAGTCTGCAATGTGATGTAGGTGTACACGGTGACCAGTCACCTGTAGTCTGCAATGTGATGTAGGTGTACACGGTGACCGCTCACCTGTAGTCTGCAATGTGATGTAGGTGTACACGGTGACCGGTCACCTGTAGTCTGCAATGTGATGTAGGTGTACACAGTGACCGGTCACCTGTAGTCTGCAATGTGATGTAGGTGTACACGGTGACCGGTCACCTGTAGTCTGCAATGTGATGTAGGTGTACACGGTGACCGGTCACCTGTAGTCTGCAATGTGATGTAGGTGTACACGGTGACCGGTCACCTGTAGTCTGCAATGTGATGTAGGTGTACACAGTGACTGGTCACCTGTAGTCTGCAATGTGGTGTAGGTGTACACGGTGACCGGTCACCTGTAGTCTGCAATGTGATGTAGGTGTACACGGTGACCGGTCACCTGTAGTCTGCAATGTGATGTAGGTGTACACAGTGACCGGTCACCTGTAGTCTGCAATGTGATGTAGGTGTACACGGTGACCGGTCACCTGTAGTCTGCAATGTGATGTAGGTGTACACGGTGACCGGTCACCTGTAGTCTGCAATGTGATGTAGGTGTACACGGTGACCGGTCACCTGTAGTCTGCAATGTGATGTAGGTGTACACGGTGACCGGTCACCTGTAGTCTGCAATGTGATGTAGGTGTACACGGTGACCGGTCACCTGTAGTCTGCAATGTGATGTAGGTGTACACGGTGACCGGTCACCTGTAGTCTGCAATGTGATGTAGGTGTACACGGTGACCGGTCACCTGTAGTCTGCAATGTGATGTAGGTGTACACGGTGACCGGTCACCTGTAGTCTGCAATGTGATGTAGGTGTACACGGTGACCGGTCACCTGTAGTCTGCAATGTGATGTAGGTGTACACGGTGACTGGTCACCTGTAGTCTGCAATGTGATGTAGGTGTACACGGTGGAGTAGCGAAAATGAGAATGTCTGGATTATAAATACCCGTGGATTTGAATTCAGCATCTTAAAAGTCTGTTGAAAGAAAAAAAGACACCGTTGAAGTAATTATTTTTTTCAAAAATAGCCATAAACATTGCAAGGTTACCAAAGGCCCCTTTTTAGATGAGAATGTCTGGATTATAAATACCCGTGGATTTGAATTCAGCATCTTAAAAGTCTGTTGAAAGAAAAAAGACACTGTTGAAATAATTTTTTTTTCAAAAATGGCCATAAACATTGCAAGGTTACCAAAGGCCCCTTTTTAGATGAGAATGTCTGGATTATAAATACCCGTGGATTTGGATTCAGCATCTTAAAAGTCTGTTGAAAGAAAAAAAGACACTGTTGAAGTAATTATTTTTTTTTCAAAAATGGCCATAAACATTGCAAGGTTACCATAGGCCCCTTTTCAGATGAGAATGTCTAGATTATAATTGCTAGTGGATTTGGATTCAGCATCTTAAAAGTCTGTGGAAAGAAAAAAGACACTGTTGAAGTAATTCTTTTTTTCAAAAATGGCCATGAACATTGCAAGGTTACCATAGGCCCTTTTTCAGATGAGAATGTCTCATTCTCCTGGATTAAACAGAAACTGTGCTGTATTGCAGAATCATGTGCTTCGCTGTACTGAAGTTTGTGCTACCCGTATCACACTGTCTTGCACAGCAGTGTAGAACTGTTTTGGACTGAACTACAACGGGTTGGGCGGACAAGCTGTAACGTTGGAAATTTCCATGTTGAAAGGTCATTTTCTTATGCTGATCGATGAGAATGAGGATGATAAAGGTGATGCTGCGGGTTTCCATTTCGGTCTGAGACTACATGACAGGGCTGTACTCTACGCTTCCTTTCATGATATATCCCGGCGTCAACCAGGCCCGAGAGATACAAAAACCTGCAGTGTTGGTCAGGAAATTTGAGCAACACTCTTAGAGACGCATCCATTAAGTGGATGAAACTCGACTGTGTGGTCTCAGTCTTCCCAACTGAGCCCGTAGCAAACTCAACTCTGGGTAGGAGCCGGTCAGGGCAGAAAAATCCCACATGACTCTGATAGGAATCGAACCCACGACCTCCCAGCCGGGAGTCCGCGACGCTAACCACTTTGCCACTGCGGCTGGTGTTGAAAGGTCATTTTGTCTTGTCCTAAGGATACGTATCACCGTTAATGTTAGCATCAACCACGTCTTTTTTTATAACTGTTCTGTTTAGAAATTACATTAGTATTGGATTGGATTTTTAGTGTCGCACATAATTAACATTCGGTATGATGGATTTCAAATTGTTCTGCAGCTGTGAAATAACGTTCGTGACAAATTGGACGACCAACCACAGACAGGTGAAACAGTTTGCCTGTAGTTTGGGTTTAAATGAATGTTTCCCATCCTCCCCAACCGCCACCACCCCCACCCCTCCACCCCTCCTCCACCACGCACTCTCCCACTCCAGCCCCGCTCATAATCCTGCCCCACCCTCACACCGTCTTTCTCCCTCCCTTCCCCTTCCCTCTCAGTAACGTGAATCATCTGCGTTATATTTCTCTCTCTCTCTCTCTCTCTCTCTCTCTCTCTCTCTCTCTCTCTCTCTGAGATAACACGACTTCAGTAAATCGGCTGAATTTTTACAGCGTCATGATCGCAGATTACAGGCTCCTGGCAAAATGAACTGATGAACCTACCAGCTGCTGTGGCGCTGTGGTACGCTGGTGACTGTCGTGGTCTTGCGAGCTGGGGAGCCGTAGGTTCGACTGCCACCAGAGGTACTTATTTGTAGGATTGTTCGGCCCCGCGTCCGGTCCCTACCCAAAGATGAGAGTACTGTGGGCTCCAGTGGGAAGATTGAAACCGCACGGTCAACCTGCACCTGTTCTCCTCTCTGGGAACACTGTTCAGTTTTACAAAGTCAGGAAGCGTTGAGTACACCCCTGTCATGTAGTTTCTGACCAGAATGGAAGTCTGTGGCACCGTCCTATCATCCTCATCCTTGCAGATCAGCGTCCTACAATCTCGGATTCTGTGGCCCTTCATGCCCTGTTCCCGTAGTGACCTGAGGTCAGATTTCCTCTCCACACGTCCTTGCCCTTGGTGAGTTTGTGTCAAGGTCGTCGGCAAGGGCCAGGTCACGGGGAGTGTCAGTCTGGAAGGACGTGGCTATATCTCTTAGAGGGAGTCCCTCCCTCACTCGGACTCCGCGGCTTAGCAGAGGGCACATCAGTGGAGGGCACAGTGAATGGTGTCCTGCGTGTTCGGGATCAGAACAGGCCCTCTGAAAACTGCCCAAGTGACTTGGCAGCTGCGCGCTGTCTCCTCTGATGGGTAGCCTCATAGCGAGTCGATACTGATTAGTCCTTGGGGAGTACCGACGCAGCGGTGACGTACGGACAAAACCAGA
>CM031618.1:29095482-29097982 GCA_018398815.1 Conus ventricosus
TTGTTTTGTATCTTGCCTGAAGAAGACCTAAGAGGTCGAAACGCGTTGTGTTTTGTCTTGTGATTCGTTTGTCCACGTTTTTCTTGGCGGTTCGCTAACATTTATTTAAGAATTATTATTATTATTTTCATTATGATGATGACGATGTTGATGATGATGATCATGATAATGATGATGATGATGATGATGATGATGATGATGATGATGATGATGATGATGATGAGATGATGATGATTACTTTATATTATTATTATTATATTATTATTATTATATAAATATTATTATTATATCATCATTCGTATTACTTTATATTATCATTATTATTATTATCATTATCGTTTTTGTTGCTGTAATTATTATTAAGAATACTTATATTGTGACTGTCTTTGCTTTGAGACCAAGCTCTAATCTTTACCATGTTTATTTACAACCTTTACAAGCTTCACAATCCACACTAGCGTTTACACAGCGGGCTGCCTACCTGGGCAGAGCCGTCTAAAGAGCTGCCTGCTGGCGATACATCCAGTAGTTTCCCACATCATTCCGTCTGGTCTGTTATTCAATCAGTGTTCAATCATATTTTCATTCTTTTTGTATATGCTCAGTGTAAACGTGTCATCCATACCAACGGCCAAACCGGCCTTCTCTTCCGGAAGTTGGTGATGGGATTCTACATGTGTGTAAGATAGGCGTGCCTTCATCACGGAACCGCGATTTCTAAATCTCATTCTGCATCTTCGATGGAGACTTTAAATCGAAGTTCCATGTGTGAACTTGATCATTTTGAAACGTTTTTGAACAGATCCATCCTACAAAACAAACAAACAAAAACCTTGCACTTTAAATTCCATTCTTATCTTCCGGAAAAGAGTAGACCAAAGACTACCGGTGTCGTATTTAAACATCATGCCCGAAGAGTCTGGCTACCCTAGTGGTGATATTAAAGTAGATCACCATGACAATATTACGAAAAGAAAAAATACCTACTAAAAACCAAAAACAAACCAAAAAAAAACCTCTAATCCAGTGCGGCAGTTGAGAATGAAAATAAGTACAACAAATGAGAGAGAAAGAGACATAGAGAGACATAAACAGAGACAGACAGACAGAGACAGAGAGAGACTCACAGAGACAGACAGAGAGAGAGAGAGAGAGGAGAGAGAGAGAGAGAGAGAGAGAGAGAGAGGAGAGAAGAGAGAGAGAGAGAGAGAGAGAGAGAGAGAGAGAGAGAGAGACAGAGACAGAGAGCAGGGAGAGGGGGTGGATCGCAGTCCATAATCCAGACCTTATCTACAGTATGTTTAGGATAACGTGTCTATGACGGTTCGGGAGATCTGGTCCTCGGAATAGGCCTATGTTACTGAAGGCGCGTTGGAATTTTTCCTCTTGGAACTGCGCTTGTTTTTCCCCCCACTATTAGAGTGTTCGTCTATGTATTTGTCTGACTTTATTCAAGTTTAAAAGGCTGTGCCAGTCTTGAATAAAAGTTACTCTGTGTTAGGTTTTCTTATGGGAGCAAAACATACCCCACTTGTTTACTCTTTATCGTTTACTGTTCCCTACCTCATTTCATTTCCGCTCTTGGAACTGAGCCTGGGAATATCAAAACCCACGAATCTATCTGCCACTCTGCCTCTCAACCCACCCACCTCCATCCCGCTGTTCTCCTCCCCCTTCCCCTACTGTCCCTTCTACTCTGCCCTCCTCTTGGGCACTTGGTGTTTTCAGCTTTTGATGGGTTTGAACCAGTGGAATGACAACGGTCAGGCCTAGGCATTGAACCACCAGACCACAGGGTTGGTTTCTGTTCTAAACTTTGGTGGTGTCTTTCATTCCATGTGTACAAACACGAGCATGAGTGAGCGCTGTTGACTTCAACTGGTTTTATACCACCACCACCCCCCACCTCCCGCCCCCGTCCACTCCTCATCCGTACACTGGTCGCTTATACCCTGCAACATCTTCTCTGTCCACTTCCCTTTTCCCTCATGACCATCATCGTCTTCTCTCTCACTTCTCTCTCTCTCTCTCTCTCTCTCTCTCTCTCTCTCTCTCTCTCTCTCTCTCTCTCTCTCTCGGAATGGGGATCTGCTGATCCAGATGATTTTTAAGTAAACTGAGATGGTATCAGCCAACGCGCGTGTGTGTGTGTGTGTGTGTGTGTGTGTGTGTGTGTGTGTGTGTGTGTGTGTGTGTGTGTGTGTGTGAGACAGAGAGAGAGAGAGAGAGAGAGAGAGAGAGAGAGAGAGAGAGAGAGAGAGAGAGAGAGAGAGAGAGAGAGAGAGAGAGAGAGAGAGAGAAGCTGATGAAGTATTTGACTGGCACTCAACCAGAAAACTAGAAGAAATCCATGAGTATGCCATTATTTAAGAAGTTAAAAATTCAACGTGAACGACTATAGAGGCAGTTCTTTATACATTAGCCGTAAATTGCATGGTTTTATTATACGACATAATGTTACAGCAATGGACAAAATTATCAAGAATAAAAGTGGTGAACA
>CM031618.1:29112982-29142127 GCA_018398815.1 Conus ventricosus
TGTAACCTTTAAAGGGTATCCTATCGTCATTCATTCTTGTTAACTTGAGCCAATATTTTATACATTTCAAATAGGAATTTAAATAAATTGGATATCGTCCAAGTTCACCATAGACCAGATCATTGGGCGTTCTACTGTCTACATTCAGAAAGCGCTTCAGCGCATATAGGTGAACTTTTTCAATTAAGGCACCTTTGTCAAAAGCCCATACTTCTGCACCATATTGTAAAATTGGCTGTACCTGTGAATCAAACAACTTTGTAAAAACACTGAACGAGCTACACTCTAACTTGTACAAAATATGAAAAATACTATTGACCACCTTTTTGGCTCTATTGACTTGACAAGCAAAACCAAAACTAAGTTTCCTTGTAAAGTAAATACCAAGGTATTTGTAAGCATTAATCACACGTATTCTCTCACCTCCATAGGTCCATTTTTCAGTGCGGGCTAAATATCCCCCTTTACGAAATACAACAATGTTGGTCTTATTCATATTAACATTTAGTTATAATCTACCTGCTGCAGAATACAAATTATTCAGTTGTCTCTGAAGACCAACCACTGATACTGAAATTAAAATAATATCATCGGCAAAAAGCAGCACAAACAATTCTAAAAGATCAAAGAGAGAGGGAGAGAGGCAGAGAGAGAGATCAGAACTGGGGAAAACTATTCAACCACTGATCCAGACTTCACGCTTCATGACGGGTCTTCTAGTCCTCTCTGTCCTTGACAGGGTTCACTGTGAAGATGTCTGTGTACGGGCGGGGTATTGACCTTGCAGTCCAAATCGTCAGGACCATTTCAGTACGTGATCTACAGGCCAAGCTTTGGGTAATGCTTTTCAGGCGCGGCGGGCCACATCATTTCTGGCAGTGGGTTTCCCAAAATGGTGTAATTGGGGGGGCGGGGGGGGGGGGGGGGGGGGGGGGGGGGGGGACTCTACCATACCATAAACTATTCCAAAACATTCCAGCGAACTTGACAGACATCGTTCGCGGACTAAGTTCAGCCGTGAAAAAAAAAGAGAGAAAAAAGGAAAGAAAAGAAAAAAAAAAAAAAAAAGAAAGAAAGAAAAAAAAAGAAAGAAAGAAAGGAAAAATAAAAGGGAAAATAACTAGGGGAGGTAGAGAGTATGTGGTGTGGAGAAGGGGGGAAGGGGAGGTAGAGAGTGTGTGGTGTGGAGAAGAGGGGGGGGGGAGGTAGAGAGTATGTGGTGTGGAGAAGAGGGGGGAAGGGGAGGTAGAGAGTGTGTGGTGTGGAGAAGAGGGGGGGGGGGGTAGAGAGTGTGTGGTGTGGAGAAGAGGGGGGGGAGGTAGAGAGTGTGTGGTGTGGAGAAGAGGGGGGAAGGGGAGGTAGAGTGTGTGGTGTGGAGAAGAGGGGGGGAAGGGGAGGTAGAGAGTGTGTGGTGTGGAGAAGAGGGGGGGGGGAGGTAGAGAGTGTGTGGTGTGGAGAAGAGGGGGGAAGGGGGTAGAGTGTGTGGTGTGGAGAAGAGGGGGGGAAGGGGAGGTAGAGAGTGTGTGGTGTGGAGAAGAGGGGGGAAGGGGAGGTAGAGAGTGTGTGGTGTGGAGAAGAGGGGGGGGGGGGTAGGGGAGGTAGAGAGTGTGTGGTGTGGAGAAGAGGGGGGAAGGGGAGGTAGAGTGTGTGGTGTGGAGAAGAGGGGGGGAAGGGGAGGTAGAGAGTGTGTGGTGTGGAGAAGAGGGGGGGGGGGAGGAGGTAGAGAGTGTGTGGTGTGGAGAAGAGGGGGGGAGGGGAGGTAGAGAGTGTGTGGTGTGGAGAAGAGGGGGGGAGGGGAGGTAGAGAGTGTGTGGTGTGGAGAAGAGGGGGGGAGGTAGAGAGTGTGTGGTGTGGAGAAGAGGGGGGAAGGGGAGGTAGAGAGTGTGTGGTGTGGAGAAGAGGGGGGAGGGGAGGTAGAGAGTGTGTGACGTGGAGAAGAGGGGGAAGGGGAGGTAGAGAGTGTGTGTGTGAGTGGAGAAGAGGGGGGGAGGGGAGGTAGAGAGTGTGTGGTGTGGAGAAGAGGGGGGGGAGTAGAGAGTGTGTGGTGTGGAGAAGAGGGGGGAAGGGGAGGTAGAGAGTGTGTGGTGTGGAGAAGAGGGGGGGAGGGGGGTAGAGAGTGTGTGGTGTGGGAAGGGGGGGGGGGGGGAGGGGAGGTAGAGAGTGTGTGGTGTGGAGAAGAGGGGGGGAAGGGGAGGTAGAGAGTGTGTGGTGTGGAGAAGAGGGGGGGGGGGAGGTATGAGAGAGGTGGGGGAGAAGTGTAGGGGGGGGGGGAGGGGAGGTAGAGAGTGTGTGGTGTGGAGAAGAGGGGGGTAGGGGGGTAGAGAGTGTGTGGTGTGGAGGGGAAGAGCTTAGAGGGGGTGGAGGAGGGGAGGGGGTAGAGAGTGTGTGGTGTGGAGAAGAGGGGGGGAGGGGGGGGGGGAGGGGAGGTAGTAGAGTGTGTGGTGTGGAGAAGAGGGGGGTAGGGGAGGTAGAGAGTGTGTGGTGTGGAGAGAGAGAGGGGGGGGGGGAGGGGAGGGGAGAGAGTGTGTGGTGTGGAGAAGAGGGGGGGGAGGGGAGGTAGAGAGTGTGTGGTGTGGAGAAGAGGGGGGGAGGGGTAGAGAGTGTGTGGTGTGGAGAAGAGGGGGGGGGGGAGGGAGGGGGTGTGGAGAAGAGGTGTGGTGTGGAGGAAGAGTGTGAGTGGAAGGGGGGAGGGGGTAGAGAGTGTGTGGTGTGGAGAAGAGGGGGGAGGGGAGGTAGAGAGTGTGTGGTGTGGAGAAAGGGGGGGGGGAGGTAGAGAGTGTGTGGTGTGGAGAAGAGGGGGGAAGGGAGGTAGAGAGTGTGTGGTGTGGAGAAGAGGGGGTAGGGGAGGTAGAGAGTGTGTGGTGTGGAGAAGGTGAGGTGGGTGGGGGGAGGGGAGGGGGGAGGGAGGGGTGGTATGGAGAAGAGGTGGGTGTGGGAAGAGGGGGGGGAGAGGTGTGGTGTAGAAGAGGTGTGGAGGGGAGAGAGAGGTGGTGTGGAGAGGAGGAGGGGGGGATGGGGGGAGAGAGGGTGGGGATGGTGTGGTGTGGAGAAGGGGGTGGTAGGGGAGGTAGAGAGGGTGTGGGTGTGGAGAGAGTGGGGGGGAGGGAGGAGGAGGGGAGTGAGAGGGGGGGGAAGGGGAGGTAGAGAGTGTGTGTGTGGAGAAGAGGGGGGGGGAGGGGAGGTAGAGAGTGTGTGGTGGGAGAAAGAGGGGGGGAGGGGGGAAGGTGGAGTGTGGAGAAGAGTGGGGAGGAGAGGGAGGGGGGGGGGAGAGAGGGGGGGAAGGGAGTGAGAGTGTGTGGTGTGGAGAGAGGTGGGTGGGAGGAAGAGGTGTGGAGTGGGAGAAGAGGGGGGGGGAAGAGGGGGAGTGGAGGAGAGGGGGGGGAAGGGGAGGTAGAAGTGTGTGGTGTGGAGAAGGGGGGGGAAGGGGGTGAGAGTGTGTGGTGGAGAAGAGGGGGGGGGGGGGGAGGGAGAGGTGTGGTGTGGAGAAGAGGGGGTGGGGAGAGAGGGGGGGGAGGGGAGGTAGAGGGAGGGTAGTGGAGAGAGGGGGGGTGGGGAGAAGGGAGGTAGGGGTAGGGAGTGAGATATGAGGTGTGGGGAAGGGGAGGGAGGTAGGAGTGTGGTGTGGAGAGAGGGGGGGGGAGGGGAGGTAGAGAGTGTGTGGTGTAGAGAAGAGGGGGGGAGGAAGGGGAGGTAGAGAGTGTGTGGTGTGGAGAAGAGGGGGGGGGGGGGGGGAAGGGGAGGTAGAGAGTGTGTGGTGTGGAGAAGAGGGGGGGGGGAAGGGGAGGTAGAGAGTGTGTGGTGTGGAGAAGAGGGGGGGGGGGAAGGGGAGGTAGAGAGTGTGTGGTGTGGAGAAAAGGGGGGGGGGAAGGGGAGGTAGAGAGTATGTGGTGTGGAGAAAAGGGGGGAAGGGGAGGTAGAGAGTGTGTGGTGTGGAGAGGATGGGGGAAGGGGAGGAAAACCTGTGATTCCACACTATTTCGGGGAAATCACTTTTGTCTGCACTGGATACGCAGCGAGGAGAGCGAGAGATGGGGGAAAAATGAAAGGTAGAGAAGGTGTGGGGATAGGAGGAAGGGTGGGGGGTCTGTACAGGTAAAGGGGGGAGGGGGGTGGGGCAGGAGATACCAGACTCAAGACACACAGAGCGGGGGAACTGAAAACAAGAGGGAGAGAGACAGAGAGACTGAAAAAGACAGAAAGAGGTAACAACAAAAAATTATATATATATATATATATATATATATATTACACCCAGCAATGTCACCGTTGAGTCTTCCCCGAGATCGCTGGTTGTTACATTATCAAACTGATGACATCTGCATCGTAACAGATACATGTCTACACCATACAACAAGTGTTTACCCACTGAAACAGGAGTACACATCAAACACAACGCAAGGAACCTTGAGGAAAGCCGAGATGCCGTGTTTCCAAATAAGACATACAGCGCCAGGCCCCACTAGCCGTTGAAGAACGTTACTTTCTCCACAACTATTTCAGTGCCTTTTTGCAACGCTGTCAAGTTGCCATCCAAACAAAGAGGTGTCAGATCTGCTGGAGACCGTCAAAGAAGATAGCCTGCTTTTTTCCACAAGTATTTCAGCTCCCTTCTCATCAAAGCAAACTTCTTTTTTTTTTTTAATTGTTATTCATTTTTAGTTAGCGACAAATAGTCAGGACTATCGACACGGGATATACCCTGGTATAAGAACTTGTACCGTGTACTTTATTTTGAAACAAAAATGCACGTACCACAATTCCATTCTGTCTTGCATTTGGACAAACAATTACTGTTCACTTATGCGTTGTACTGGTGTGCTTTAAATCTGCAACTTTAAGCGCTTTCGATAAGATAAGATTAGATAAGATAAGATAAGATAATGTTCCTTATAGCCCAGCCGACCGCAAAGGGCCACATCAGGGCTGTCACCAAGTTAAACAAAGCATACAATCCCGTTACCAAAACAAACAGAACCACGACAACGACAACAAACGTCTCCAGTTACTTGAAGAAGGTAAGCCTGGCGAAGAGAAAGGCAGCCATGAGTCCCGTGGCCCCCATCCCACAAAGTAGCATGCAGCGCGGGTCGGCTGCGGAAGCGGAACCAGGTAAGCGACCGTGTGGAGCATGCGCGAGGCGGCAAAGACCGGAAGATCCGCAGGGCCTTCTGTGGATCGGGGTCGGCACTGACGTAAAAGATGCCAATCAGCACGAAGGGAACCACATTCTCAAGGTCGTTCTGGTGACATCTGGCAGCACGTGATATACAGAAGGCATGCATGATGATGTCGTCAGTGTTTGAGAGAGAGAGAGAGAGAGAGGAGAGAGAGAGAGAGAGAGAGAGAGAGAGAGAGAGAGAGAGAGAGAGAGTTTGTGTGTGTGTGTGTGTGTGTGTGTGTGTGTGAGAGAGAGAGAGAGAGGAGAGAGAGAAAGAGAGAGTGTGTGTGTGTGTGTGTGTGTGTGTGTGTGTGTGTGTGTGTGTGTGTGTGTGTGTGTGTGAGAGAGAGAGAGAGAGGAGAGAGAGAGAGAGGAGAGAGAGAGAGAGAGAGAGAGAGAGAGCATGCATATGTATGAAAATGTCCTTCTTCATCATGATTTTTTCACAATCCAAATGCTGTAAATAAAAGTGGGTTTTATTATGAGTTTTTATATGAAGATTTCTCCTTCAAGATGTCTTCGTGAGTGTTGTACTAAGTGTTTCTGTCCATTCAATTCAGGGTGTGTGGCTATAAGACTTAGTGCTGAGAGTTCAGACATTTTCGTTTGACAGTTCATGCTTGTCAAAGCTTGGTATACGAAGTTTGGTCAGACAGACAGTAAGCCTCACCAACAGCTCACTACCTGTTGGGCCTGTACACCTATTTGCGGTGGGTTTGAAATTGTTGGAAACCTTTTTCGTTTCCGTTAGGCTTATATTTCATATGTGCTAAGGAACAGGTGAATAACAAACCGTTTCTTTATGTCCAAGTTGATTTTTTTTTCCCACAGTATTTTAGAGAAAGAACATAATCACGTTGGATCTTTTGCCACAGGACGCGAGCTGTGATAACCATTAGCAAACAATATAAGGACTATCTTTCTGTCTTGCATGAAAGATTCATTTAGCGCATACAAGTTTTGAATAGTTTAAACTAGGTTTGATAAAAAACTGGTCCGGCAAAAAAAAAAAAAATCAAAAGATGTGATATTCAGTGAGAAATCAATTCATAATTTTGTAAGACAACAGGTCGAGGGGGGGGGGGGGGGGGGGTTTAAACTTGATATTCCTTCTTCTCTCGCATTCTGTGTCAACGAAACGATCATTCACCTGGGAAGAATTAAGTACCCTTGTTCTTGGAAGAAACAGATAGGCGAGACGTTGTCACAGAAACAGATAGGTGAGATGTGGTCACAGCTCTTCATGCTTCTATTCTGTGACGAGACCTTCGCACGCTGAGAATTCTGCCCTAAATGATTGTATTAGGTTCCAGACGAATGGTGTCTGTGAAGTAACAATACATGACTGGTGTCTGTGAAGTAACAAGTAATGCATGACTGGTGTCTGTGAAGTATCAAGCAATACACGACTGGTATCTATGAAGTAACAAGCAATACACGACTGGTGTCTTAAGTAACAAGCAATACACGATTGGTGTCTGTGAAGTAACAACAGTACACGATTGGTGTCTGTGAAGTAACAAGCAATACACGACTGGTGTCTGTGAAGTAACAAACAATACACGACTGGTGTCGGTGAAGTGACAAGCAGTACATGACTGGTGTCTGTGAAGAAACAAGCAATACATGACTTATGTCTGTAAAGTAACAAGCAATACATTACTGGTGTCTGTGAAGAAACAAGCAACACATGACTGGTGTCTGTAAAGTAACAAGCAACACATGACTGGTGTCTGTGAAGAAACGAGCAACAC
The DNA here is from genome assembly GCA_018398815.1 of Conus ventricosus. Lineage (NCBI taxonomy): Eukaryota > Metazoa > Mollusca > Gastropoda > Neogastropoda > Conidae > Conus > Conus ventricosus. Next base: position 29,119,895 of record CM031618.1, read on the forward strand.
ATGATTGGTGTCTGTGAAATAACAAGCAATACATGACTGGTGTCTGTGAAGTGACAAGCAGTACATGACTGGTGTCGTGAAGAAACAAGCAATACGTGACTGGTGTCTGTGAAGATACAAGCAACACACGACTGGTGTCTGTAAAGTAACAAATATACACGACTAGTGTCTGTGAAGAAACAAGCAATACATGACTGTTGTATGTAAAGTAACAAGCAATACATGACTAGTGTCTGTGAAGAAACAAGCAATACATGACTGGTGTCTGTGAAGAAACACGCAATACATGACTGGTGTATGTGAAGAAACAAGCAATACATGACTGTTGTATGTAAAGTAACAACCAATACATGACTAGTGTCTGTGAAGAAACAAGCAATACATGACTGGTGTCTGTGAAGAAACAAGCAATATAAGACTGGTGTCTGTGAAGAAAACTAGCGACACATGACTGGTGTCTGTAAAGTAACAAGCAATACATGACTGGTGTCTGTGAAGAAACAAAGCAATACATGACTGGTGTCTGTGAAGAAACAATCAATACATGACTGGTGTCTGTGAAGTAACAAGCAATACATGACTGGTGTCTGTGAAGAAAGAAGCAATACATGACTGGTGTATGTAAAGTAACAAGCAATACATGACTGGTGTCTGTGAAGTAACAAGCAATACATGACTAGTGTCTGAAGACCATCACGTTGAGAAATCCATTCTCATCAAGCATCTCGGGGCCTGGAAACGCCCAGTGCTCCTAATGCACTTCTGAACAATCCATGGCACAAAACAGCCCTAACCCTGCCTTCACATATCAACCTCCGAACCAAAAACTAACTGAGAACCTCGAAATGTTGGAACTCAAGCAGAAGAACGAAAGAGCGAGAAGGGTAGTAATCGTCAACGGACTAGTAGTTATCTGCATTTATTCCCCTTGCATCGCTCACACCAACCACCGTCTGATCCTCTCCACCAGAGCATCGTTTGTGGTGACGGATTTCCCTGGTGCAAACCTGTTTACGTCTTCAGGGTTGCTGTACACCTGTGGCACACACACACACACACACACCACACACACCACATGCACATCGCATGCACAAAAACGCACATTCAGGCAGTACTCTCGCACACGCATGCACCGACACACACGTATACGCATTCGAAAGCGCACGCACACACACACACACACACACACACACACGCGCGCGCGCGCGCGCGCACACACACACACACACACACACACACACAGACTTTTTTTTTTAAGAGAGACAGAGAGGGTGACAGACAGACAGATGAACTCCTTCATGAGATCGCTATGAAGGAATTCATCTCTACTGGGCCACCGGGTGTCAAGGTTAATATTCATTCTTTGGTAGAATAACAGGGGGAAAAAAAAGAAAAAAAAGATTTTTGATCACCGATCTTCTGTAAACAATACAAACTGTCTTTGATGATGCTCAGATGATTTTGATTTTTTCTTTTTTCTTTAAAGAAGAAGAAAGAAAAAAACAGAACAAAAATCATTCTTTGTATTGGTTCGGCGGCTCTGCCGCTTTCGTCCTACGGGTCTTCGTCTCATCGGAACGAGACACCTGGCGCAGCCATGCTGTCATATGGCTTGAGAACACTGTCCTCGGCAAAGGCGCTTGCCAGCAGTAGGTACGAAAATGGGAGGAGGCGCGACACGCGGTCAAATTCGTTGCTCCAGTCAAATTCGTTGCTGGTATACCAGCTTAGGTTGCTGGTATACGACCTTAGCCAAGAATGACATCATAACGTGTAGTTGCTAATGGCAACGGCAAAACTCCACAGTTTAAGACAACCACTACTACAAATCGATTTTTTGGCAGTACGGGCATTGAATTTGCCCCAGGAATAAATTTGAGGGTTACGGTCAAAATTCGTTGCTCCAGTCAAATTGTTGCGTCCCAATACCCTGACCACCCCTGCTCCCTGCTCCCAAAATATATACAAACCAAAAATATTGTTGGTCATTGTGCCGGTTTCGAATTTAGTCAAAATATTGACGGCAACGAATTTGATGGGAACGAATTTGCCCCGCGACGTCGCGGTAAATTCTTTTGCTCCGCCCAAATTCTTTTCCCGGGGCAATGTCTGACCACTCTGTGCTATTTACTTTTACTATATCCCAAATATACAAAAGAATATTTTTGGCCCTTTGTGCAAATCAGTAGGGGGGAAATTAAATTTGCCCAGGCTTTTAAATTTTAAACTGATATTTGCGGTAAAATTCGTTGTTCCCAGTTTTAATTTCCCGTTCCCGTGCAAAAACCCTGGCCCCACTCCTGCTTACTACTGTTATACTACTACTATTACCAAAAAAAATTGTTGGAATTGTGCCGGACCCGGATTGGCCCCTAATATTGCCCCGGCAAAAATTTTTAGGGAGAAACAAAATTTGACCGCAAAAACCCGTATCAGCAAATTATTGCCTGGTAAAAATTAAAATGCCAATCCCTCCCAAAAAATCGAGAAATTTGTAGGGTTGTTTTAAAATGTGGAGTTTTCCCTTTTCCCATTAGCAAAAAAAACCCAAGGGGTTTTAATGACGTTTTTCCCTTTGGCCTAGGTCGTATACCAGAAACCCTTAGGGTATCCCAGCAACAAATTTTGACGGGAGCAACGTTTTTTGGACCGGGGAAGGAATGTGTGTATGTTGTGGGGAGGGGACGGGGGGGGGGGGGGGGGGGGGGGGGGGGGGGTTGGGGGGAAGAAGCTATATTTGGTTTTCGTTTTCTATTTTTCCCATAAACCCACCTACCCCGCTCGGGCCAAAAAAATTTTTTAAAACTAAAAAAATTTCCGCCCCCGGGCTTTGTGTGGTTTAAAACCCGTCTCTGCAGGGCCCTTGTTCTTTTTTTAAAGCCGAGGTGAGCGGCCCCATCAGCTGGTCTTAAACCCCGGGTCCCCGGGCCCGGGAAAATTAGAAGGCAGGGTTTTTTAAAGGGCCCTCTTCCCAAAACCAACAGGTCGCCCTTTTCGTTCATTTTTGCAAGTCTTTGGCTCTTTAAAGCAGCGCAAAAAAAACGGGAGTGAGGGTTTCAGGGGCCCGAGGTGGTCCCGGGGTGCAAGGGGTTGTTCACTGAGGGGCAGCTCTGGGGGGCCACAAAACACACTTTGTGTTTGCTGTTTTAAATTTAAGGTCGGGAAGCCCTTGATTTTGTCGATAACACTGAGGTTTTTTGGTTTTACTTACGAAGAAAGGTAAACGCTGAGCAAAACTATGCTTATTGGCGCTTTTCTCAATCAAAACAAAAAACCCGGATTTCCCAAGAGGGGAGAAGGAGAGGGAAAGGGGGGAGCAGGAAAAAAGGGGGAAAAAGAGGAGAGATTTGGGGATGGGTTTTTCGTAAAGGGGAAAAGGGGTTTTGGCCAGCTTCACTGGTTTTAATTTGGCCCAAAAATTTACGGGTTTGGCCAATTGAAACCATCTCAAAACGCCCTTTTCGGGGGTTTAACCCCCCCCCCCACCCCCCCCCCCCCCCCCCCCCCCCCCCTTCTCTTCTCTCTCTTAGGGTTTTTCCCTTTTGGGAAAAAAGATTTCAGTCAACCAACAGTCCCTTTTCTCTCTTCCCCTTTTTCTCTCTCTCCCTCGGTGTGTGTTGTGTGGGTGTGTGTGGGGGCCGGGGGGGGGGGGGGGGGGGGGGGAGAGGGGGACGAGAGGTTGTTCCTAGTAGTTTTGTAGTTTTTGTGTAGGGATTTGGGAAATTAATGGGGCCGTTAAGTTTTCAAGTCCCCTCGTGTTTTTTTACTTTTTTGCCGGGGGTTGAAAATCCCAGGGAAAATATAAATTTTTCCTTTTATTCATAAAGTTTCAAACTGTATTTAAAATTTTCAAGTCTTCATCCAGCTTTTTTCTTAAAAACTTTATTTATTTTTAGAAAAATTTAAGTGAATTTTGGGCCCAAAACTTTTTCCATTTACCCAATAACTTTTTTACTGAATTGAACCCCCCCAAATTTGTTGAAAGGCTTAAAAAATTTTTTGGGGCCTTTCCAAATTTTCGGGGTTCTATCGGGTTTTTAACAGCCTCAAAAAACTTAGCCCCCACTGTAGGGCCTTTTTGCTGGGGAAAAAATATTTTAAAACCTTAAATTTAAAATTCCCCTCAAATTCGTCTCCCTTTTTAAAAGGGAAAATTTTAAAAGAAATTTTAATCTTTTCTGAAATAAGACATGTTTGTACTTTTTGAAAGATTTTGTAGTCTTCTCTTTTACTTTTGGGTTGATTTTAGACTGTCTTTCAAGGGGGGGTTTTCCCGATTTTATTGCCATATTCAAGATGGGGTTTCAAACCCCTAGCTTTATTTTATTTTAAAAACTTTTTTTTTATTCGGGTAAATAAAATTTTCTTTTTTTAAACCCCAATAAATTTGGTTTGCTTTATTTATCCATTTTGAAGGTGGAAATAAAAAAGTAAATTTTACCCAAAGGGTTTACCCCAGACCCTTTTTTCCCTCAATTTTCTGTCCCCAGCCTATTTCCCCCTTTTTTTATGTTGTATTTCATTGTTCTGGATTTTTTTTCCCAAAACATGCAAAACTTTAATTTTTCAACATTAAATATAGTTTCCCCTTTTTCGGACCAGAAAATTTTGGAGGAAAATTTTAAAAAATTTTTTTTGCAGATATTATGGGTTTTTCCTGATTTTTTCATATATTTTTGTTCATCAGCAAAAAATTTAAAAAAACTTTTTTCCCTTCATCGGGAAAGGGTCATTTTTTTAAAAATAGAAAAAACAGTAAGGTCAAAATGCCCCCTTGGGGGAAACCACTCATAAATTCTTTTTGTCGACTTACATTTACCCATCTTACTTTTTTTTTCTATTTGCCCAAAAAAATTTCTACCCTTTTTAGAAACTTCCCTACTATCCCGGTTTGTTCCATTTTTTTCAATAATTTTCTCATCCCGGAAAACCGTATAAAAATGTCCGGGTTCGTAATAGTCAACTTTTCCCCAAAAAATAACTTTTCTGCGCGGGGTTTTGGGGCCCTTTTTCGGGGGGCCCGCAAAAACCCAAACCCCCCCTTTCCCGTTTGCAAGCATTTTGGGCCCTGAAGACAGGGATGACTCCCCCTGTTTACGCGAGCCCTTTTTGGGTGAAGACAGCTTTTTCGGTACAGGGCCCCGGTTGTGGGAAAAAAAAACCGAGAACGGGATTGTACAGCCCCTTGGTTTGTGTGGTGGCCTTTTATACTTTACTGTTTTGTACTTAAATGACAACATTAAAAATAAAAATTAATGTATTTTTAAATTATTTCATTATTTTAAAAAAGTTCGAAATTTTTGGGGCTTGGGGGGGAGGGGCCCGGTTTAAACCGTGACAGATCGCACACCCCACTTTCCTCCATTTAAAACCTCGCCCCCCATTTCCCAAAACTAAACGTTTCGGGGAAAAAGAGACGTAAATAAAAAAAAATCCGCACCACCCGAGTCTAGGATTTATAAGCGAAAATGCCCGTCAGAAAAAAAGTCTTTGTGGGACTTTCAAAAACACATGTTTGCTTTTTGGGGGGGGGGAAAACCTAAACCCAAAAACTGACGTCACGGATGACGGTCTTGCAGGGTGGAGGTTTTTCTTCCAAATGTTCTTTAAAAAAGGGGGGGGGGGGGTGGGGGGGGGGGGGGGGGGGGAATAAAACCCAATAAATTCCACTTTTTTCATAAAAGATGGGGAGGGGGAGGAGAGAGAGGGGGCGTGGTTCCACTTTTGTAAAAGCGAGGGGGGCATTCTTTTCCCAAAAAACTAAAAAAGCAGGAAAAAGGGGGGGTTTGGGGTTGCTTAAAAGGGTGCGGGAGCAGAAGGAAGTCTGATCCCTGATCCCCCGGTTCTTCCTCGACAGCATGTATACATCACATTCACTGCCCGGGCCCGGACTTCAACCCCCAGATGTTTTTTTAACAGGAAAAGTGATGAGGGGAAATGGCTTGCTTTTTTAATAAAAAATAATAAAAAATTTATTATATAGGGCCTTTCTGGCCCTAGAGCCCAAAGCTCTAAGCGCTTTAAAATCAAACTCGTTTAAAAAGGGGCGCCCCCTGGGTGGGTGCCGACTGAAGGGGGTTTTCCAGTGGGCCCTTTGCATTCGTCGTTTCCCGTGTCATCCAGCAGTATCTTTTCAACATAAAAATTTTTCCTTATTTCCCTTATTTTTTAAAAATTCTCACGCGGGTTCCTTGTATGGGGAACGTGTATCCATCCCAAAGGCCAAAGGGGCCTACTTTTCCCAAAAATTTGGGTGATGGGTTTTTACGGGGTTTTAAGATTTTTATGCGTGCTTTTTCCACAGGGAAACCTGGGTTTTTTACAGTCTCATTCGAAGGCCCTGTATGGGAAAAGGAGTCAAAACCATGTTAACTCCGGGGGAAAAAACCCCCCTGTACCAAAAACCCCCGGGCGGAGGTTTGAAAACCCCCAACCCCCGGAAACAACCCAAAATTACGAGTCAGCGCTCTACCAACTGGGGTATTTCCCCGCTCCCTAGAAAAAAGGGGCCCGCCCCAAAAATTCCCCTTTCTCCGGGTCACATCGTCATGCAAAGAAGTATATAAAAAAAGGTTTGGTTTTTTTTTTTTTCTTTTAAAAAATTTTTTGTTTATTGGGCTATTTTCTTTCTCTCTTTTTTTGATCTCTCCTCTCTCTCTCTCCCCCCCTCGTCCCGGGCCCCTCGTTTTTTTTTCCCGCAGTATCGCTAAGGCAAAAACAAACGGGCTCCTGTATGAAAGGGAAAAAAAAATTTGGGAAATTGTTATTAAATGGTTTTAAAAATACCAAAACATTTTTAAAAACTCGAAATTGTTATTCTGCTGAAGCTTGCCAGTCATTTGTGCCCCCCTGGGGCCCGTCATTCTGCCGATTCCCTAGCCGTCAATCTGCGAACCCTTAAAAAACAGTCCTTCTGCCGACACCCTAGGTCATTCTGGAAATTTCCCCAGCCCCGTTTTTCGGGCCCACACCCTAGCCAACCCCAGGGCCACAAAAAGGTGACAGCAAAATTTAAAAAATGGCGTTCAAACCAGGTACAAAGATATGAAAATTTGACATGGTCGACTTTGTTAGCACTCTTTTCCCTTTTCAACTTTGGAAACCCTACAGATCTTTTATAAATAACCAAGCGCCAAATGTTTAAATGTGCTTGCAACCTAGGCCCACCCCAGGGCCCAGGTAGCAGAAAGATCTTTTTTCAAGGGTTTATGTCCCCCGGGTCAGGGGAAGGCGAATTATTAAACCCAAAAAAACCTTTGAAAGTGAAAGTCTGGAAAAAAACTGAAAAAAACAGATAGGGCATGATTACAGTAAGAAAAAGGAACGATTGGTTTATTTGGTGTTCCCGTTTGGTGGGGCTTCCTCTGCTATTGTTCCTTTAGGTCTGGGGGAAACCCCATGTCCCGGGGAGGTGCCCGTTTTTTTGGGGCTCCCGTTTTAAATTTTATTGTTAAATCTTTTACGCCTTGAAAAATTTTTTCATTTCGAGTATCCCTTTAATTTTAATAATCAGCAGGGTTTGCTGTTGGTTTAAATTTTAAAGCTTATTTCCCTTTTTTTTTTTTAACGAAAAAGTGGTTTTAAAAAACCCCTTTAGGTAAAAGGGGGTTTATTTGGGTTTCAAGATGGCTACCGGGTTGTTCCCGGTTCGTTAAAAGTTTTTATTTTTCTTGCGGGTTTCCCCAAAGTGAAGGAACAACAATTTCCCCGCACTCAGTTTAATTTTTAAAAATTTTTGATGTTTTGTAGAGCTTTGTTCCCTTTTTGCAGGGTTTTTTTAAATTTGGGGCAACCTGAACCCCTGTTGCTCTGTGTCACCTGTGCGAGTACTGTTCTTTCGGGCTAATTTCTGGCCCGATTTTTTCCCTTTATTTCAATTTAAAAATTTGAAATAGTACAGTGATAAGGAATTTTTGTTTGATTAAAAGGTTAGACATAGAGGAGTTTTTAAAATTTTGGTTTTTTTAAAACCCCTTTTTCCTTAAAAGGGGGACATTGAAATCTTCCCGGGCCGTCAAAAGTAAAAAATTCCCCCCCGGGGGTTTTTCAAAAATTTAGGGGTCACATTGGGAAAAATAAAACAGTTTCCCCGTGACTCGCAATTATTTTACAACTAAATGTATGTTAATGAATTTTAGGGGTTAAGAAGCATTGTGCATTTTGTGATATATCCTGGACTTGTTTTACCTGCGGGGGTTCCCCAAATTTAGTTCAGACTTTTTTTTGGGGGTTCTATTTAAAAATTTAGTCAGAAAACAACCCTTTTGACCCCATCTCACCAAGGGCGTCCCCCAAAAAAAAACTTTAAATTTTTTTCCCAAGTTTTCATCCCCCCTGATTTTAAAATGATAAAATCCCCCAAAAAATTTAAAAAGGGAAATGAACCCTAAAAATTTTTAAAAGAAAAAAGGGTAAATTAAAAGCATAGTGGGAAAAATTTTTTAATTTTATTAAAAAAAAGGAAGAATCAGTAATTTATTTACTGAAAAAAAAAATTTATGTTGTAATTGAAACAGGGAAATTGGAAGAAAAAGGAACATCCCGTAGTGAACTTTTTTAAGGAGGGTTTTGATTTTATAGGAAAGGGCAGACTTGGAAAAAGAGGTGGGGGAAATTTGATTTTCCATTAAAAAAGAATTTAGGCCCGTGGGGTTTTTATATCAGGGAAAAAATGTGAAAGTTTTTTTTTTTAGGTTTTAAATTTTTAAAATAAGAGGGTGTCATTTTTGGGTCAAATTTACAGACCTTCCCGACCAGATGAAAAAGTAGTTTGTTAATTTTCAGAGCATTTTTTAAAAATTTGTTTTGGCCAATGGAAGGAATTTAAGGATTGGTGGGGCTTTTTAAATTTTTTCCCATATTGGGGTTGGGGGGTTTAAGATGCCATTCTTGGTAATCAATACCCTAAAAAAAAATTAATACTCAGTTTTTGGTTCACCAAAAAACCTTGGATTAGTACAGTCAGTTGAATCACCCAAAAAGTGGGAAAAAGGGTTATGGATTTTTTTTTTTTCCCAATTGTCCCGGGCTTTAGGCCCTCCCCCAATTAATTTTCAGGCCCGGGTGCTCCGACCCTAGTTCTTTTTGAGAGTAATTTTCAACCCTTTCGGGAAAAAAACCCCTAAAATTTCCCTCAGACTCGGAACCAAGAGATTTACCCCAAAAATTTCGCAGCGATACTCTAATTTTTAGTCGTCTTTTTTTGAGGTCCCCTTGGGTTTAAAAATAATGTCAGTGATCTTTGGAAGTGTATTAAAAAATAATTTGGGAAAATTTATTATGGTGAAACTACCTACTAAAAAAATTAAGCAAGAACCACCAGCCATGGGGTTCTACTAAAAATAAACGTTTTTTTGAGAAGGAAAAACGTTTCTTTAAGAAATTTAAAAATACATCCTAATTTAAAAAAGATTACTGGTTAGGTTTTAAAAAAAATTAAGGAAGGTGTCAGAGGAAAGTAGAATTTCTACTCAATTTTTGGTTTTAAATTTGATGATTTGGAAGGTGATTTCAAAAAAAAAATTTTGGGCTTTCAAAAAGGGGTAAAAGGGCAGGGGAAAAAAAGGGGGTTCCCGACCCGAGAAAAAAACCCGAATAACCTAAAACAGGACCCTTTTAAAAGGGAAAGCAACTTATTTAAAAAAGCAGTTTTTTCAGTTTTTTTCAAATCCCAAAACCCTTTTAATTTTCGTTTGACTAAAGGATGATGATAAACTCCCCGAAATGCAAAACCCCCCCAAAATAAACAAAGAGGGTATTTAAGTTACTGACCAAAATTAATGAAAAAAAAAGCTACTGGTCCCCATGGGGGTTTCCCGGAAGCTCCCTTTAAAAAAAAAGTGCCAAGAATTGGTGGAGGTATTTCCCAAATTTCTTTTCCCAAACTTCATGGACCAGGGGGTAAAAACCTGTGAGTGGCGAGATGCGAGCATTTTTTCCCTTTTTTAAAAAAAGGGGGGGACAAACCCAAAAAAAGAGAATTATAGACCCGTAATTTTTCCAATCCAAATCAGTAAATTACTTTGAAACATAATATATGTGCATAATGGCCCCTTTTTACAAAAAATGTTTTTTTAAAATTAAAGCCCAAACAGGGGTTTTGACAGGAAGGGGTTGTGAGGAAATCAAAATTATAACAAATTTTCAATGATTTTAGTAAAATGCTTAACAACAGACAGCAAATAGATGCAATTTTTTAGAATTTTCTAAAGCCTTTTTATTTAAAGGTTGGGCCCTGAGGGCCCGCTGCTTAAATTAGAAAAAATTGGCATTTGGGGGTTCTTTTTTAAAATGGGGTGATCAATTTCCCCGTTGGGGGAAAAGCCGAAAGTTGTTTTTGGAAAGGGACGTCCTCCCATTTGTAAAAACCCGTCTTGTCGGGTGTACACAGGGAAAAATGTTTGGGGCCCCTTTTTTTTTTTTAAATTTTTAAAAGAATTTGTGAATTTTTCTCCCGGAACTATATAAGGTTTTTGCAGATGGCAGTTTTGGGTTTTTAGAACAATTTAGAAGAAAAATGATTCACCCCTTTCAAGAAGATTAAACGCTTTTTCAAGGGGGGGAAAGAACTGGGGAAAATGGAAATTTTCCCCCTCAAAGTGCCAAGTGTTGCGATTTTGTAAAAAGCTCACTAATTTGATCGGGTTATTTTTTCCCTTTAATTAAATATTCTTAAAGAAAACCCAAAGCTGCAAAATATTTTGGCGTGATTATTTGTTTGTTTGTTCAAATGGAAAAGAACATTACAATTTAGTATGTAAAAAAAGAAAAAACATTTTTTTTTTTTAACAGGAAAATTTTAATGACTGCCCCCCCAAAGGGTTTAAAAAAAGGGGTTTCTAACCCAAAAAAAGGGGGTTTTCCAGTACTTGGGAAAATGGTTGCTTTAGTTTTGGGGTCCTTACCATCTAAAGGACATTGAAACCTTTAAAAGATTAAAAAAGAGGCAGCCCGGTTCGTAACAGGGCCCAAAAGGAAAAAAACAAAAAAAAAAAGGGAATATAGGGAAAAAACATGAGGAAATTAGAATGGAAACCCCTTTGAAGAGAGAAAGCTTTTTTTAAACTCAAACCTTTTTTTAAAGGGCCCGGAAATAAAATAATTTATATTTTCCCAAAGGAACAACCCAGTATTGAAAAAAAGTTTGCAAACCCGGAGTGGCGGGTTTAGTGTTTATACCATCTGCATCAAAAAATTGACACACTTACATTCTTTTTTTTCCCAGTTCTGTACGGCTGTGGAACCCCACTGCCGGGGGGGCCATCAAGATTGCCACCCAAAAGCAATCTCTTTTTTAAAAAAAAAATTGATCAACAGTTTTTGAGATCTGCTAAATTTATGTTTTTCTATTTTTTTCTTCCCAGAATTTTACTGTTAAAGGGCCTGAATTTTTGGGCCAAATTTCTTTTAACTTCTTGAATATCGAGTTTCGACCTTGTTGAATTTGCTCCAGGGGCCAAAAGTCTGATGCCCCTATTTTATGGGTTTTTATTTTTTTTTAAAATTTCGCGCTGGTGACCTATCGTTTTTTAGTGAACCCGGGATTTTAGGAAAAAAGAAGAAGGGGGAAAGAAGAAGAAACAGTTTTAACCCCAGAAATGGTTCCCCGCATTTTTCCCTTTTCTTTGGGTTTTAGGTATCTTGCCCCCGCCTCCAACAACACCCTTGTATTGTTCCCTTGCAAACCAAAAACCCGCTCCATTTTAAAAAAATGGTTCCCGCAAAAAGGGGGGAAGAGGGGAAGGGTTTCCTTTAAAACAAAATTGGCCCCAAAAAGAAAATAAAAACTGCACAAAAAAAAAAAAAGGGGAATACCAAGAAACACATTGTACAGCTAGGTGACCCCGAACACCATAAACCCCCTTCCCCGACCCGACTAGGAATCCAAATAGACCCAAAAAGTTTAAAATGCCAAAAAACCCCTGTCTTCCCCTTTTATCTTCCATCATGGGCTGTCCCGACCCTTTGGGCGGGGCCACCTGGCCAGGTGTTGGCCTGCATTTCCTTTCCCGGTGAGGGCCAGTCCCGCCCGCCAAACCTTTATCAGTCCCCCCCTGTGGGCCCGCCCCGTAGGGGCATCAGTTTCCCGCTTTACCATCGCGGGTTTTAGCCGGGGGTGTTCCTGAACCGCCCGCTCCGGACAGGCCCGACAAAATAATGTGCAAGCTTGAAGGAAAGCATGTACGGGCTTGTGACAGGGGTGTGTGCTGTGTTCCCCTTTTACCCTAGAATGCTGTGGTACATTCTCATGATCTCATGCTAGTGTTAAAACCAAACTTTTCACAGACGGGCCCCGAAAAATTTTGAACCCTTTAAAATTGATGTGAACTTTCACCCTGAATCAGTGAAAAATTGTGACCAAAATTTCTTCAAGATTTTCACAAAGAGCATGATTTTTCCCTTGGGTTTCCCAAAAAACATGAAAATTTTTAAAATTTTCACAATAGCATGGACTTTTAAACTGGTTTTTAAAAGTGTTATCGTGGGTTTTGGGGGAAAACCCTTTTTTGTGCTGAAAAACCCGTTTTTAAAAAAAAAGTTTTAAAATTTAATTTGGAAAGAAAGTTATTTGGGAAAAATGCAAGTTTGCGGTCAGCAAAGTTTGGTTTTATTTTTGTGGTAAAGTGTATTTTAGGACACGTGGGTTTTATCATGTAGATTTTTAAATATGAACGGGGGGCACTGGGGGGAAAAAACTGTTAGGAAAAAAAATATTGTTCAAGTCACGTCTCCGAGTTTTAAACGGTTTACCTGCAGATGATTGTTTTACCTGGAACGGTTGGGGGGCAGTGGTGGGTGGTGGGGTTTATTTTCTTTAATAGGAGTCGCTTTAGACGGGAGTTAAATCACAGAGGGGTTAGGGCAGGTGATATACTTTCCTTTCACCCTGGAAACCTTTACAAAACAAACGTTTTTTTTAGGTCAACCAAAGGGTGTTTTTTCTCTGGGATTCGTTTCATAAATCCCCCTTTAAGGGCATGGGGCAATGTGGGATTTCTTTTTTTAAAGACTTTGATTTCTAGGCCTCACTGCCACAAATTTGATGTCAGTGGTTTTTAACACATGCCCGTGGGTTGGGATTCTAGCGAGCAGGGGGTTTGGGGGGATGTATTGCCCAGGTGCCCAAACCCCAAAAGGGGGTTTATGGGGACAAACTGTCTTCAAGAAATCTTTTTGTTTTAAAACAAACAAAAATAAATTTTTTTTCTTTCAAACCAGGGCACAAAAATTTTCCTTTTGGAAATTTTTTTCCTTGATTTTAAAAAAAAAGGAAAAATTTTAATTTCCTTTTCTCAATGACAACAATAATAATACATTATGATAATTATTTTTTTATTATTATGAAAATTTACGTAATTGTTGGCTTGAGGGGAGGCGATTTTACTTGCAGATCGCACACACATTTCCTCATTTCCAACCTCGCCGTCCAGTTCCGAAAACTAAACGTTTCGAGGACAAAGAGAGTCAAATGAAAAAAATCCGCACCATCCTGAGTCTAGCGATTTATAAGCGTAATGACGTCAGAACAAAGTCATGTGGTGACGTCAGAAACACATGTTGCATTGGGCGGGGGAAAACCTGAACCAAAAACTGACGTCACGGATGACGGTCTTGTCAGGGTGGGGTTGTCTTCAAATGTTCTTAAAAACCGGGGGGGGGGGGGGGGGGGGGGGGGGGGGGGGGCGGAAGAACCCAACTGAATTCCACATTTTCATAAAAGCATGGGGCAGGGGGAGGGGGAGAGAGGAGGCGTGGTATCCACATTCTTGTAAAAGCGAGGGGGGCACTTCTCTTCCAAAAACTATAAAAGCAGGAGAAAGTGGGGGTTGGTTGCTTCAATGGTGCGGGGAGCAGATAGGTAGTCTGATACCCTGATTCTCCTGTTTTTCCCTCGACAGCATGTATACATCACATTCATGACCAGACCGACTTCAAGCCCAGATGATTTTAACAGGCAAGTGATCGAGAGAAATGGCTTGCATTTATTAATAATAATAATAAATAATACTTATATTAGGGCCTATTCTCGGCTAGAGACCAAGCTCTAAGCGCTTTACAATCAACACTCGTTTACACAACGGGCTGCTACCTGGGTAGTGCCGACTGAAGAGCTGCCAGTCGGCACTGATTCAAGTCGTTTCCCGTGTCATCCAGTCAGTATCGTTCAACATCATGATTTTCCTTACTTCCTTCATTCTTTCACATTCTCACGCAGGGTGCATGCTATGTGTAACGTGTCATCCATTACCAACGGCCAAACTGGCCTACTCTTCCGAAGTTGGTGATGGGATTTTACGTGTGTTTAAGATGTTATGCGTGCGTTCACACACGGAACCTCGGTTTACAGTCTCATTCGAAGGACTGTATGGGAAAAGGAGTCAGAACCAATGTTAACTCCGAGGGAAAAATCCCCCTGTACCGAAACGCCCGGCGGAGGTTTGAACCCGCAACCCCAGGATCACCAAGATTACGAGTCAGACGCTCTACCAACTGAGCTATTCCAGCTCCATATGAAGAGGTCTGCCAAAATTCCCATGCTCGATCACATCAGTCATGCAAAGAATTTTTAAAAAAAAGGTTGGTTGTTTTTTTTTTTTTTAAATTATTGTCTTTGGTTCATTTTCTTTCTTCTTTTTTTGAAATTTTCTTTTTTTTGTCTCCCCAACGTTTTTTTTTCCCTGAAGAATCGCATAAACGCAAAAAAAACACCCGGGTTCCTGTATGAAAGCAAAGTTGGAAACTTTTTCTTTAAAGGGATGTAAAAACCTCCCCACACATTTTTAAAACATCGAAGTTTTTCATTCTGTTTAAGTAGCCGTCTTTTCTGTGCCCCCCGGGGCCAGTCATTCTGCCGATTTGCGTAAATCGCAAACCCCTAGCGGGTCATTCTCCCGGAACCCGCCGTCTTTCCCCGTTTCCCCTTACCCAGCCCTTCTCCCGACCCCCTAGCCAACCACAGGGCCACAAAAAGGTGCCACCCAAGTTAAAGGGATGGCGTTCAACCAGGTCCAATGATATGAAACTCGAATGCGTCGACCTCTGTCTGCACTCTTACCCCCTTTTAAATTTTGGGAAAACCCTACGATTTTTTAAAAATCAGCCAGGCCCCAAAAATGTAAAAATGTGCTTGCAAAAAAGGCCTACCCCGGGGCCCCAAAGGTAGCAGAAAGTCTTTTTCCCAACGGGTTATGCCCCGGAAACGGGAAGCGAATTTTTAAAACCCCAAAAAAACCCTTTTAAAAGTGAATTTTGGGAAAAAAACACTCAAAAAAAGCGGGTGGGGCATGATTACAGTAAGAAAAAGGGAAACGATTGGTTTATTTGGTGATACTGTTTGGTGACCCTTCCTCTGCTATATTTTCCCTTTAAAGGTTGGGTGGAACCCGCATGCCCAGCGGGGCGGGTGCTGTTTTTTTGGAGCTCCCTTTTTAAATTTCATTGAAAAATCTTTTCCCCTTGCTTTTTTACCCCTACGAGTACCCGGAAAATTTTTAAATAAAAGCAGGTTAGCTGTTGGTTTTTAAACGCTTTTTTCCCTTTTTTTTTTTTAAAAACGAAATTGTTTTTAAAAAACCCCTTTAAGGTAAGGTGGTCTTATTTGGGGTTTTTCAAGATGGTACGGGTGTTGTTCCCGGCTTGTTAAAAGTTTTCTTTTTTTCCCTTGCTTTTTCCCCCACAGGGAAAAGGGAAACAAAAATTATTCCTGTCATTTTAAATTTTTAAAATTTTAGATGTTGATGTAGACCCCTTTATTTCCATTTTTGTTTTTTTAAAAACTTTGTGAAACCCTGAACCCCCTTTTAGCCCCTGTGTCACCTGTGCAGGGGTACTTTTCTTCGTCTATTACTAGGCCAGTTTTTAAACCCCTTTGATTTCAATTCCCTTAGAAATGAACAGTGAAAAGGGAATTTGTTTGATTAAAAGAGTTGGACATAGAGGTTTTTAAATTAGGGTTTTTTTTAAGCCTTTTTCCTACGGGGAGCCTTTGCTCAATCCCGGGCCCCGTCCCAAAAGTAAAATCCCCCCGGGATTTTTGAAATTTGGGAGTCCCCTTAAAACCAAAAAGCATTTTCCCTGTGACTTCTGAAATTTCAGGGTACAAACCTAAATGTTTTTAAATGTTTTTCAGCATTTTAGGGAAGTTTGTGTTTTTAGTGATATATATGGACTTGTTTTACCGGCGGGTTTCCCCAAACTTTAGTTAAAGATTTTTTTGGGGGATTCTATGAAAATTGAAGCTCAGAAAGAAACCCGTTTTGCCCCTATCTCCCAGCCCGATCCCAAAAAAAAACTTAAAATTTTTGTCCAAAGTTGTTCCCCATGATCAAAAACTGAAAAAACCCCCAAATTTCAAAAAAGTGAAAAATAAAACCCTAAATCTTTAAGAAAAAAAAGGATAAATTTAAAAATGCATAGTTTAAATTTTCAATCTTTATTAAAAAGGAAAAAACTCATTTAATTTGGGTCATGAAAAAAAAACATTGATGTTGAAATTGAAAAAAAACTTGGCAAAGGAAATGGAACATCCGTAGTGAATTTTTTAAGGAGGATTTTGATTTTATAAAAAGGACAGATTTTGGGAAAAAGAGGGTGGGGGATTTTGATTGCCATTGGGAAAAAATTTAAAGGCAGTGAGTTTTTATTAAAGGCAAAAAATAGTGAATTTTTATTTTTTTTAGGTTTAATTTTAAAAAAAGGGGATTTTCCTTGTTGGATCGTTTACAGCCTTAGCCCAGATAAAAATGTTGTTTGTCAAATTTGCAGGAATTTTAACTTTGTTTTGGCCAATGGAAGGAATATTATGGATTGGGGGAGCTTTTTTTAAACCGATATTAAATTGGGGGGAAGATGCCTTTCTTGGAAAATTCAATCCCTTTAAAAAATTAATACTCATTTTTTTGGTCCCCAAAAAGACCTTGGATTAGTACAGTCATTTGAATCCCCAACTCTTGGTAAGGCTTTGGATTTATTTTTTCCCCAATTGCCCAGGCGCTTGGGCCCAATGGGAAATTTAATTTGCAGGCCTGGGGGGTTAAACATAAGTTTTTTAGAGAGTAATTTTAAACCCTTTTGGGAAAAAAACCCCCAAACGTCCCTCAGATCGGGAAACCCAAGGCAGATTTACAAATTTGCGCAGCGATACTCAAAATTTTTCAGTCGTTTTTTTTTTGAGGTCCCTTTGGTTTTAAATAATGTCAGTGATCTTTGGAAGTGTATAAAAACAAATTTGGAAAATTTATTATGGATGAAAACATACCTACAAAAATATTAAGCAAGAACCCCCAGCCCGGATTACTACTAAAAAAAAGTTTGTTGAGAAGGAAAAACCCCTTTCTTTAAGAAATTTAAAATACATCCCAATTCGAAAAATTATGGTTAGGTTTTAAACAAATTAGAGAAGGTGTCAGGGGATGTTTGAATTTCACCCCCCAAATTTTTTTAATTCGATGATTTCGGAAGGTGATTTCAAACAAGAAATTTTGGTTTTACATAGGATAAGAGGGCAGGGGAAAAATTGGGATTCCAGACCTGAGAAAAAACCCGAAAAACCTAATCAGGACCCCGAAAGGGAAAGCAAATTATAAACAAGCAGTTTTGGTTTAGTTTTTTTCAAATCCCCAAAAATTTTAATTTTCGTTTTGATAAAGGATGTGATAAACTCCCTGAAATGCCAAAACCCCCCCAAAATAAACAAAAGGGTATTTAAGTTCTGCCCCAAAATCAATGAAACCCAAAACTACTGGTCCCGATGGCGTTCCGGAAGCTCTTAAAAATTTGTGGCCAAAGAAAAATTTGGGGGAGGTATTTCCAATTTTCTTACCCAAATTCATGGACCAGGGAGTAATACCTAGGGGTGGCGAGATGCGGGGATTGTTTTATTTAAAAAAGGGGGGGACAAAAAAAAAAACCCGAGAATTATAGGGTGTAAACTTTTTTTAATCCATATCAGTAAATTACTTGCAACCCCATAATATATCGTGCATACTTTGGGCCATTTTGACAAAAATGTTTTTTTAAATTTAAAAACCCCGCATGGGGTTTTGACAGCGAAGGAGTTGTTTAGGAAATCAAACTTATTTAAAAACTCCCCAATGATTTTAGTAACTGTCTTAAAAAAAGACAGAAATAGATGCAAATTTTTTAGATTTTTTTAAAACCTTTGTTTAAAGGGTTTACCCTGAGGGCCCGCTGCTTAAATTAGAAAAAATTGGCATTGGCGGTTCTTTTTCTAAAATGGGGTAGAAAACATTCCTCGTTTTGGGGAAAAACGCAGAAAGTTGTTTTTGGAAAGGGGTCATCCCATTGTAAACCGTTTGTCGGGTGTACACAGGGAAAATTTTTGGGGGCCCTTTTTTTTCTTAATTTTTTTAAATGAATTAAAATAGAACTCCCCTCCTGGAAATACTTAAGGTTTTTGAGATGACAGTTTAGGGAATGAAAATTAGAAGAAAATGATTCACCCCTTACAAGAAAATCTAAACGCTTTACAAGAGTGGGAAAGAATTGGGGAAAAAGGAAAATTTTATCCCCAAAAGTGCCCAAATGTTGCGTATATGTACAAAACGTCACTAATTTGATTGGGTTATTTTTCCATTTTAAAACTATTCTTTAAAAAAAATAATGCTGCAAAAAAAATTTTGGGTGATTATAGATGTGTCTCAAATGGAAAAGAACCCCTTACAATTTTGTATGTAGAAAGCAAATACATTTTGTTTTTTACCCAGGAATTTCAATGACTGCCCAAAAGGTTAAAAACGCCCGCTACCAAAAAATTGGGTTTTGACCCTTTCTTTGGGAAAATGGTTGCTCGTTGGGATCCTTACCATTAAAGGACATTGAAACCTTGAAAAAATTAGGAAAAAGGGAAACCCGGTTGTAACAGGGAACCCCAAAAGAGCCAAAAAAAAAAGGGGAAAACTGGGAAAAAACATGAGGAAATTAGAATGGAAACCCTTAGAAGAGAAAAAGAGCTTTTATTAAAAATCCAAAAAAAAACCCTTTTTTCAAAGGGCCCGGGGTAAAGTAATTGATATTTCCCAATTTGGGAAAACCCAGTATTGAATAAAAATTAGAACCCGGGTGGGGGTTTAGTGTTTTCCCCTCCCGATCAAAAAATTGACAGCCCCTTACATTCTTTTTTTCCCCGTTCTGTAGGGGTGTGGAACCCCATGCCGGGGGGGCCATCAAGATTGCCCCAAATGCAATCTCTTTTTTAAAAAAAAAATTGATAAAAAAGTTTTGGATCTGCATATTTTATGTTTTTCTATTTTTTACTTCCCCCCCTATTTTACTGTTAAAATGGGCCTGAATTTTTGGGCCCTTGCTTTTAACTTCTTGAAAAATCGAGTTTCGACCTTGTTGGAATTTGCTCCAGGGGCAAAAGTCTGGTTTGCACTATTTTATGGTTTTTTATTTTAAATTTTTAAAATGCCCCGCTGGTGACCTACTGTTTTTTAAGTGAACAGTATTTAGGAAGAAGAAGAAGAAGGGAAAAAAGAAGAAGAAAAGATTTTAAAACCCCAGAGTGGTCCCCGCATTTTCCTTGTCTTTGGGTTTTAGGTATTTGCCCTGCCTCCAACAAAACCCCTTGTATCGTTCCCTTTCTCCAATACCGCTCCTCATAAACAGTGGTGGCCCCGCAACAAAAATAGAAGGGGAAAGGGTTTTTGAAAACAAAATTTGGGAAAAGAAAATACACTGCACAGAAAAAAAAAAAAGGGGGAAGCACCAAGAAAAAAACATTTTTAAGCTAGGTGCCACGAAAACCATACCCTCTCCAGACCCCGACTTGGAATCCAAATGACCACAAAAAGTTTAAAATGCCAAAAAAACCGTTTTCTTTCCCCTTTTATCTTCCTCATGTCTGCCCGGGCCCTTTGGGCGGGGCCACCTGGCCAGGTGGGTTTGGGCCCTGCATCCTTTCCGGTGGGGCCGTCCCGCCCGCCAACCTTTATCAGTCCCCCCCTGTGTCCCGCCCAGTCAGGCGCATCAGCTTGCCCGTCACCTCGCCCGGGTTTTAGCCGGGGGCCCGTTCCCGATCCCCCAGCTCCAAAGGGCAGGCCCGACCAAAATCCCTGTTTCAAGCTTGAAAAATGCATGTACGGGTTGTGACAGTGTGTGTGTGTGTTCCCCTTTTACCATAGAAAAGTGTGGTTTCATTCTAAGATTCATGTGTGTTAACCCCGTTTTTTACAGCCCGCCCTGAAGAATTTTGCAACCAATTTAAAATTGATGTGAACTTTCACACTGAACCCGTGAAAAATTGTGAAAAAATTTCTTCAAAATTTTACAAAAGAGCACGGGTTTTTCCCTTGGGTTTCCCAAAAATACATGAAGAATTTTTAAAATTTTCACAATAGCATGGACTTTTAAAATGGTTTTTAAAAGTGTTATCGTGGGTTTTGGGGAAAACCCTTTTTTTGCTGCTGAAAAACCCGTTTTTAAAAAAAAAGCTTTTAATTCAATTTGGAAGGGAAGTTTTTGGGAAAAATGACAAGTTTGCGGCAGCAAAGTTTCGGTTTTATTTTTGTGATCAAGTGTATTTCAGACGGACACTGTGCTTGATCATGTAGATGGTAAGATGAACGGGGTCACTGGGTGAATACTGTTAGAGAAATATTGTTCAAGTCACCAGTCCTCTCGAGTTAAGCGGTTTATACCTGCAGATGTATTGTTTTACCTGGAACGGTTGGTGGCAGTGGTGTGGTGGTGGTGGTGATTTTCTTCTATATAGCGAGTCGTCTTTAGACGGTAGTTACTCACAGAGGAGTCTAGGGCAGGTAGATATATCTACCTGCACCCTGGACATCCTCTACAAAGCAGTCGTTTTGAGGTCAACCAAAGATGTTGTCTCTGAGGATTCTGTTTCATCAACATCCCTCTGAAGTCATGGACAATGTGTCATCTTTTATACTGACTTTGCATGCTAGGCCCTCACTGCCACATTAGATGTCAGTGGTTTTAACACAGTAGTCAGTGAGGATGGTGATTCTAGCAGAGCAGTGGGGATGTAGCCAGGTGCAACAATGTGTATGCACACTGTCTTCCAGACTCTCAGTGTAGCAAACAACAAATCTTTCTGCACAGTCACTTTCCTTCGTAGTTTCCTTGATCACGGACACTTAATTATTTCAACTACAGTCTGTAAAACGTGTATGCCTCAGAACCTACAAAAATGTTACTGTACATATCAAAATCACAAGGCTGTTACAACAGAATGAAAGGGAATGTCCATCTTTCACTTGCAGTAATGAGCGTGTGCGTGTGTGTGTGTATGTCTGTGACAAAGTTTAGTGGGATTTTCAAATTTCCCATGAATATTTTTTTTTCAACAAACAATGCATGCATTTCAAACTTTAAAAAAAAAGTACACAGTTGATATCAACCTTTCACTTTTCACATGGCATGCTTTGGAAATTTTCATGAGTTTCAAAGGGAGGTGACTGTAGGCCGAAATTAAAACCGAAAACAAAAATTACTTTGCTGCTGAACGAAAGAAACAAAACTATGTTCTAGAGACTTCAATCAAGAGCTAAGACATGACAGTGGAATTTGTCTTCCACTGAAGCCCTTAACACTGTTAACTTTAACAGTAGCCAGTCAGGGCCTGAAAAACCTTAATGTGATTGAACACCAGACCAATCAGGCACCCCAACATGGTGTCAATGAATTTGCCACAGTGCCATTTTCTTTCTCATTTTGTTGTTGTCGTTGTTGTTGCTGTTGTCATAGAACCTCTTTTTCCACTTTTTTCTTTTGCTTTTTCTTTCTTTCCTCTTTCTTTACAGTGGGCCTCATCCCCTATTTTTTCCCACTTCATTTTTCTGAAACTGACTCATACTCACCATGCATTGCCTGTGTGTTTTTTAACAGATGGACATTCATTTGTTGATCTTCATGTTTTGGTGTTTGATACAAAGCGTCTGGGTCCATTCATGTGATAATGTGTGGTGCACTGACACTTTCATTCTGCTATGTCTGCTGCACTGAATACTTTTAATAAAATAAAAAATACACACCCGCATGTGTGAATGTGTGTGTGTGTGTGTGTAATAACAATATTTGTAAAATACAAAGTTAACATTTTCAGCAAAGCTGCTGCGAACATTACAGAGTCCTAATGAACATGAACTATTTATTACCTAAAAAGACACAAATAACACAAATGCGCATGAGTCAACGTTTCTCATTCTTCTCATCATTCTTCCTTTGCCATCATTTTTTCCACGCTGA
>CM031618.1:29143127-29170627 GCA_018398815.1 Conus ventricosus
AAGGGGGGGGTTTATGTGAGGGCGAGATGCGGCATTGTTCCCTTATTTAAAAAGGGGTGAAAAAAAAGCAGAGAATTATAGACTTATCTTTACATCATATCAGCTAAATTATTGACACTATATAGTAGCATAATGGACCATTTGACAAATATGATTTCTTAAATAACGCCCAGCATGGTTTTAGACAGCGAAGGAGTTGTGAGACTCAACTTATAACAACTCTCAATGATTTTAGTAACTGTCTTAACAACAGACAGCAAATAGATGCAATTTTATTAGATTTTCTAAAGCCTTTGATAAGGTTGACCATGAGGGCCTGCTGCTTAAATTAGAACACATTGGCATTGGCGGTTCTTTGCTAAAATGGGCTAGATCATTCCTCGTTGGGAGAACGCAGAAAGTTGTTGTGGAAGGGTCGTCATCCATTGTAAACCAGTCTTGTCGGGTGTACCACAGGGAACTGTTCTGGGCCCTTGTTTTTCTTAATTTATATAAATGACATAAGTAGAAATCTCTCTCCTGGAACTACTATAAGGCTTTTTGCAGATGACAGTTTAGTATATAGAACAATCAGAAGCAAGAATGATACACGCATTCTACAAGAAGATCTAAACGCTTTACAAGAGTGGGAAAGAACTTGGAAAATGGAATTTCATCCTCAAAAGTGCCAAGTGTTGCGTATATGTAACAAACGCTCACTAATTAGATCAGATTATTCTATCCATAATACTATTCTTAAAGAAACTAATGCTGCAAAATATTTAGGCGTGATTATAGATAGTCGTCTCAAATGGAAAGAACATTACAATTTAGTATGTAAGAAAGCAAATAACATCTTAGCTTTCTTACACAGGAATATCAATGACTGCCCCCAAAAGGTTAAAGACGACTGCTACAAAACACTGGTTAGACCAGTACTGGAATATGGTTGCTCAGTTTGGGATCCTTACCATCTAAAGGACATTGATAACCTTGAAAAGATTCAGAAGAGAGCAGCACGGTTCGTAACAGGGAACCACCTCAGAGAAAAGGGGAATACTAGGAAGAACATGAGGAAATTAGAATGGAAACCCTTAGAAGAGAGAAGAGCTTTTATTAAACTCAACACCTTTTTCAAAGGCAGAGCTAAGTAATTGATATTCCAATGGAACAACTAGTATTGAATAAAAGTAGCACCAGGAGTGGCGGTCAGTGTTATACCATACCTGCATCAATATTGACAGCCACTTACATTCTTTTTATCCCAGTTCTGTACGGCTGTGGAACTCACTGCCGGGTGCCATCAAGATTGCCACAAATGCAATCTCTTTTAAAAACAAATTGATACAACAGTTTTGAGATCTGCATATTGATGTTTTTCTATTTTTTACTTCCCCAGATATTTTACTGTTAACTGGGCCTGAATTTGGCCATTGCTTTTAACTTCTTGAATATCGAGTGCGACCCCTTGTTGCCAAATTTGCTCCAGGGGCCAACAGTCTGAGTCGCACTATTTTATGTTATTTTATTTTACTTTTTAACATGCGCGCTGGTGACCTACTCGTTTTTGAGTGAACCAGTATTTTAGGAAGAAGAAGAAGAAGGAAAAGAAGAAGAAGAACAGATGAAACCTAGAGTCGCGTCCCCTGCATTTTCCTTGTCTGGTTTCAGGTATCTTGCCCCTGCCTCCAACAACACCACTTGTATCTGTTCACCTGCATCCAATACCAGCTCCATCATAACAGTGGTGCTGCAAACAGGATAGAAGAGGAAAGGGTCCTTGAAGACAACATTGGCCAAAGAGAAAATACAACTGCACAAGAAAAAAAAAGTGGGGAAGACACCAAGAAACACATTGTACAGCTAGGTGACCACGAACACCATACACCTCTCCAGACCCAGACTAGGAATCAAGTAGACCCAAAAAGTAAGATGCCAAAACACCGTGTCTTCCTCTTCATCTTCCATCATGTCTGTCCTGACCCTGGTCTGTGCCACCTGGCCAGGTGTTGGCCATGCATGCCTGCCAGGTGAGGGCCATGTCCAGCCTGCCAAAGCCTTTATCAGTCCCACCTGTGTCCAGCCCAGTCAGGCAGCATCAGCTTGCAGCTCACCATCGCGGTTTCAGCACGGCCTGTTCCTGATCCGCCAGCTCCAGGACAGGCCTGACCAACTCCATGTGCAAGCTTGAAGAATGCATGTACGACTTGTGACAGTGTGTGTGCTGCTGTTCCCGTTTTACCATAGAAATGCTGTGGTACATTCTCATGATCTCACTGCTAGTGTTACACCGCTTTTCACAGACTGCCCTGAAGAATATGCAACCATTAAAACTTGATGTGAACTTTCACACTGAACAGTGAAAAATTGTGACAAACTTTCTTCAAGATTTTCACAAGAGCACTGATTTTTACATTGGTTTCAAACATACATGAAGAATTTTCAAGATTTTCACAATAGCATGGACTTTTAAAACTGGTTTCAAAAGTGTTATCGTGTTGCTGCGAAACTTCTTTTGCTGCTGAAAAACCAGTTAAAAAGAAAAGCTTTTAAATTCAATGGATGAACAGTTATGGGAAACTGACACAGTAGCTGTCAGCAAAGTTTCGTTGATTGTTGTGATCAAGTGTATTTCAGACGGACACTGTGCTTGATCATGTAGATGGTAAGATGAACGGGGTCACTGGGTGAATACTGTTAGAGAAATATTGTTCAAGTCACCAGTCCTCTCGAGTTTAAGCGGTTTATACCTGCAGATGTATTGTTTTACCTGGAACGGTTGGTGGCAGTGGTGTGGTGGTGGTGGTGATTTTCTTCTATATAGCGAGTCGTCTTTAGACGGTAGTTACTCACAGAGGAGTCTAGGGCAGGTAGATATATCTACCTGCACCCTGGACATCCTCTACAAAGCAGTCGTTTTGAGGTCAACCAAAGATGTTGTCTCTGAGGATTCCTGTTTCATCAACATCCCTCTGAAGTCATGGACAATGTGTCATCTTTTATACTGACTTTGCATGCTAGGCCCTCACTGCCACATTAGATGTCAGTGGTTTTAACACAGTAGTCAGTGAGGATGGTGATTCTAGCAGAGCAGTGGGGATGTAGCCAGGTGCAACAATGTGTATGCACACTGTCTTCCAGACTCTCAGTGTAGCAAACAACAAATCTTTCTGCACAGTCACTTTCCTTCGTAGTTTCCTTGATCACGGACACTTAATTATTTCAACTACAGTCTGTAAAACGTGTATGCCTCAGAACTACAAAAATGTTACCTGTACATATCAAAATCACAAGGCTGTTACAACAGAATGAAAGGGAATGTCCATCTTTCACTTGCAGTAATGAGCGTGTGCGTGTGTGTGTGTATGTCTGTGACAAAGTTTAGTGGGATTTTCAAATTTCCCATGAATTATTTTTTTTCAACAAACAATGCATGCATTTCAAACTTTAAAAAAATGTACACAAGTTGATATCAACCTTTCACTTTTCACATGGCATGCTTTGGAAATTTTCATGAGTTTCAAAGGGAGGTGACTGTAGGCCGAAATTAAAACACCGAAAACAAAAATTACTTTGCTGCTGAACGAAAGAAACAAAACTATGTTCTAGAGACTTCAATCAAAGAGCTAAGACATGACAGTGAGATTTGTCTTCCACTGAAGCCCCTTAACACTGTTAACTTTAACCAGTAGCCAGTCAGGGCCTGAAAAACCCTTAATGTGATTGAACACCAGACCAATCGGGCACCCCAACATGGTGTCAATGAATTTGCCACAGTGCCCATTTTCTTTCTCATTTTGTTGTTGTCGTTGTTGTTGCTGTTGTCATAGAACCTCTTTTTCCACTTTTTTCTTTTGCTTTTTCTTTTCTTTCCCTCTTTCTTTACAGTGGGCCTCCATCCCCTATTTTTTCCCACTGTCATTTTTTCTGAAACTGACTCATACTCACCATGCATTGCCTGTGTGTTTTTTAACAGATGGACATTCATTTGTTGATCTTCATGTTTTGGTGTTTGATACAAAGCGTCTGGGTCCATTCATGTGATAATGTGTGGTGCACTGACACTTTCATTCTGCTATGTCTGCTGCACTGAATACTTTTAATAAAATAAAAAATACACACCCGCATGTGTGAATGTGTGTGTGTGTGTGTGTGTAATAACAATATTTGTAAAATACAAAGTTAACATTTTCAGCAAAGCTGCTGCGAACATTACAGAGTCCTAATGAACATGAACTATTTATTACCTAAAAAGACACAAATAACACAAATGCGCATGAGCTCAACGTTTTCTATTCTTCTCATCATTCTTCCTTTGCCATCATTTTTTTCCACGCTGATTTCTCCCTCTCCAGTGGTGTCCCTGACCAACACTGCTCTTCACAGTGACAGCTGGGTACATCTGAGTGACCAGAACATTGGTCTGATGGTTATGGGTTTAGACCCGAGCAGTTGATGAAATGCTGACCATGTCTGTTCCAGAGTCGACAACTCTGTAGAGCCACTAGTGGCTGACAGCATGAAGAACAGGAGATTCCCATGGAGAAGATCTGTGGTCAATATCAGCACGTGGTGATCGCAGCTGTTTGGTGCCAGCCATTCCTTGGTCACTGCCCGGCCATCAGACAAACAACACTAATCACTGTAACGAATTACATGCAGCTGAACTACCAGAGTGATGTTCAACATGTGCTACTCACTGATGACTCGGATACACAGAAGGCATGGCTTTTGCATGCTCAGTTCGCCACACGTTCTGTCCTCATAATTCGGTTGCCTCCCCTTGTCGGTGGGACGGTGGGAGGAGGGCATAGCGGGCGCAGATGGAAGATGGGGGGAGGCGAGGTGGGAGACACATTTAGCACAGCATGCCCACCCTTGCCTTGTTGGAACTGCGTAGGATTTAGCATGCCAATGGTGGGTCAGGGCAACATGAAAACACCCAGGGTACTTTGAGAGGAGACGGTGACTCCATGCACATGAAAACACCCAGGGTACTCTGAGAGGTGGTGACTCCATGCACATGAAAACACCCGGGTACTCTGAGAGGAGATGGTGACTCCATGCACATGAAAACACCCAGGGTACTCTGAGAGGAGGTGGTGACTCCATGCACATGAAAACACCCAGGGTACTCTGAGAGGTGGTGACTCCATGCACATGAAAACACCCAGGGTACTCTGAGAGGAGACGGTGACTCCATGCACATGAAAACACCCAGGGTACTCTGAGAGGAGACAGTGACTCCATGCACATGAAAACACCCAGGGTACTCTGAGAGGTGGTGACTCCATGCACATGAAAACACTAGGGTATTCTGAGAGGAGCTGGTGACTACATGCACATGAAAACACCCAGGGTACTCTAAGAGGAGGTGGTGACTCCATGCACATGAAAACACCCAGGGTACTCTGAGAGGAGCTGGTGACTCCATGCACATGAAAACACCCAGGGTACTCTGAGAGGAGCTGGTGACTCCATGCACATGAAAACACCCAGGGTACTCTGAGAGGAGCTGGTGACTCCATGCACATGAAAACACCCAGCGTACTCTGAGAGGAGATGGTGACTCCATGCACATGAAAACACCCAGGGTACTCCGAGAGGAGGTGGTGACTCCATGCACATGAAAAACCCAGCGTACACTGAGAGGAGATGGTGACTCCATGCACATGAAAACACAGAGGGTACTCTGAGAGGAGGTGGTGACTCCATGCACATGAAAACACCCAGGGTACTCTAAGAGGAGGCAGTGACTCCATGTACATGAAAACACCCAGGGTACTCTCAGAGGAGATGGTGACTCCATGCACATGAAAACACCCAGGGTACTCTGAGAGGAGATGGTGACTCCATGCACATGAAAACACCCAGGGTACTCTGAGAGGAGATGGTGACTCCATGTACATGAAAACACCCAGGGTACTCTGAGAGGAGGTGGTGACTCCATGCACATGAAAACACCCAGGGTACTCTGAGAGGAGCTGGTGACTCCATGCACATGAAAACACCCAGGGTACTCTGAGAGGTGGTGACTCCATGCACATGAAAACACCCAGCGTACTCTGAGAGGAGATGGTGACTCCATGCACATGAAAACATCCAGGGTACTCTGAGAGGTGGTGGCGACTCCATGCACATGAAAACACCCAGGGTACTCTGAGAGGTGGTGACTCCATGCACATGAAAACGCCCAGGGTACTCTGAGAGGAGATGGTGACTCCATGCACATGAAAACACCCAGGGTACTCTGAGGAGGTGGTGACTCCATGCACATGAAAACACCCAGGGTACACTGAGAGGAGGTGGTGACTCCATGCACATGAAAACACCCAGGGTACTCTGAGAGATGGTGACTCCATGCACATGAAAACACCCAGGGTACTCTGAGAGGTGGTGGTGACTCCATGCACATGAAAACACCCAGGGTACTCTGAGAGGTGGTGGTGACTCCATGCAACTCCATGCACATGAAAACACCCAGGGTACTCTGAGAGGTGGTGACTCCATGCACATGAAAACACCCAGGGTACTCTGAGAGGAGGTGGTGACTCCATGTACATGAAAACACCCAGGGTACTCTGAGAGGTGCTGACTCAATGCACATGAAAACACCCAGGGTACTCTGAGAGGTGGTGGTGACTCCATGCACATGAAAACACCCAGGGTACACTGAGAGGAGGTGGTGACTCCATGCATTCTCAGTGCCCTCAGAATCAACAGTTCAGCTGTTTATGCGTCTGTGTCCGGCAGAACCCCGCAGTCTGTCGGCCAGCTATAGAACACCATCACACAACCAGCCACGTGGAGACGGCCGGTCTGGGTCTGGGTTTCTCAAGGTCTGGAACATACTCTCTTCCTTCTTCTTGGGAATCCCCCCCTCCGTCTTCCTCCTCCTTTGGCGGGGGATGCCATAAGCGGTGGATGATGCCCTCTACGGCTTGTGCGCTGACCGTGTGCGAGGGGATCACATTCTGCTTGGCCTGGAAGGTAAAGCGCACATTGACAACACTGCATCTGTGTGTGGTAGAAAAGCACCTGCTCACCACCGATTCATATTTCCATTGCTCTGAATATAGTATTACACACATGAGATATGCATTATAGGAACTCTCCAGAAGTGATTTTGGCACATCTATTGATCATCTCCATCCCCGTCTGCTCCCCAAATTTAACTTCTACGCCCCTACATGCCCTTTTCTCACATAATCTTTTCAGACTACCTAAATTTTCCCTAAACTGCAGCTGGTGTGCTTTTCTACAAAAATGAGTGTCATGACCAGCTATTGTGGCGAAATGGTTAGTGTTGTAGACTCCTAGCTGTGAGGTAATGAGTTCGATTCCTGATAAACCATTTATTTGTTGGATTTTTCTGCTCCGACTGGCATCGACCCAGAATGGAGTTTGCTACTGACTCACGAGAAAAGACTGCGACCACACAGTTGAGTTCCATGGATGCATCTGAGAGTGTTGCTCAAATTTCCTGACCCACCCTGTAAGTATCTGTATCTCTTTGAGCCTGGTTGTCGCTAGGACACAGGAATGACAGTAAGTGCAGAATACAGCTCTGTTATGCAGTCTCAGACCAGAATGGAAATCTGCAGCAGCATTTTCAGATATGCGTCCTCATTAATTTGCATTACAAAAAAAAAAGTAACAAATTTTGTGGCTCTTCATATCCTGCTCTCATGGTGACCTCAACGTCCATTGCCTGTCTACGTCGGTGCCTTTGGTTTGGTTCAGCCAGGGTCACCGGTACAGGCAAATTCTTTGGGGACTGTCTTTGGATGGATGTAGTGGCACCCTCCAGAGAGACGGTTCACTTGTCCAGCTCCGCGAAATAAACTGTTAACATCATCAGAAGGCGGCTTTGTAAGTGGTGTCCTGCATACGTTGGATCAGAACAGGCGCCACTGAACACCACCAAAGTGACGTGGCAGCTGTCTCCTCTGTTGGGCTGCCTCATGATGACTTGACACTGACTGCTTCCTGTGGACTGCTGGTGTCGGAGCTGTGGCAGGACAGTGGCTGCGGGTGAAAAGTTGGAATGAGCAGCATGGGTGCAATGTCACTGAGGTGCCACAGGAGATGGGGGGGGGGGGGAAATAAGTATTTTCTGCTTTAAAATTAAATCATTGTAAAAGCTGAAGGTGGAGGGGATGGGTTTTTTTCTCCTCCGTCTTTCAATTTTTTTTTCAAGAGCACTCGTATGTGCACCCACAAACATACATGTTTGCACGCGCGCGTGTGTGTGTGTGTGTGTGTGTGCGTGTGTGTGTGTGTGTGTGTGTGTGTGTGTGTGTTTCATTTTCATCTGCCATCACACAGCAGAAGATGGAGGCTAGATCTTGTATTTAGTACCATAAAACAAAGTTCTTCGAACACTAATAACTTTCAAACCTGATTCATCTGCATATTTTGGCACAAATTCATGCCCTCTCGCCATTTCTTTCAATATTTCAGGACCTGTGGTCACTGTCATTATTCATACATATGGCATGTTGCTGAGGAAGCAGACACATCCAGACACAATTTGGGGTACAAGAGTTAGCAAGAGCTATTGAACTTTGGTCAAAGCACACCAAGATATGGCCATGGTTAAATTCTGGAAGTGCAATTACTGCTAAAGTGTTTCATCACCAGATTTTTTCCACCATTTTTTTTTTCTAAATTAGTTGCACTCATATTTTCACCAAACATGCACAACATACCGTGAAAATGCATGAGTATACCATTTTCGAAATTTCCTCCACACCACACCCATGGCGATTTCATGTCAGACTTCATATTAACAAACGCTGACTGAAAGACACTGATGTGGTGGTAGCTGGTTGTGGACTGGTGGCTCCATGATTGTAACAGAATGAGCATGACAGGGGGGGCGCCTCTGAATGCAGGAATAAGAATTAGCGGCATGGAAATAAAACAAAACCTTGATGACTACATGGGATAGCCTAGACCTCCACCACCACAAAAAAAAACAAACAAAAATGCCACCTTGAGAGTAACAGTAAATTTTAAATGATTTATTTGAGTATATGGGGTTTTTATGTAACCGAGTACAAAATACAAATCCCAATATTTATAGCACTAGAGAGTTTGTTTTTTTTCTTTTTGCTGTCCAATCTTCTGTGCCACCTTAGTGGCAGTGCACCCACGCTGCTCATTCCGACACCTCCCCTCCACAGCCACAGCCAGGTCCAGCTCACCGCAGCCCCGGCACCGACAATCCTCAGGGAGCAGTCAATGTCAAGTCATCAAGAGGCCACCCAACGGAGGAGATACTGCACTGCTGCCATTTCATTTCGATAGTATTCAGTGGTGCCAGTTCTGATCCAACATAAGCAGGACACCACCTACTAAGCCCCCTACTGATTACAATAATTGCTAAATCACGGAGCCGGCGTGAGCGAGCTCTGTTTCCGGAAGGCGCCACCATGTCCATCCAACAACAACCCCCATGGACTCGCTGATATTGGTGACCCTGACAGAAACAAGTCAAGGCCACCGACGTGGTGAGTATATCGAAACTGAGGCCACTATGAGATCAGGGCATGAAGGGCTACAGAATTTGAGACTCTTTTTTTTCTTAATGCTGATCGATGAGAATGAGGATGACGAAGATGATGCCACAGATTTCCATTCTGGTCTGAGACAGCATGGCTGGGCTGTACTCTACAGTTACTTTCATAATATATCCCAGCGTCAACCAGGCCTGAGAGATACAGACACCTGCAGTATTGGTCAGGAAATTTGAGCAACACTCTCAGAGATGCATCCATTAAATGGATGAAACTGGACAATTGGTCCCAGCCTTCCCAACTGAGCCCATAGCAAAAGTCAAGTCTGAGTAGGAGTCAGTCGAGGCAGAAAAATCCCACATGGCTCTGATGGGAATCGAACTAATGACCTCCAGCTGGGAGTATGTGATGCTAACCACTTCGCCACAGCAGCTGGTAACTAGAAAGTTTTAATATCCCATGGAAATAGACAATTTCACAGATAATCACCAATATGTAACCAGTAACTTCACAGTGCTCAAGTTTAGCAGGAAATGATACCCTTGTTGAGCTGATCCTGGATCTACCTTTTGGTCTAAATCTGCCCCACAAATCAGCACTGAATCAAAACCTATCTGTCCATGAGACACACGCCATCTTCCCATCAAGTTTAATTACAACCAGTTTATGTGTTTTTACATAAGCTTGCCGGCGGACAAACGAACAGATGCAAGCAAAAAACATGGCCTCCTTGGTTGAGGTAATAAAGATAATTACCATTTTATCACCATCATCACTGTCATTGTTGATTATCAAATAAGCTGTTGGTCTGATTTTCTAACCTGCAGACCTAGGGCAACCCCTTACTTCTTTCTGAATTTACTTGGCAATTCACAATCTTGTTCATACAGGTTGTTGAGTTGTTGCAGTCAATAGATCTTAGTCATAAGTGAAGTTTGTTCCATTCTGTTCTCAAAGTATAAATACATTCCAATACACTGCGTAATACTGCTTGCAGGTGTTCGACTGAGGTAGATCTTTGGGCCTACTGAGCGTAGAACGGGTTCCAAAGTCTCCGGAATTGATCTGAGCTGTTTCTTTGTCTAAAATTTCACTTATTTCCAAGACTTTATGAACTTTACTATTAGAGCTGTACCAAATGAAATGTTTGCTTAGAAATCATGGATGAAAGTTCAGGTTAACTATCATGAATCGATTTCAGTTATTTCAGCTTGTCACCCAAACCCACAAACTCATTAAACAAAAAAAGAGTATTTACATGATTACCTATTTTCACATGAACTGAATAAATTTCCCAAAGTCTGACTAAAAACTTGTTTCCCCCCTTTGAACCTGTGAACACGAAGTTAAAAGTAACTCAACCATCCAAATCAGGCATTAAAAGATCACTAACAACTGCAAACAAAGACAAGGATCATAAAGATGCAGAGATTACGAACATGATTGGAGTTCATGATCTAAACCACTGTTCAATTAAGAATGGCCTTCACCTGTAAAGTTTCCAGCAAGTCAAACAAGGAAATGGGAGGACGTGTAGAGCGGAGGTCGGTCCACCAGGCACATCTCATGCGCAGCCGCCTGCTCGGCTGCCTGCACCGAGGGCTTGAGACTGGGTGTGTGGTAACCGCTGTTTGTCACTGTGGTCGCCTCACTGCAATGCAGGGCAATACTGTTCAGTCAGAGGAGTCCTGGGACACCAATCAACAAAACACATCCACAAAAATCCATTTACATTGCCCAAAACAAAATGTGTCCACTGAAATGATACATCAACTTTGACCTTTTTTGTATGTCCAATAAAGTATTTAAGAATGGGAACACATACACACACACAACAAACACACACACACACACACACACACACACACACAGAAAAGCATGCACAAGCATATCAGTTAAATAGTCCAAAAAAGCCACTCTATAATTATCAAACATGTGAAATCCTTTCAGAATAAAACTGTTTTCATCCATTATGGACTCACCCAGGTTGATCCCATTCATGCCATTGTTATCATAAATATAAAAAAGCAAAAGTTGGTGAGCACAAATGGAAACTCTTCTAAGTAAATGACTCAAACTCATGTAACATCACCATCAGAGGTACGTAACAGCAGGAGTACATTACCTGTACATGGAAGTATCAGGTGTGATGCACGACTGACGGAGGTAAGGGTTACGAACCCCACACCCCATGGAGAAGCGAAACTTCTCTCTCCGCAGCTTGTACCCGCTCCGCTTCTGCATGACGGCTGACAGGATCCTCTTCAGCTGCATCTGCAGGCAGAAATGAAGTCAACCAACCTTTCAAACTGACGTAACAGACAGTGTTGCTGACTGCAGTCAGTCTGGGGCAGAACCTGTCAAACTGACAGAACAGTGTTGCTGACTGCAGTCTGTCTGGGGCAGAACCTGTCAAACTGACGTAACAGACAGTGTTGCTGACTGCAGTCAGTCTGGGGCAGAACCTGTCAAACTGACAGAACAGACAGTGTTGCTGACTGCAGTCAGTCTGGGGCAGAACCTGTCAAACTGACAGAACAGACAGTGTTGCTGACTGCAGTCAGTCTGGGGCAGAACCTTTTCAAACTGACAGAACAGACAGTGTTGTTGACTGCAGTCTTTCTTTCTTTCTTTCTGCGTACGCAGGCTGATACTCCTGCGGACACTCCCTGTATAGCCAGGCAGTGGAGTTTTGTGTGTATGACCCTTTTTTATCCCGCATTAAGGCAGCAAATACTCCATCTTCGGGGAAGGGTGCATGCTATGTGTCACGTGTCATCCATACCAACGGCCAAACTGGCCTTCTCTTCCGAAAGTGGTGATGGGATTTTACGTGTGTGCAAGATGTTATGCAAGCGTTCACACACGGAACCTCGGTTTATAGTCTCATTCGAAGGACTATATGGGGAATGGAGTCAGAACCAATGTTAACTTCGAGGGAAAAATCCCCTATACCGAAATTCGAACCCGCAACCCAGATCACGAGTCCGGCGCTCTACCAACTGAGCTATCCGGCCCCCGTTGACTGCAGTCAGTCTGGGGCAGAACCTGTCAAACTGACGTAACAGACAGTGTTGTTGACTACAGTCAGTCTGGGGCAGAAACCTGTCAAACTGACAGAACAACAGTGTTGCTGACTGCAGTCAGTCTGGGGCAGAACCTGTCAAACTGACGTAACAGACAGTGTTGCTGACTGCAGTCAGTCTTGGGCAGAACCTGTCAAACTGACGTAACAGACTGTGTTGTTGACTACAGTCAGTCTGGGGCAGAACCTGTCAAACTGACAGAACAGTGTTGTTGACTGCAGTCAGTCTGGGGCAGAACTGTCAAACTGACGTAACAGACAGTGTTGCTGACTGCAGTCAGTCTGGGGCAGAACCTGTCAAACTGAGGTAACAGACAGTGTTGCTGACTACAGTCAGTCTGGGGCAGTCCAGATCATAACAGCAGTGGGAGGTCCCAGATTCAAGAGGGCTAAACCTACAGCTGGAATTTCTACCTGGAAGGTGGACTGGACAGAGGAAGGGGCGCAGGAAGGGGGTGGGGGTGGGTGGGGCAGAGGGGTGGAAGGGCTGGGACTTTTCGGAACAAAAACCCACAAACACAAAACCTAACATCCAAAAGTGATGAGCGACAGAGGAGATGTGGGGGAAGGCATTAGTATGGGACGGAAGTTAAACCAGGAAGTGGTGTGAGGAAGGAGTGTGCACGGTGTGAGCAGGGAGGAGGAAGATACGATAATGTTGCTTATAGCCCAGCCCACCGAGGGAGGAGGAAGAAAGGAGTTTCCCGAACAGTCTTAACCACCATTCTTCAGTCCACCCTTTATCAATACATAGTTTGATGATGACAGGACCAAAGAAAAGGACACAAAAAGTGTCACAGAGGGGTGGAAAAGCAAGAGAACAGAGATGCAGCATGAGAGCGAGAGCTGAGAGAACAAGACAGAGAAAAGAAAAGAGAGAATTGAAAAGACAGAGGAATGCGACAGACAAACACAGAGAGAGAGAGAGAGAGAGAGAGAGAGGGAGATGACACTAATGGAAAAGCACATGACCTGCAGAACACACACACAAGTCAGAATATATGTATGTACCTGACCACAAAATTTCTAGCTAAAGGAAACCAGCAGGGAAGGGAGAAAAATGCTTGAGACAGAAAGACAGACTGACTCAGGTGAAAGAAGGATTGAGAGACACAGCAACAAGAAGAGAGAGAGAGAGACAGAGAGAGAGAGAGAGAGAGAGAGAGAGAGAGAGAGAGAGAGAGAGAAGACCAGACCTCCAGTGCATGAATGATGAGTCTGACGACGTTGTCCTGAACATCCTGCAGACCCATCTCCCAGGCGCACACCAGAGCACGCCCATGAATCAGCGCACTGTCAGGTAACAGCATGTCTCGTGACACAAAACCTGTACACGCCCACAGACATTTATGAATGGCTGTCCTTGAGCATCCAGCATCGTGGAAACGAGTTACGCAGAATCAATGTTCTGAACATAATGAAACATACCACTGACATAACTGAGGTCCTAGATCTTGGGGTAAACAACAACCAAAGAGAAAAAGCAAGAAAAATCCATGGTGGGCTTGACGAGAGGCTAGCCAGTCGCATTCAATTTTTGCAGCCATAGGCAAAAAACTCACTCAAAGGTTTCAACATGGGGAGTTTGTATTATACTCCCTGTTTGGCTAGTATACTTACCATGTCAGACAATAGCATTCACGGCAGTTAGTCTGCTCTGCCAGGCCGAAGTTTTTGTGTGGCTAATGCAGTGATAAGACAGTCACGTGGTGCCCAACCCACTTCCGCCGTCGGAAGAAGCCAGTGTCAGTCTCCCATACCTCATTCATCGAGGCCTGCGCGCAAGGTAACCCCAGAACCTTGGCGCTAGTGGGGAAGGCAGGGCGGCATTAGAGTCTGACATGGTAAGTATACTAGCCAAACAGGGAGTATAATACAAACTCCCCATTTTGGCGTCATATACTGTACCATGTCAGACAATAGCAGAATTCATAGTAAAAGGAGGAGGGCGAGTGCCCTAGTGGTTCCGGGGGTTACCCGATATGGATGCATTAGCCGCCACAAAGGATATCCCATTAGAACCATCAGCCCTGGTCATGCGGATGTCCCTCAAATAAAATTTTATGAAGGGATTCTCCGAACGCCAGAAGGCTGCCTCCAGGAGGTGGCGCATGGGAACAGAGTGCTAGAATGCTGCCGAAGTGGCCAGCGCTCTGACCTCATGGGCCCGGGGGACAAGACGGGGAGGTCCTCGGATGCCTGGGAATAGGCAGTTCTGACCGTCTTGGAGAGCCACCTAGAGACAGTGCCAGCTGAGATGTCTTTCGTGTTACTGGGGTTGATGGAAATAAGAAGACGTCTTTGTGAAACGCGCCTGGGGCGCGAGCGTTCCCAGTAGTGTGTTAGACATCGAGAGGGGCAAAGGGCTATGTCCGAAGAGGTGTCGCCCCCTAGTGTATCCGCCAGCAGGCGGATGACGAGGGAAGGGGAGGGACTGCCGGGTTCCTGGTTCTTAGCTAGGAACTCGGGAAGGAACTTAAGAGAGACGAGCCGTCTCTGTGGAAGGCAATGTCTCTGGGGTCCCCGCTAAGGGCATGGATCTCGCCTCGCCGTCTGGCGGAAGCGAGGGCGAGGAGAAAGGTAGTCTTCATAGACAGAAGGTCGAAGGGAATGGAGGACAAAGGCTCAAAGGGGGTTTATTGAGGACGTCAAGAACAGTGAAGAGGTCCCAAAGGGGCACACGTCTAGGGGATTGTGCCTCACGAAGAGAAGCCCCTCTGGAGATCTCTCTGAGAAGGAAATCATTCTCAAAGGAAGGTCCGCCATTTGGCGGATGGTCGTGCAGATGGCCGACCTGTAGCCCCGGATGGAGCTAGCAGAGAGGTTAAGGTGGGACAGGAATTTCCTATTTGGATGTTGGTGGGGCGATTGTGAGTGACAGAATTGTCTTTGCACCATGAGACCCATTTCCTCCATCTGCAATCGTAAAGGGACTCTGTGCTAGCCCTGCGAGAGGACATGGCTAGGTCTCGGAGTTCCTGAGAGGCCCCGGCGATGGAGAGGGTATTGAGGACGGAACGGGACCTGTCCGTTCGGGAGGAGGATTTGGATGTTCACAGCCGGGCTGACACAGAAGCCAGGCGTGGAGGTGAAGAATCTGGGGATTGGCGTGAGGGACGCCCGAACGGGGCTCCCTGAGCATGTCCCACCTGGTTTTCAACTGGAAGGGGGTGTGAGTGGGGGACTTGAGGTCCGGGAAAACCGGGACTGATGGGCCCCATGGGCTATGAAATAGCCTGGGTCTCTCGAGTCCGCCTTCCTGATCCCTTGTGGAGGATCGGGAAGGGGGGGAAAGCTAAGCTATGGGGGCCGGGGACCAGGGAAAGGGGCGGGCGTCGTGCGTAAGCCTGGGGCCCGGGCCCGGGGGAGACAACATGGAGAGAGGGTTTTGAACCGGGGGAAACAGGTCGACTTGGTCGAACCAATGTTCCCACACGTCGAAAGGGTAACCCGGCTGAGGGTCCTTTCCGTGTGGGACAGACTTGGATCGCGAAGAGTCTGCCGGATTTGTGAGCCCCCTGTATTGCTCGCCGAAGGGTGCCCCCCTGGTGTGATCCCCGGGGAGGAGGGCCTCTGCACGAGGGAACCCGAGGAGGGGTGCCCCCCCCCTTTTTGATGTAACGGCTACCGAATGTTGTCCATAAAAAAGGGAACAAATCGGTGGGCTAGGCTGGAATTGGAGGAGGGCGACCCTGCCCGCCTCCATTTCCCAAAGATGTTGATTTTAAACGAGCAGTCAGGGGACCCAAACCCCGGGGCGTGCTGCTCTCCAGATGGGCCCCCCACCCCAAGTTGGAGCCCGGAAAATTCCAGGCCTGGATGGGGGGGAGTGGGAACCCCGGGGCCAGGGGGGAGGGGCGAGCCACCCCCGTGGCCCAAACAACAACCCTAGGGGGAGGGTCGGGTTCCAGCTGTCTTGGGTCGGGGACCAACACGGCGGAACTCCCTCTGAAGCTGTCGCTTGGAACCCTTTTTCCTAGGGAATGGGGAGACGGGGAAATCCTCATCCCCAGGGGGGAGGAAAGAGTCCTTCCCGGGGTGAGGGGAGAGGGCGAAGGGTGGAAACAGATCCCATAGGCGAGGGGACCTCCCCCGGGGGTGGGGGGGAAACTACCATGGAGGTGGGCGAACTCATCCCCAGGAAGGGAATTTGCTGACGGGGAGAGCTCGCTTTTTGAGGGTTGGTACAACCCCAAAGGGGGAAGCAAAGATAAGTAGCTTGGAGGTGTGGGGAGGGGCTAGGGCCTGAGAGGGGCCGACAGCCTCGTCGGATAGACAAGAAGGCGAATGTCCTCCTGTCTGAAAGGGGGCCCCATCTCCTTAAAACCCTTCGTGAAGGGGAAAGGGGACCCGGGGAGATCCGAAGGGGGGGGGGGCCTTGAATTGAAACCCCCGGGGCCCCCCAACAAACAAGGTACGTCTTGGGGGAGGGGTGGAGGGATCTAAAAGAAAGCGTTTTTCAGATCTATAGAGGTGGCCCACCCAGTTGGGGATGATCCCTGATGGGGGCCCGGGCCCATCTTGAATCGGTTGGCCTGAAATTTTTTAGGGGGAAAGGTCGGGGAGGGGCCCCTCCAGCCCCCCAATCTTTGGGAACAAAGAGACGAGAGTAAAACCGGGGTTGGGGTGGGGTACCTCGGGTTGGCCCTTTTCGGGAAGCTCCTCGATTCCAGGCGAAGGGCCTCCCCCCGGGGGGGGGGGATCGCTGGGGGAAAAAAGGGGGAGGACGAAGGGGGGGGCGTTCGGTCCCCGGGGTAGACAAAACCCCTCCTCAAAAACAAAACCACCCAGGGGTTGGCCCCATGCGCCGCCACTGGGGGGCACCCGGGGACAGACTGCCTGCCAGGGGGGCAGAGGGGCCGAGGTGGTCGGGAAACTGCATTTCCCGCCCCTCAAGGTGGGTCCCTAGTCACCCCCGGGGGGGCCTTTGGGCCAACCAAAAATTCCTTTGGGGTTTTTTTGGGTTTTGGGGGGGTCGGGTTTTTTGGGGGGCCTTGGGGGACGCTGCTTGGGGAGGGCGGGGGTCTGGCTGTGGGGGGGCCCCCTGCGAAGGAAGACGAAGGGCGATGCGAGGGGGGGTTGTGGTCGCAAAAAAGGGGCCTTTTGCCTCCTCGACGGCAGGGGAAAGACCCAGAGAATAGTCCCGAAAAGCGACCCCGCTCCTGAGGAATTCAGCGAACCGCCAAAAGGGGGGGGAGGGGGCCGGTGGGCTCCCACCCGGGGGGGGGCATTAAGTACTCCGGGCTGCGCTGCCCGCCCGCACCCCCAAAGGTGGTGCGCTATCTTGTTAACCAAAAACCAGAGGGGTCATTAAAACAGGCTGGGGCCTGCCTCAGTGTCGTCCGGGTCTGAAAAACCTGAGACAATGCCTCCCTCATTGGCCAAATTTCCTAGCTCGTGCAGGAACATGCAATGGGGGCATGCCCGCGGTGGGTGTAAAAATGCCCCCCTGGCGATTCTGCCCCACTCTATCGGGGTTTTTTGTAGAAAGAGAGGGGGATTGGGGGGGGGCGGTTGGGAGTGAGCCGAGGTCACCCGGGAAAGGCAATCCCCCTGGGGGCCCGGATTGGTAAAAAGAAGAAAAACATGAGGGGCCTGACCGGTCCTTGAGGAATACTCCTACGGGGCCGCTTTGGGGGGTGATAAGAAGTCGACCCCCGGTGGGGGAAGGCATGTGCACCCGGGAGAGAGGCCGATCTGTCCAACAAGAGTGAGGTCTGGGGGGGGCTACCCTTGGGCCGTGACCGCGGGTAGGGGTGACCCGTGAAACGGGAAAGGGCGAAGATTTTTTAGAGGGGGGGTTCCCCAAACAACAAGATCAGGGCGCCAGCTCCACTCTCCAAAATGGAAAGGCCCCAACGGGGGGAGGAAGCCCTCAAACCCCTCCTCCATTGTGGGTCTATTTTCGTAAAGGGAAGTTCAATCCACCCAAAAGGCCAGGTCGGGGTGCGTGAGTCGTAAACCTTTGGGGAAGAGGGGGGAAAAACGAGGGACGGCTCCCGGTGTTCCCGAAATCGGCTTGAAAATGGGGGACCCCATGGACAGCGCCCAAAGGGGAATGGGGCCCAGGCGACCCAGCTCTGGGGGGCCCGGGATCCACAAACCAAGTGGGTCAGGGAAGAGCAGAGCTAAGCCACTGATTCCTCTCGGGGGAATAACCCCGGTCCCCGGGGGAAAGAGGGGTGGCGGCCCAAGGCAGAGTCTCCCGGGACCCGGTAAACCTGCCACCCGGGGGAAAGGCACTGCCCCCTGCATCTCCCAGTGGGGTCCGCGCCGGCCCCCTGCGGGGGAGAGGGGGGCGGTGAGTGTTACGAT
The DNA here is from genome assembly GCA_018398815.1 of Conus ventricosus. Lineage (NCBI taxonomy): Eukaryota > Metazoa > Mollusca > Gastropoda > Neogastropoda > Conidae > Conus > Conus ventricosus. Next base: position 29,162,028 of record CM031618.1, read on the forward strand.
CGCCGACCTCCTGGGCCCGGGGGTAGGGAAGGGATGGCTGAGACGACGCGTAACCAAGGGACGAAAAGGTTTACCCCTGGCCCCGTGGGATCCTCCCCCCCGGGGAACGGGGCCCCCAACGTTGCCCAATAGGGGGCGGAAAATCGGCCCCCAAGTCCTGTACCCCTAGGGAGATTGAAAGATCGATCGGGGTGTTCGACCTCGGGGGGGGAGGCCCAGATTTGGCTAGTCGATGCCTCGTACCTGACCCGGGGTTGTGGCCAGTGAGGGGGTTCCACCAAAGACTGGCCACAGTCCCTCCACCGGGGTGTTGACGCTCCTCGTGTCCGGTCGTGGGTGAACCCTGACACGGTTGGGGAGGGGATAATGGGTGACGTTTGTGGGGGGGGGCTAGCGTCACGGTCTCAATAATCCGGGACTGCGGTGATTCCGTCCGGAAACGCCACCCTGCCCGGGCCCGGGCCGGCAAGGGGCCCCCGGGCGAAAACGCCGACGCGGCATGATAGGGTAGGTCTCCCTTTCGCGGTCGAAAATCGAACAGGGGAACCAGTCAGGGGAAAGGGAAGATTAAACGGGCAGGGCCTTTCATGGGCCTTGCCCTTTGGGGGATTTTTGGGTTAGGGAAAAAAGCAAATGAAAAAATCGGCAATGACTGCCCATTGTCCATCCGACTGGGGCTGACTGTTGGACTTCGATGCGACGATCTGTATCCGCCGGGCGGGGAGGGGGGAATCGGAAAAGATGGGCGCGCGTCCCCTGCGGAACCCTCCTCTACACTGACCCCTATGCTCACGTGTGCGTGACGGTTTTTCCCGTGGGTCGACCCGGCCCCCCGGGTTTGAGAGCGACTGCCGAGAGTGGAGGCCTGAGCCTTTGTCCTTCACCAGTTGGGCACGGTGGTGGGGGAAAAAACAGGACGCAGATCGCAAAAGGGGGGACAAAGAGGGGATCGGGGATATAAAGAGCTCAACCAACCTCGGGGGAGACACTGAAAGTGTAGTAAATGAAAGAGATCTCAGTGTTTGATCGAGGAAGGTGATCGTAAGTGACGCGATTTTGGCCGGTCGAAACAAAATGGCGAGAGACCACACAAAATGGCGGGAAAGACCGGCGAAGAAATGGAAGCCGGTGGACAAGGCAAATTTTCCCAAACGAGAGCCGAAAGGAAGGAAAACGGACAGAGAAAATTTTGGGGAAAAAGGGGCCCAAAACCAAAACTGGGGAAAAAGGGGGAAACCGCGATGGAGTTCCGACTTTCGAAGATCAAAAGAGCGGAAGGCAGGTTCGAGTGCCGAGACAAAGGCACAAAGGGGAAGATCGCGTGGTTAAACAAAAGAATAAAGCACACCAAACCAAAAACCCCACCGGTCAAGATGAAAGGGTGAAGCGCCAAGCCCCAACAAATAAGCAAAGAAGCAAAACAAAGCTATCTGAAAAACAAAGGGAAAAAAAGGCGAGACAGAGCACAAACTTAACTTGCTTTGGACGGCAGGCCCAGGGGGAATGATGGGATGGGAGAAAAACTGGCTTCTTCCCCACGGCGGAAGTGGGTTTTTGGGGCCCCCGGACTGTCTTATACTGCATTTTCCACACAAAAACTTGGGGTCAGAGCGACTAAATGCCTGAATGCTATTGTCTGACATGGTACAGTATAGACGCCAAAAGGATGTTCTTGTTATTTTAAACTTATGTAGGAACCGTCCTTTTAAAACGCAGACATAGACCACACACACTATACACCGTTTTCCTTTCCATAAAAATTCAGTATTCAGGGCATAGGTTTTTGCCTTTGAAACAAAAATCATATTAATTTTCAACGATATCTAATTTTTTTTTTTTTTTGTTTTTATGCCCGCAAAATGATGTGATTATTTCAGAGAGTAAAACATTCTTACCTGTTCTTGAAAATCAGAATACTTTACATCTTTTTTTCAAAATCAGTACCCACCTTTTTTTGCTTTCTGTTTCAACTCTCCTTCTTTTACAAAAACTTCAAGCCCTTCACTTTCCAAAAATAAATTTTTACTCACTTTTACCCTGCAAAAATTTGGCACCTTTGAACTATATGAATGTATAATCAGCAAAAAATAAACCCAAACAAATGAAAAAAAGCTCATTCTATCCAAGAGCTTAAAATTACATGGGTAAAAATAAAAACCAGACCTTTTCCCCCCCCACAGGGGGCCCTGGGGGGAGTGAAAAGGAGGGGTGAAATGTAATTTGAAACTTTTAAAACAAAAATTCAATTGTTTCCCAAAAAAAAATTTTTCTTTCCTATACCCATTTTCTTTTCTTTGGAATAGTTGATACTTTTTTTTAAATTTTTTATTTTTATTACATTTTTCTACTACTACTTTTGTTAGTAGTTACACATGCCTACAAGATTACAGTTTAATTTTCCTTTAAAAACCGTGTAACACTCAGTTGCGCTAAGGAGGGGTGCTGGGGGGGGGGGATGGAAGGGGAGAAGGGGTCTGAAGACGATTTGAAAATGATAAAAAACTGAATCTTTAAAAAAAACTAAAAACCCCATGGAAAAAAGCCAACGTGTGGAAAATCAAAGCTTGGTCAAGTAAAAGCCAGGTTGTGTAAAAATCACGATTCAGCCCCTATTTACGAAATAAGCACAAAATTTTTACTGAATGTCGTTCTAGGGCAATTCTCATTTTTTAAGGGAAAAAAGGAAATTTTTTTAGCAGGTTTTCTGACTAAAGTGTGATTCATTTTAAAAATCAAATCAAAAGGAAGACCAAAGATGTTTCACGGGGACTTTTACAGAAATATTTTTTTTTAATGTTTGGGGATCGACTTTGACAAAGCCAAAACCTGATCGGTTTTAAAAACTTTGATTTGGAATTTCCCGATTTTTAAGTTTTTGACAAGCCCATCAATTGACTGTGAAACTGTAACCAAAGAAGATCTGTTTGATTACAACAGGGGGAAAGTTTTTTACAGTTTACCGGTTTCAAAAAGTAATTTTTTTTTTTTTGTGAATTGCCTAAAGTCTGCAATTTACAGTTATAAATATGATGTGGAATTCGCTAAATTCTGATACCGAATCAAGACGTAGCACAGATGGGCGAAAAAATAATCAACTTAAAAGTTTTCAGTTTTTTTTTTTTTGATCAACAAAGACCAAAATGGGTTCTGAACACAGGGTGGGGGATCAAAATCGTGACTGATTCAAAATGGGCGGGGTTTTTGATTTTCCCCCTCTAATTTGATAAACCTTTTTTTTATTGCATTTGCAATATTGTATTTCTAATCTGACGATCTTTCTGTGCTAGATAAGAAAAAACCATAAGGGTGAAGAGGGCCGCATTCCCCACACACACACACAGAGACTGTTGCAGCAGACTGAAAGAAAGAAATTACTAATTCATTCCTTGTTAAGTCATTCTTTCTTCATTTCCTTTGTCTCATTACCCTGACCCCCACCCTCCTCCTCTTGTCCCCGCTTTCCACTCCTCCCCCTTCACCATTTTACATTTCCCAAATACACAGACAGAGATTGCACTGACCTAGAGGGGTGCTGCCTTCCTCTACCGGTTTACAGCTGACCTGAGGAGCGTAGTCCATGGGGTTGACCGGTACAAACCTCTGCCCACACACAGCACAACCCATACTCCAAGAACATGAAGCTTTCATATGTATCCCTCACCCAGTCAGATCCACAACAAAGAAAAAAGAATTGTGATAATCTAACAAAAACAAAACCAACCAACAAACAAACAAAAAACAAAACCCAGCAAAAGTTACCCAGCTAGCTGCCGAATTACAGCAGACCTGTTTACCCCCCAAAATGTCTTGGAGTAGCTGAGATATCCCAAAATAGTAGCAGGGGTATGAAAAGTAGTAGCAAATGCGAGGCCCGCAGGGCCGAAGCCCCCAACAGTCTAGGGGGTCTGGGGGAGCGCTGTAAGCTCCCCCAGCGGGGTCCGGGGCGGAGCCCCGGCGCTGACGCTTTTCCTGCATTCTAAGGTAAAAATAATGTCCTCTACATATGTCTTTGACAGGCTAAAGTGTCTTTCTGCATGAAGTAAAAATAGTATAATTTTGTTTTTTTTTTTTTCTTCCCATATGTTATACGGGGAAAATCGGTACCTGAATTTGGGGGGACAAAATAATTGTTTTGAGAAATCCTTTTTTTTGAGGTAACCAGTTGATGATTTTTTATTTCATATATTTACACTTGACGTTTCAATCTTTTTCACAAGTGTCTTTTGTAAGAGAAACCCCTTAAAAAACTTCAAGGAAAAAAAAAACATAACAGTTTATTACATTCTTTTTAGATTCCCTTCTTTGTTGGTAAATTTAATGAGTATTAGTGACTGTGTGTGTGTGGAGCGAGGGGGGGTGGGTGGGGGGGGGGGGGAAGAGAGGAGGGGAGAGGAGGAGGAGAGGAGGGCGTTGGGCATTTTTAAAACTTCTACTTCCAGCGTTTTTTAGGTAGGACATGCTTGTATGGTTTTTGAATCCCCCAGTGATGAAAGGGGAAAGTTTATCGCGTTAGCCGGAACAAGGGGCTTCTGTTTTGTGACTCGTCGTCGAGGGAATGGAGGGCCTGCCGTTTGTCGCCAAAAAAGGAAGTAAGGCTTTTATCTTTACTCTTGTTCTTTGTGCCCCCCGAGTGCCAAAGTGTTTTTGCAGTCATTGAGGCCGCGTGTTTCATGAAAATGAGGTTGATATCGGCAGTGTGCGAACTCGGCTCCTCTGTGAAGGAAACGAGAAAGTGTGGGTTCTGGGCTTTTGGAAAAATTTCTGTCTTTTTACGGTTTTTTTTTTTCCGATTTGACTGCTTCTTAGAATTGCCCTCCTGCTCCATCAATTTAAAATCCTCATCATTGTTTCATGCCGTTTGTTGTCAAATGTCCTTTGTAAAATTTGTCTTGAGTGAAAGGCACAAAAACTTGGCAGCGGCGAGAGTGGGCGTGAAAGTGGGTCAAAGAGCGGTTCGGGAGCGATTTTTCGCGGACGCGGACTGGCGGCAGTGTATAATGCAGTAACTTAGGGGGGCGTGCTTTAAACTTAAAACAGTCAAATGCTGGCGAGAAAAAAAACTTGGATTGGCGCAAAAAAACTGGGTGGGCACTGGGATCGGCGCGCAAGAAAATTGCGAGCAGAAAATGAACAGAAGGTGTTTATTTTTTGGTGTAGATCGTGCACAATCCCAATTGGGGAGTTTGCTACCCCAAAATCGTAGAGAAAAACAGGTCTGTTACAGGCAACCCTCATCAACAGTTATGTAAAATTTTCCCAATGCAATATGTTTTTTTTCAATTTTGAGTCTTTGGTAGAAAAAAAAAAACAAAAAATTTTAAATAAACACGGGCTTTGCCCCTCAAAAACTTTTAAGCAAAATGTTTTGAAAAAATTGAATATGAACTCTGTACCCCTAAAATGGCTGATTTATTGCATTACTGAAAAGGGCAGGCCGAAATGGACAGAAAGGGCCTGAATAGTGAAAATAAGACGAATTTGCCCCAAACACCTGAAATTCGGGTTTGAAAATGATATCATCCATTGAAATATCAGACGGAGTTTTAAAAAAACACCACACAATGAAATTCCGACATGGGGGCTAAAGGAATTTTTCTCAAGCATTTCAGTGACAGTTTAATCTCGACTCTGTACACTTTTAAACAGGTTTCGCAGAACTGAACCTGCACATAACTGCTCTTTATTTTTGTTTGAAAAGAAAAAGAAAAAAAACAAAATTTTAAAGTTTTCTGTAAGTGAAAAAAAAAAAGTATAAAAAATTCCCCACTTTTAGAAGAAAAAAAAAGAAAAAACAAAAAACGCCCCTTTCTGGAGGAAAAAAATTAAAAAAAGGGCGCATTGCCCTAGAAGTTAGGGGGGGGGGGGGGGGGGGGGGGGGGGGGGGGAAACCCAAAATTTTGAAAGATGAAATGAAAAAAAAAATCAAAAGCTTATTGGGAAAAAAAAAAAAAAAAAAAAAAAGAAGTCCGATTCTAAATAGGGGAAAAGGGAGAGGGAGGAGAGAGAGAGAAAAAAGGGGGGAAAAAGAAAAAAAGGGTTACTAAAGTAAAGAAAAGAAAGGGGAAAAAGGAAACACCAGAAAGGGGGAAAATAAAGGAAAGAAAAAAAAAAACAGGAGAGAAAAGGGAGAGAGAGTTTAAAGGAGAAAGGAAGGCCCTTCCCCCTAGCCCCTTTTTTGTATTATTTAAAAAAACATTTGCAGAATAAGTTTTCCACATCCCCAAATCCCCCCCCCAGAAAATTTTTTTCGTTTTTTTTTTTTTTGTTCCCCTTTTGAAAGTGAAACTACTTAAACTTCTCTGTGTAAAAAACAAAAAAAAAGGAAAAAAAAATTTAATCAACCCTTCGGATTTTTTCTTCCTTGTTACACCTCCCAAAAACCCGTTTAATGGTCTAATTCTTGATGTAAAAAACCCGGAAGTTGTTGCTTTTTAAAACAAAAAAAGTAGGGGGAAAAGGCCTTTTTGATTTTTAAATGAAAAACCCCAAAAAAAAAAAAAATTTCTTTCACTTTTTCACAATATACTAAAAAGGTACCAGTTTTAAGTACTATCATTCTGAACTCTCTCCTCCTTCAAAACTTTTTCTTTGCTCTCCCTCTCGGTTCCCCAAAAGTTACACACCACCCAGTACTGTGGGTTTTTATCGGGGGGCCCGTGGTTGTTTGCGTTTGCTTGTGCTTTTGTGAGCCCCGAAGCTGACCCATGAGCCGGGGGGGGCTGTGGGGGCTTCCCTTGGACATGACTACCCACAGGGAAAGAACAAAATCATCACCCTTTATAACCCTTTTTTTTAACTCAGATTTTTCACACACCACAACACACACACACACACACACACACACACACACCCAAAACACACACACAAACTCCGTGGCACACACACCTTTTTAACCCCCGGACTTTCACAGGCATACCCCCAAATCCACACTTAAAGTTTGTTTTTATAATGCACGCACTTTTCCACTTCATTCAAAAATTTCCAAGCAGTTTTAGGAGTAAAAAAAAAACTCAAGAACAAGCAGAAGAAAAGGAAGAAGAAGAGGAAAAGAAGAAGAAAAAAGGACGAAGAAAAAAAAGAAAATGATGATGATGATGATGATGGGGATGTGATGATGACGATGAAGCAGAAGTGTAACAATCATGATGAGGTAAGTGACGATGAAACTGACAGAATAAACAAAGAAAATGTCCACCCTCCATGGACGAGCACTGCAGGGTGAAGATGCCAAACACAAAGCACTCACCCATGGAGGAGCTGACGCTCTGGCACTTGGCGATGATGGCCAGGAGAAACTCATTGTGCAGGTGAACTGAAACATCACGCACGTGTTCCACATTCACCAATACTGAACGGGATGTGCATCATCTAGACATGGGACCAAAACACCTGGAGCTCCTGTGTCTTCAAACAGAAATGTGGACAATTCAGCTCTGATTTCAACCGTTCTTACCTTCTGTACTGTTTTGTATGCCACACTTGCATTGCTGTTTAACCAGTTCCAATCCATCACCATCCATCTCTCTCACTCCAACTCACACACCACGCAAAGGAGAGAGAGAGAGAGAGAGAGAGGAGAGAGAGAGAGAGAGAGAGAGAGGGGAGAGAGAGAGAGAGAGAGAGAGAAAAATAGATAGACAGAAAAATAGTCTAATATCATCTGGCGATGAAAAGACATCAGATAAACCACTGAACTGAACTGAACTGTAGACAGATAAAACACAAATTAGTAATGGAGGAGGGGGGGACAAGTGCAGGCTAGCAAAGCCTCTGTCATTAGAATAATAATTTGGCAAGGATTTTTTTCCCTTCAATTTTGCAAAAGAAAAAAAGGGGGAGGAAGCGTGGGGGGGGGGGGGGGGGGGGGGGGGGAAGAGAAAAAAACACACACAAAAACAAACACAGAATATCAGGGCATTAGATTAAAGATACAAAATTCTTCACTAGCAGCGTATGGGGACAACTTTAGTCCATCCAGAAAACACAGCCCTTCACATTGCCTACTAACAGAGCCATTCCCACTGCCTGCTAACAGAGCCATTCCCACTGCCTGCTAACAGAGCCATTCACATTGCCTGCTAACACAGCCATTCACATTGCCTGCTAACACAGCCATTCACACTGCCTACTAACAGAGCCATTCACACTGCCTACTAACAGAGCCATTCACATTGCCTGCTAACACAGCCATTCCCACTGCCTGCTAACAGAGCCATTCACATTGCCTGCTAACACAGCCATTCACATTGCCTGCTAACAGAGCCATTCACACTGCCTACTAACAGAACCATTCACATTGCCTGCTAACAGAGCCATTCCCACTGCCTGCTAACAGAGCCATTCACACTGCCTACTAACAGAGCCATTCACATTGCCTGCTAACAGAGCCATTCCCACTGCCTGCTAACAGAGTCATTCACATTACCTGCTAACAGAGTCATTCATATTGCCTGCTAACAGAGCCATTCACATTGCCTGCTAACACAGCCATTCACATTGCCTGCTAACAGAGCCATTCACACTGCCTACTAACAGAGCCATTCACATTGCCTGCTAACAGAGCCATTCACATTGCCTGCTAACACAGCCATTCACATTGC
>CM031618.1:29175627-29188127 GCA_018398815.1 Conus ventricosus
AGACTGGTACAGTCCTTCCGGTCTGGAATAAGAGTCAAACACACACACGGAAGAACAGTAACAAATACAGGTTACCTCGGTTTCACTGGTACGAAATGAAATTTCAAATGAGGCAGAGAACTGTTAACAGTAATCAAATAACAAGAAGGGTTGTGTATATGTTTGTTTCTTTGTTTGCTTGTTTGGTGCTGGTCTAATTCATGCTCAAATTTGCAAGTTCCCACAAAACAACAGAATCAACAAGATGGTGGTGTTGATTGCTGTGTTAGTACGCATCGATGGTAGAACACGAAGAAACCAAAACATATGGGTTGTTCTCAAAAATATCTGCTATTTCTGTGATAGAGGAGATCCAAAAATAAATTTCACTCTAGATCTACACATGTCTTTGTGTCACACAGTAGAGCATTTCAATGTACATTGTATTATAAAAGAAAAAGACAGTTGGTCAATTCATCTTCTTGTCATAGATGATTTTAAAAATTTTTTTACTGTTATGGTTGTGACATGGAACCCCCAAAAAGTGCTTTGAAGTCTTTAAAAAAAAACATGCTGTTTAAAACCTGGTATAATTTATTTGCAATCCCAAGAATAAAAAGTTCCCATATGAAAGAACTTTAAGAATCATAGTGAGTGTGTATGTTTCTGTAATTTTCAAGATGCACATTCATCCTCCATGCCGGCAGAAACTTCAAGTTCTCACTTCTTCATAATCATTGATTATTTAATAAAAACAAGTGTTAACAGTTGTGACACGGAGTCGATTATTGTTGTGACACAGAATTTAATTCTACAAAACAACTTGAAACCAAGTATGGACATGGCAAATATGAGTCAAAAACAAAAGAACTGACATTAGAATAATTAATCTTAAAAGATAAAAAGATCTGAAGTCAGTCCAGTGATAAAGGTTATCAGTTTGAAGTTTGTTACAGTTGTGACGTGGAATCCAAATCTACAAAGCAGTGAGACTCAGAAACCAGCAATGGCGTAGCAGTAGTTGGGATTTTTAGTGCGCCTAATCTTTCACCAAAAGCTCTTAGTGCTTACAAACATGATCAATACATATTTATACATGTTATCTCACAACGACAAAAACACATGGTGGGTCTAGACTACACCTGTCCTGTCCCAACCCTCACTGGTTACTTTCCATTTGCTCCTACCATCTCACATGCACACGTTCTCCCATCCCTCTCTCTCACTATCACTCTCACTGTACACAGCAAATATGAGTCAAAAATAAAGCAGCTGAAAAAAAGAACAATAAAATTCAGAAAAATGAAACAAGAGAAATCAGTTTAATGATTAGACAGTTTTATCCGCTATAAAGTATAATGGTCACGGGCATCAATCCATGGGTTGCCCATCATTCTGTTGATCTGGGGCACCTTGACCCATGAGGAATCAACCTGTTGTGGCCAGGTGTGGCAACAGCCTCAGGGATGGAGTTTCAGGAAGCTGACAAAGGCATCCTGCTCCTTTACATCAATGATCCAGTCTGCAAGTAAAAGCAATAACAAAATGTCAGCTCATGGCAGAAAACTAGTTTTTTCAGTAACAACCATGCTATTTCTGAATCTGATTATACTATTGGCCCTATTAATACTTCCATCGCCATAAAAAAGCATTTGGCCCCAAATGGTTTAGTGTTTCATGTTAATGAAAACAAATTGATCTATGTTATGTCCTCAAAGAAGTGTCCAAACTTTCCAGTAAAATGTTCCATCTTCTTTCCACTCCTGTTGAAACACTGCCCTCACACTGAACTAGCTTGGGAGTTGTTTCCTTGCTGCTGCTTTTTCTGTGTGTGTGTGTGTGTGTGTGGTGTGTGTGTGTGTGTTGTGTGTGTGTCTGTGTGTGTCTGTGTCTGTGTGTGTGTGTGTGTGTGTGTGTGTGTGTGTGTGTGTCTGTGTCTTTTGTGTGTGGTGTGTGTGGTGTGTGTGTGTGTGATACAGACATTCTTTCTCTTTTCTTCTTGTTCCCCAGTGCATCTTTTCAGCTTGCTGTTTTTTTCTGCTCCCTCCATTTGGCCATCTGAGATTCAGTCGCTAATATGTCTGTCCAGTTTTCATTTTTCTTGTGACACTCCTTTTTTTCACGGCCTTTCTTTTTGTTCCCCGAGTGTAGCCTTTGCTAGATGTTCTGCTGCCTTTTTTCGTCGGTTTTAAAATTTTTCTGTATGCTTTGCACTTTTCTTTGTAATCGTTTAGTACCTCCGATACTTCTCTGGATCCTCTTTCAATTTCTGCTGTATGCTTTGACCCTCTCAGCATTTGATAAAACTTTTTCTTGGGCTTGGGGGGTGGGGTTTGGGATGAAAGTTCAGGGGGTGTTGGCCTGGGCCCCCTTCTCTGTCAGTCATTCACTCTTCGTGGTTCCCCATTAGAATGAGACGTCTATGGGCAAACAGATGAGGGTTGCACGGATTTAATGGGCAAGAGGGAGGGACAATGAAAAAAAAAAAAGAAAGTGTCAAAAAAGAAGACATGATATATATTTCTATTTATTTATTATGGTTTTGAAATAAAAATCTTTATTTCTACACACACACACAGAGATTTTTTTTTAAACATGAAGTGGAAACAGTGATGGTGATAACTATGATAAAGCTAAGAAGAAGAATAAGTGACTATTAACTAAAACAATAGAACTATGTAGTGAGCCCAAAAATTTTTCCCAAACACAGAAATATTTCTAATCATGATTTAGAAGAATGAGGTGTTCTTGGTTTTTGTCATGACTGAAATCAGCCAATCTGCTTGTTAACTTCTACTCTTGTCAGCTTTCAGTTTTGTTGTAACATTTGTTCTAAAATAGATCTAGACAAATAATTATGGATTTTTTTTTTTGGAGGGGGGGGGGGGGGGGGGGAGGGGGGGGGGGGGGGGGGGGTTATGGACAACGAAAAGCAAAATCTCTGTAAATTGTAATTGGAAACTTCACTGCCTCATTTCCATGTCACAAACGTTCACTTTTTCTTTTCTTTTTTTCCTTTCTTGAATTAAAGTATGTATTGGTTTTGCATACAGACTAATTTCATCAGCAAGATGAAATTCATATCAAGAAAGCCGCCCATCGTCAATCTGCAGCAAAATCATGCAGAAGAAGGTGGGAAAGGGAGAAGAGGAGTGATGGTCGTGAAGAGAAACTCCGAACAGTGTGTTCCGCGAGCGACCATGCGTACATCTGACAAATATTACACTAATTTACAGCATAAGTAACAAACCGCCATGGCTCACAAGAAAGATGAGAAGCTGAAGAATGACGACAGCACAATTGTTCTGTTCCTTCCACCAAATTATCAATGGAAATATGTTGTGTATGAAAAGGAGAAAAGTTATGAGAAGACTCATTACGGTCGGTGATGGAAACCATGCAGTTTCATTTCCTATTGCGACCAACACATCAGTAAGCTGTCATTCAGCCAGTAACTAACATAAACAGCCGTAACAGAAAGGCCGACTAACTGTAAATTTTGGTTTTTCGAACAGCACTAGAGATAGATTTTAAAAAATGGAACAGAAGAACAAGTGACGAGCAAACTATTCAACTTTCTCTTTCTCCAGATCTTACTGTCGCGACAAGAAACCAAAGCGTCATCGTTTCCCGTCGCGACCCTCATACTCAGCCTGGCATTTACAGGAGGAGAGGGATATATTAACACAGTCAACAGTTTGAAAATCAAATTCAATATTTACACTACAAATTTATTGGTTTACATAATGAAGTAAAGAAAAACATCGATGAGTCATTGACGTATAGGAAACAAAAATTTCCTAAAACTTAGAACGGTCGGTGCAAGAAACTATCGCGCCTTGGTCTCCTGTCGCAACCAACACATTGCACACATGCAGATCTATTTATGTAGATTTCGTGTCAAATCTTCGTCTCGCACAGAACAGTCGTTTTCTTTAATCAAAGTGTGTGTCTTGATGACATTTTCTGCCTCTGTAAGCATCATGTCTTTAAAAAGAAAGACTAAATGGAGTCAAGTTGGTTAGCAAGGCCATTCACCGGCAAAGACAAAGTTTGACCAAACATCCAAAATTGTAAAATTTCAAGTCTAAAACACAGATTTACATTATTGTCGGCCTTAACGATGTAACAATATTCTTTTTACAATAAACTATTCATATTTTAACTATCAAAATGATTCAAGTAATCAATACACCTACCTTCAGTGATGCAGGCGCAGAAGGCTTGCACGGTCCTCACATTTCCAAAGAGGATGGAAGACAAAAGGATCCGCTGACTAGAATGTATTCAAAAAGTGAAACGGCTGGAAAAAAAAACAAGGTGCCAGAGATATTTCTGGTCAAGGCTGAATGCCCTCATCCGAAATCTTGGTGAACTCACCCCAGTCTCAGAGTTATGTATAGGGTTTCTGTTGTACGGTTGCGACCGTGAGAAATGGAAACAACGCCGAGTCTTCCATCCGCGATGGATCAATGAGCACAAGAACCACAGATCGTTTGAATCGATCATTCCCGATGGACAGTTTTCTTCATCAGGATTTGTAGGAAAGCATTCCTAGAAAGTTGAATAGTTTTGTGCATGCATGCAACATTAAGATGGACCAAAAAGAGGAAACCATGCGTCATCACCGTAACGAAAAAAAATTGTACGCCTACATTTTATCAAGTTCAAGATACAGCAAAGATTTTGTGCAAACGTAGAAAGATACCTGTAAAGCTGTTTGATGTTATTTTTTTTTTAAATTACAATCCTAAATGGTCTTAAGAACGATCTGTTTACAATGTGCATCTTCCTGTCACAAAATCCGCCAATATTGTTTTTTTGCATTTTCTGTTTAAACAAATGCTCAGTTTATAACAACACAGATACTAACACTTGAGGCTTTTTTCAGATTTTTATTTCTTTAATATAAACACCATAAAAAAAAAATAGCATGTAGCACAATCATCCACTAACTGCAAACACTTTCAAGTCTTCTTTCCAAGTGAGTTACCCCCATGCCACACGTTTCCGGAGAACGACCCATATATTCTAAATACTTATACTTAATACTTGATACTTGATGTTGTCGGTGTTTGAGACCCGTGGTTGCAGGTCAGTTCACCGATCGATGTGTTGTCCCTGTCTACAGCTGCTTGCACTTGCAAGATATATTGATAGCAGGTCGGGTTACACAGTGCTGGGTGGTTGGCCCAGTGGGCGTCAAGTCTTTTTTAAATGCGTCGTGCTGGGTGCGGACATGACTGATTCTGGTAGGCTGTCCAAGCCAACACCACTCTGTCAGAAAAGAATGAATTCCTAACTTCTAGGCGGGACCTATGCTTAACAAGCTTCCTGCTGTGGCTCTGGTGTTGCATCTGTCATGCAGCTCTAAGTTGGGCCGGCTTGTGTTGTATATATGCCAGTAATGTATTTGTAGAGGTCAATCATGTCTCCCCTGCATCTGCAGTGTTCTAGGCTGGGCAGCTTGAGGATTGACAGGCGTTCTGGGTATGGTTTGTCCTTCAGTTTGCCAATAAGTTTTGTAGCTCTGCATTGAACGTCTTCTATCTCTTGTTGGAGGGTCTTCTGGGATGGTTGCCAGACTGAATGGCCATACTCCAAGACTGGTTTCACAAGTGCTTTGTACAGCTGGATGAAGGTATGCTCCGTGAGATGATCAAATGATCGCCGTATAACGCCCAGGATTCTGTTGGCCTTAGATGTTGCCTGTAACACATGGTCCTTGAAGGTCAGTTGGTTGTCCACTACCACACCAAGATCTTTCTCTCCTTGGTGGTTGCTAGGGGATTTTTGTTATTGCTTGGCCTTGCTCTTCATGAAGTAGGTCTGGTCAGTCTCTAGGTGGCCTAGTTTCGGGGACACACCCATTTTTCGGGGTTTGGAAGTTGAGTAGCCAGGCTACTGACCATTGGTGCAGTCTGTCCAAATCTTCCTGGAGGGTCTTTCGGGCATTTTGCTCATTGCTCTGGGTGAACAGCTCAGTGGTGTCGTCTGCAAAGATTCGGACCTTGCTCTGTACCCGACGTGGCAGGTCGTTGATGTAGATGATGAAGAGTATGGGGCCTAAGACGCTGCCTTGAGGGATTCCACTTGTGACTCGTGCCTCTTCTGATTTGCTTCCATTGACAAACACCTGCTGTGTGCGGCCACTGAGAAACGCTTCTGTCCATTGCAGCACTTTTCCCTCGATGCCATGAGCCTTCATTTTGAGTATCAGTCTGTGGTTTGGAACAGAATTGAAAGCCTTGCGGAAGTCCATGTATATTGCGTCAATGGAACCAGCTCTGTCTAAGGTTTCCGTCCAGCAATCCAGTGTGTCTAGAAGTTGTGTTACGCATGAGCATCCTGGACTGAAGCCATGTTGTTCTTTGCATATTATGAGGTTGTTTGTTTGCATGTGTTCCATTATTTTGTTCCTGATGAGTGTCTCCATGGTCTTGCAGAGTATGCTTGTCAAGCTGACAGGTCGGTAGTTATTTGCTGAAGTCCGGCTCCCTTTCTTGAAGACAGGCATAACTTTGGCTTTTTTCCATATGCTTGGGAGGTGTCCTTCATTCAGCGATTTCTTGAAGATGATGCTGATAGGTAGTGCTAAGGTATCTGCGGTTTCTAACCAGTGGATGGTAGGGATACCATCTGGTCCAGCTGCTTTCCCCGACTTTAAGCTTAGTAAGAAGCTTTTTGACATCTTCTTCTCAGATTTCGATGTCTGCCAAGGTGCTGCTAAACTCATTTTTTGGGGGCTTCTGGCAGTTCCCCCTCTGGTTCCTCTGTGAAAACGCTTTGGAAAAAGTTGTTAAATACCTGGGCCTTTTCGTCGTCAGTTTTGGTCTTGGTGCCGTCTTCTCTTTTGAGGTCAGATATTCCTGTCCTTGTGCTAGTTTTTGCTTCCACGTAAGACCAAAATGATTTAGGGTTTTTTCTTGGCCTGTTCTGCAACTGTCTTCTCTAGTCGGATTTTTGCCTTTCGGCATTCTCTTGATGCTTTGTTTCTCGCCTTTGCGTATGCCTGATAGTCTGGTCATCCCTGCGAGTGCATTCCTGTGTAGTCTGCCCTGTTCTAGTTTTAGCATTGCTTTTGTGGTGCCTGGTCTGTGCATTTTATGCTTATTTCGCACCAAGGTGAGTGTACCTCCATCCAACCACTTTTTCCTGTCTCCTGATGCAGCTTTTGATTTAAGCACATATAGTCTCGTGGCCTCGTCGATCTCTGCCATGAAGCATTGCCATATCTCTTCGACAATCATGTCCTTAAGTTTTCCCTTCCAGTTGACGTCTTTGAGGTGTGATCGCATTCCTGCGTAGTCTGCCCTGTTGTAGTTGTAGCGTTGCTGTTGCGGTGCCTGGGGTTGTGCAAGGGCGAGGTTGACCAGTAGGGAGGCATGGTCACTCTTTCCGAGAGCTCCTGCTTCTTCAATGCCTATGAGGTCATCTCTGTTGGTGAAAACTAAATCATCCAGGGTCAGTCGCTGCCCCTCTCTGTGTCTGGTGGGCATCAGTTGGTGTTGTATTAGTAAGGCATCCTTGGTTGCTTTCAGGAATTTAGCTGCTGCATGGTCTTCTGTGGTTGCACTGTTTCCTTTTGTCCAATCAATTTGTGGGTAGTTGAAGTCTCCCATGATGGGTAGGTGCGACGTGTTGATGCCTGCTGATACCAGCATTGCCTCGTTCAGTTTGCTGTTGTTCTCTTTTGTACTGCTTTGGCTACGATATATTAGTCCAATGGTTAGGGTTTCTCCGTGGTCTTGGTTGCAGTTGGCGAATATGCATTCCTCGAAGTCTGTGTTGATTTGGATTTCTGAGGGTCTGAGTTCGTTCCTAATGTGAAGACATATTCCCCTTCCTCCCTTGTTGAGATTGTGGAAAGTTTCGTACCCTGGTATGGCTATTTCACAGTCCTGTAGGTTGTATCTGCTGTTCTTGGGCTTGACTTCCACTATCCCTATGATCGCTGGGTTGTGTAGCTTGATCACATGGCCTCAAGTTCGTTGCGTTTGTTTGTAAACATTGACAATGCATCACTGCAAGGAGGCTTTGCTCTGCACTTAATGGCTAAACATTAAACAAGTAAAGAAGACATAAAACTTACATGGCTGACGATTCGCCAAGCTCTTCAGTTAGACTTTTTCTCACTGAATTCAAGTCCATGGGCGCCGCCATGTTCATTTTCGGATTCTTCCGGAAATTGCCGATTCCCTAGTAGGCCATTCCGAGAGGGTTCTTGTGTACGTGGCAGCGGTGCAGTTTACTGAGCACACCCCCCGACATAATATTGCAATGAATTGTATTTCATGCCTCTAAATAGTGCAGTCTATATAAATATTGCTCCTATAAATGGAATATACAACAAATAATCCGATTTTATATTGTGAGTGCACATTTGCCATTCTTGTAGTCCTCCTAACAACACTTATTCCCTTCAGCCGTCGATTTTTTATTGATCGGCTGTTATATTCTTTACTTCCGGAACTTCCGTCAGAATTTTGCAGACAAGTACGTGGCTGAATTTGCCGGTAGCGTTTACGGCTAATTCTTCAAAATGCCGAAGCAAAACGAGTTAATGGACAGAGCAGAAGATGTTGCAGATCAGGTAACTAGAGAAATGGTGTCAGTTTCATATGGATAGTTTGGTTGGTGTTCATTTGTAAATACAACTGTCTGCGGTGTCGGTGTTTCATCAGTTATTTCTGAGCTGTCGCTGACAGAAGTTAAAGCTACACGACAGTTCTTCAGTTACACTTCAGCATGTTTTAGTATCAGTGTACAGATTGTGTCATGTCAGTATGTGCATGTTGAGTGAAAAGTACTTTGAAGGCTGCCAGTTTTTAATGATAATGAAACGTACACCAGGTCTTTTTTTCCTTTTCACGTAGTGCACCCATTCTGTCATGATAGTCTATCTATACCTACCCCGCCCTTCCTCAACAACCTTCCTTTCCTAACTTTTATCTTTCTCAGTTTTGTGTGTCTCTCCTCGCAGTGAGTTTGATAATCTCCTCTCTCTCCTCTCTCTCCTCTCTCTCTCTTCTCTCTCCCTCTCTCTCTCTCTCTCTCTCTTTTCTCTCTCTCTCTCTCTCTCTCCTCTGTGTGTGTGTGTGTGTGTGTGTGTGTGCGTGTGAGTGGTGAATTTGCACTGTAATCATGTTAAAAATTAGCCACGAATGACTGTAGAGACATTTTTACCAGCACCGGAATTGTGCCATCATTTTGGGGTATCGCTACTGAATTTCTACTGTTTATATGATACCAGAGAAACCTGGGTTAAAAGAAAATGTGTTGAGAAACAAGCAAGCGCAACCAAATGTTGGCAGCTGCAGGCAGAGATCATTTTAAGAAAAAGATACTGGGGGCTATTTATGTAAGATTGTTTGCACTAATACTACAGCATGATCATCTAAGCCGTCATATGTTATCTAGCCATCATTTGTCATCTAGTTTAGTCATTGAGTTAGTTAGCCAAAGCCCTGCATGATTTTGCACAAATATATTCAGAAAAAAATTGTTGAAGATAATGAATTGAGGATGAGAAGGGTTTGTGGGTGTATGTGTGTGTGTGTGTGCGTGACTGCAAGCTTTTTGAGTGATCTGAGAAGGACATGGATGTTAAGATAGCCGCCATTGGTGTGTACATATCATTGCATGATATTTATCACTTAAAATATGACTAAGCAAAAAGAAAAGAAAAAAAATATATATATATACATGCATAGTTCTGGTTCAAACAAACCAACTGACCCCTTTTTTTTTTTGCCAATCCTAAGCGTTTCGGAGTGGTCATATATAGCCCAGTGACTGTAAAGAGCCCTATCAGGGCTGTCATCTTGTCAAGTGCTGTGTACGTTTTTAAAAATCAAAAATTCACATTCACAAAAGTCATTAAAACAAATTTTCTGAAAACAGTGTGAAGTTGCATTAAAATTTTCTTACTGTAGAATCCTAGGTTAGAACTTAGATGAAAAATGTTTCATTCAGGAACTAGAACATCATATCAGGTGGGATGTGTCATGTCTCTGAACAATCATTTTCATGGAGTCTGCTTTTTGTACTCCCAGTTCTTATAGAACCAGGAATACTTTACAATGGGAATGAAGAAATGCTGTCTGTGTGTCTGTCTGTGTGTCTGTTCGTGGTCAAAATGTGTTCCACTCGCTCCAGAGAAAGCTTCTGGGCCAATCTTTCTGAAAATTGTATGTTCTTTATCAAGTTTATGCGTCTCAGATGATGCCTAATGTTTTATTTTACCAGAACAGCCTTTACTAACGGCTATAACGGCCCAAAACATTTTTTCAAGATAAACTGGGAGTACGTTTTTAAATATGCTTTGCATCTTGTTAGTGTTTAAGTTGACATCATGTAAGTCCTAACATTTTATTGGAACTTGTTTTACAATAAGTGGTAGATCACATGGAATAAACAAGGTACATTTCAGCTTGTAAGAGACATGAAAGGGTGTAATAGAGGGGTTTGTGCTCTCATAAAAACTGTTTATGATTTAGATGGATTCAAAAGAGTTTGTTGTCACTATCACTGATAGTATCAGTCTATTTGTTCCAGTCCTCTTGCCGGAGATCTTCAACACAAGTCTGAGCTTTAGGTTTAAGATCAGTTTGTGCTATTGAGAATCTGCACGACTCTTTATTGGTTGGATTCATGGCGAGCTGGTCAGCCATCTTGTTGCGTTGAATGCTGACATGCTGGGAACCAAGAAATAAAACTAAGTTGTAATCATCATGTTTCAGAGAGATGTACAATAATTTAAAAAATGTGTACAAGTTGAGGGCACTGGAGGTTATGGCCAGCTATGGCCCCCTAAGTGGAAAAGGAATAAGAGAAAATGAGAAAAGTGTTATGTTTTGATTAGTGCCAGGACCAGTGCTGTGATCTCAGCAGTGTGGGTGTCCCAGAGCGGTCTGAGGGAAGGTGTTTAGAACATTTCTCGGAGGGAGCTGTAGAGCATTTACCCAGCAGAAGCAACTCCTTTTTCAGGTTTGGAATCATCAGTCAGTATTCTGTTAAAAAGAATGTAAGTTTAGAAGAAAGTTGATGAAAAATGTCTTGTAGTGCACCAGAGAGCTGGTCTGTGCAGTAAGAGCCCAGATGAAAATGGATCTCTGGTATCTGGAAAGTCTGTGGTGGGTCATCAGGATATTGGATGAATCACTCCAAGGCTGTCTGCATTGTTCAGACAGTGAACGCTACAGATTTCCAAAAGCGCAAGAGATCTCATTTGTCTTCAAATTTCTTCAGAAATTTCAGGTAAAAAATATAGTCAGAAGTAGGGTTTAGGGGTTCTGAAAAAAGATTCAAACAATAGTTGAAGGAAAGTTTCAGCTGATAGCTTTGAGAGGGATGGTTAACCTCTCTATGCAATCAAACTGTATAAAGGTCGATGAAAAGGAAGGAAAAAAAACAACAGGAAAAACAACACGCGCACACACGCACCTAAAGTAATGTACTTTTTTAGAGCTGAAATCGATTGCTGCCAGATTTTAAATGTGAGCCCTTGAAATCCAATATATGGGAGGTAAAAAAATGGTAGGTGGTGAACTGAAAATTTCCATGCCATAGAAACTGTATACATTTGAACTGTTTGAAGAACAAGGAGCAAGTGGAGTGAATATAGGCAGACTTCATGTATGTGTCAGTACTTTCTCTGTAATGGTAGCAGAGTGCAGGCACACAGAAAGCTAGGTTCTTGTGTACACTGTACATAGACTTTGGCATTCTGTAAGTAATACATCTGCTGATGAATCCACTAGCCTTGTCTCAGTGAATCAACATGTGAGAGAGCAGTTCGTTGTGCCTTTGTGATAAGTCATGGGAGACTTGTTTTTTCCGTTTTTTCTTGACCCTATCCTGCCCCATCCTCCCTCTCTCTTTCTTTGCACAGGCTGGTTTTCAACAGAAGGGAAAAAAACAGAGCAAAGTAATTAAGTATATGAGCGACTTTTGAAAAGGGACTAAATTTTTTTGTGTTGAGAGTGAAATAACTGTGCAGGGTGTGTCTTTCAAAGGTGCTGGGTTTTGTTTGTTTGTTTGTGTGTGTGGGTTTTGTTTTTTTAATTTGCAGATCATTTTGTGTTTAAACAAAGTTGTTGTTTTTTTTCCGCAGTAGTCTCACAACAGTCATGTTTTGGATCATACAAAAATCAGATATGGTATAATACATCATCAGAGTTTGTCATGCTTGGTTATCAGACAATGTGTTTGGCTGTTCTGATGGTTTTAGTCCAGAAGAGACCCCCTGATGTGGCCCTTTGCGGTCGGCTGGGCTATAAGCAACATTATCTTACCTATCTTACTTGCAAAATCAGAGGCGAGACCAGCTGTTTTATTTCAAGAGAAGCAGTGCACCAGCTGTGTAACCAGCTAAATCTGTTGCTAACTCTCACCAGTTTTAACGCAGTTTTGTTTCTGTGAACCACTGAGTAGATAGCAGAACTTTGTCTCAATATTATTTTTAAAATTTTTGTCTTTATGTTTCTGGTTGTGAATAACAGAGTTGTTCTTTCACTTTT
>CM031618.1:29193127-29330627 GCA_018398815.1 Conus ventricosus
GGTGGCAGTATCAGTCCATGAAACTGTGGTGCCACCAGTGTCAGATGCTCTGTGAGCAGGACTTTGAGCTGTTGCTGTTTGTTTTTCAAGCCCCAGACTCTTCTCAACAGTGCATTGATTGTGGCGTGTGTCTCCTCGCCTCCTTGCTCTCCCAGCAGTGCCACTCCTGTCCCCCAGTTGTCTGATCCAGGGAACACAGTGATGTTCCAACAGATGTTGTTTTGGAATGATGGCAGTCTTGGGGAAACTTTTCTCTGTAAAAGGCCATGTACCGCTTAATGGATGTTTCAATATCTTCAATCTCATCATCACAGATGGCTCTTTGATGCGATATGCGCCGATGAACATCAGAGAAGAGGGCATTCAGCTCAGTGAACTTGTCACGATTGTTTCTGGATGTATTTAGTATGGGACCAGCGAGTTGGAATTCTCCTGTCTTTTCTGCAACACTCTGACAGATGTTTTTGTACACCGGTTCTTTCAGATACTTGTTGCAATGGTTCCCAACAAAGGCCCTGAATGATAAGCCTGTGGGAAGATCTTGTTTGCCCGCAGAACATCTCCTAGATTTGCTGTGATTGGCCCAGAACGGAATAGCAATGAAGTCGCTGTAGATTTCATTTTCTCCACTTCTTCCTTGGTTCTTTTTATGCTTTCTTCAAGTTCCTTTGTAGTTTTACTTCTGGCCTTGGCATGGAGTTGTCTCAGCAGTTTCTTTTTCTTTTCCAATGGCTCTATGCTCTTTACATGCTGCTGAAACTGTACTGAGAAATACTCACAATTGTCAAGAGTGATGTCATCAAGTGAAGCATAATGTCTTGCCAGCCGTTCATCAAGAGCATGGCACTCATCTTCAAGCAGGTCATGGTGTTTTTTTGACAACACCCAGCAAGATGTGAAGGTAGGGAGGTGTCACCTGCTTCAGTTCTGTGTCTAAAACTGGTTTTCTGGCTGTTCAGTGAGAGAATGACCGTTTTGTTCCATAATCCTTTCGGCCATCCCCCCCTCTCTCTCTCTCTCTCTCTCTCCCTCTCTCTCTCTCACACACACACACACACACGCATGCACGCACGCACGCACGCACGCACACACACACACACACACACACACACACACACACACACACACACACACACACACACACAACACCCTAATGGTACTACCAACAACACACTTTAATTTGAATTTGCCGATAGAAATAGTAGTAGTGATTGGAAATGAAGTATTATTTTAATTATGATAATTATTCACTTATTATTGTTATGCCTACTACCATTACTGTTATCAGTAGTATTATTTTGCTTGTAGTAATTATGTTATCCTCTACGTTTCCCTTTAATTAGGCCTACGTTGCTCTACATGCAACCATAGTACATATAAAATGTAGCAACAATGAAGAAATATGTATATATACAACGGTGTAAATACGGCCCCTTTACAAATGCTAACTAACTTTTCATTCACAAAGATTTTTGCCAACGCCTGGCCGGCCAACTTCGGCTCACAAACACTCATCAGGCCAGCGCAGCACATCAGGCAGGCCAACGACGCATGCGCGCGCCACGGCTATAGCCTAGGTTTTGCCGGTCGCAAAGTTCTGTCAGAAAGTTTTAAACACGAACTTAATTATGGTACTCACAGAGAAGAGCGAAATGCCAGCTTTTGTCACACTCTCAAGTACTCACTGCGCTATTGCTCTCGTACAGAAATTTTAGTCTAAAAACCTCTGTACAGTAAATATAACTTAATGATGTTGCATCAGTCTCGAAGCGTCCAAACACAAAGCGTGTTCGCTGAGGAAAGATCGCGTGTCTGGTACAGTGCGGTGGCTGACTCGTTACGGGCCTAGCTGGGGTCAAAAGGCAAAGCGTTGAATGAACTAAATGCTGTGGCTGTGAGTGGGTTGGCGCGGCCGTGAGGTAACTATTGCCACCTTTCAACCAGATCATGCAGTTGCAAAAATTGCAAAGCACCCAAGAACGAGTCTGAAAGCTCTTCCTCAAAGGAAATCCCAAGAATGCTCGTATAAGTTTCACTTAACATTTTGCATTGAGCAACACATTATAATATAATAAAGTAGAAAAGTATCCAGAACAGTACAGGTTTCCATCAGCTTCAAATAGATCTCTTTTAGCTTTTTCTCTTTGCTGTGGGAAGTAATTTTAGGTGTTGATGGAGTTTATTCCCTTTGTTGTTGTTATTTGTTTGTAATAAGGTGTGGGAAAATGGGAATATGTTGATGTTTTATATCACCAGGGAGGTCTAACATTCCATGCAAATATGTTTATAGACAGACCCACAGTTTTCACATTGACTAATTCAGTGAACTGCTTCTGGATCTTACGCTTAATTGTGACCTACTGCATCACAAGTTAATGGGTTGGGCCTTGGTCACATTCCATCTCTGCACCAAATTTGAGTTGTACTGGTAGTTTGGCTCGAACTTGCTAACAGGCAAACAGATAAAGCATATAGAAGGATGTGGATGAAAACATGATCCTTGGGAGAGGTACTGATGATCAGTTATTCTGTTGGTGCTTTGTGCGTTCCTAGCGGTCAGGTGAAGGGTTTGTGTGAAACAGGCTTGGTTTGTTCTTTGCACCGGATGTTTCGAATGCTGCTTGCCTCATTCAAGACTTGCTGTTGTGATCAGGTTCTGCGGCACTCCAAGCATGTCCTGCCCCACCTGGCCCGTTTCTGTCTGATCAGCACCTTCTTCGAAGATGGCATCCGCATGTACACGCAATGGAATGAGCAGCGCGACTACATGAATGCCACTTGGGGCTGCGGCTACTTCCTGGCCAGCGTCTTTGTGCTGATCAACCTGCTGGGGCAGCTGGTGGGCTGCGGCATGGTGCTCAGCCGTCAGAAGGTGACCATCGCCTGTGGGATCCTCTTTGGCATCATCGCCTTGCAGGTGAATGAAGATGATGATGATGATGATGATGACTATGGTGACTGTTGTTGTATGTCACATGATATAAACATTATGTTTTAAAATAGAGTATTTTGCCTTAAATTTGACTGAAGTTAATGAATGGAAGATTAAAAACAGAAAGAAAAAAGGTGGGAGGAGGAGACTGTTGTCAATTGTCAAGTGCCTGTGGTTTCAGACGGTGGCCTACAGTATCCTGTGGGACCTGAAGTTCCTGATGCGGAATCTGGCTCTGTCTGGTGGAGTGCTGCTGCTGCTGGCAGAGAACAAGGCAGAGGGCAAGAGCCTGTTTGCAGGCCTGCCTTCCATGGGTGACAACAACCCAAGCAGTACATGCAGCTGAGTGGCCGCATCCTGCTGGTGCTCATGTTCCTGACCCTGCTGCGCTTCGAGGCCAACCTGATCCAGATCCTGCTCAACCTGGTGGGCACGGCCCTCATCATCCTCATTGCCATTGGCTACAAGACCAAGCTGTCAGCTCTGGTGCTGGTGCTGTGGCTGACAGGCCTCAACTTCTACTTCAATGCCTGGTGGAACATCCCTGACTACCGCCCAATGAGAGACTTCCTGAAGTATGACTTTTTCCAGACCCTGTCGGTCATCGGGGGCCTCTTGCTGGTGGTGGCCTATGGGCCTGGCGGTGTCAGCATGGATGAGCACAAGAAAAAGTGGTAACGCTATTAGGGTCCTGAATGCTTTAGGCTACATTTGTTGAGTGGGGTAGAATTGGCACAGAACAGATAAGTGATGATTAAACATTTTGAAACTGATTGCAACAGGGGAAAAAACAACCAGGCTTTTGGCCGAGTGTTTTGAGAAGTTCGGTGTTTGAGCATGACCAGAACGATAAAGATTTACCCCCTTTTTTTTTTCTTCATTTAGAAAGTGATTGCTTGGTGCATGTGAGAAATGGTGGTTTGGGTATATTAGCTTGAGGTAAAGCCCCTGGCACCTCTGACTGAATTGTGATCTTCCCGGAGAGGTCTGTCAATTCCCTTTGCATGTTTTGCAGGTTTTTGTTGTGCATGAGAAAATTAGAGCAATTGACGTTAACACAAGGAGTAGTCAGTAAGTGAGAGGTTTAAAAGGTAACCTGGATGACTTATTGCTGAGAGCCAGACCGCAGAATCCTGGAAGAATATCACAGTTTCCTCAGCACTGTTTGTTTCTTTTTACTCCAAAGATACCTTAAAGTCAGTGGAATGTCAGTTTAAGTTCATTTGTCCATGAATGATAGCTCTTTACATCTACTCATGTCTCTCATTATGGATATCCATTTTAGAGTGAAATTATGCTTTTCCATCAATCACTAGTGCATGTAACAAAAGAGCTGATGTTCTGTGTGAGGAACAGAGTGTGCATAGTTGTGATCTTTTTGACAGAATCAGTGGAAACATCTGGCGTGGATGGGACTCAAAAATGGAATGGCTGCCTCATTCTACTTCAGCTTGCTTTCTGGATGTACTTGAATGAATTTGCTGACATCATCAGTTTCTGCTTCAGTACTTGAAACAGGATAGTTTCTGTTGAAAGCTAAATGTAGCACAGAGATTGTTGCACCAGCATTGTGTGGAAGTCTCTGTCTCAATGGATGATGACATGTTGCCTGCTTTTTCTTCTCCTCTGTGTAATCAAGACTGGGAGAAAACTGCAGGAGGGGGTTTTCACCAGACCTCCGTTCATTGTTTGTTGTTGCTTTTGTGTGTGAATTCCTTGACGTTCATCAAAGCTTTCTACAGGGCTTTCAGCATTGCGTTCTCTAGTTTTCTTCCAGTGTTCTTTTTCAAGGGATGGTGTTGGTGGGTTGAAGGGTGGGGTTCCTTCATACTGTAGGGTTTACTGTTCTGGCTTCCTCCCGACATCTTTGCTTAAATGCATCCTCTGACTTTATCTCCTGTGTTGTTCTGCTGGCGGACTTTGCGGTCTGTCACTCCACAGGTCCTCTTGACCTCCAGAGATGTATTTCTGCTGCTTTTTTTATCGTTTCAATTTTGGTTGTGCAGAGAACCAAATTTGGATTACATTGAAGCAGTTTTCTTTCATGGGTCGGGTGCATGTACCATCTTCTTTCTTCGTTTGTTTGTTAAATAAAGTTGAATTTTTGTAATTGTGTTGTGGAATGTTTTTGATTTCATCATTGGCTCATTAATCTTGTTCATTCCCATAATTTTTTTTCCCCACATTCTCAGATTACGTGGCTGATGTTGTTCTGTTGGAGATCACATGTAGGACTGGACCCTGTGATGGGCATGATTCTGGCTGTGTGTTGATTTGCTTCATGAATGGTCAATCGTCTTCCTGTTTGATTGTTCCTGAACACATCAGCAACTGTTTACACAGAGGTGGTGGTGCATGTTAAGTCACGTACAGTGGCCATGTGATGTGCATGTGGAATGGTTGCCAGGGTGTTCAACGTGGACAAAGGTGATGGGTGCTGTTGTTTCTGCGATAACACTGTATTATGACAATACTAATTTGGTTGGTTTTCTTTGGAAGCGTATCGTGTGTACCATTTATCTTGTCAGTCACTGGTACTGGCCAATACAGTGAAAAAGGAGTGGAGAGAGGAAGGTCCCCTCTCCACCTCACTGCCCCTCTCTACCCCCAACCCCATCTCCATATCTCCATCTTCCCCTCCAGCCTAAAGCAGTGCTTGTCAGTATTTACAATGGTCTCTACAGACATTGTTCCGTGAACAGCTTTCTTGTGGCTAAGATGGCATATGTACTCTTTCTTCCAGGTTCAGGGCTCTTGCCTGTGCGGTGATCTTTGTGAGTGAGTTTGCGCATGTGCGGGTGTGTGTGTGTGTGTTCGTATGGGAAGAAGGTTGCTATATTTGTGGTTTGCTGCATTGCACATTGCAGGGGGAAGGAGAGGGAGGGGTGGGTGGCGGTGGTATTTTCAAAAGTGGACCTGGAAGCAGGATTTGTTTGGCGTAGCAGCAGAGATCATTCATGGACCAGAGATTGTCGGTTTTCGTGGCAGAGGGGTGTAAAAGAGGCTGACAGGACAGGGTGTGATGATTGATGTAACGAGAGTTTTAAAAAAAAAAAAAAATTGTGTGGAAGTAGTATAGGCTTTGTCAATTTACGTTGCAGAATAAATTACAGAAGAAAAGTGTATAGCTTAGCAAAATGGATTAAAGTTTACTTCTCTGTTTCCTAGCTTAATCGGTGTGATCAATACAAGTGCAACAGATTTTGTATTTACTTATGGAGGAGAGATTTGGATAAAGTGGGAACAGGATCTGTCAATGTGTATGGGAACAGAGAGAAAATTGCGCAGAATAGTGACTCGTTAGTCGACATGGCAACAGAAGGGGAAATAACAGAACAGGGATTTATTGGTTGACATGGCAGCAGAGGAGATGTGTGGCAAAGTGTAATAGCATTTCTTGATTTACATGGTCACACGGATGATATGTGTCAGACTGATGGAAAATTTGTCGGTCTACTTGACAAATACAGTGAAATGTGATCCCCCATGGTTCAGAGGTGTTGAGGTACATGTCACAGGTTGTCTGCAGCGCTTAGTTGGTTCGGCGTTCCATGTGTAAGACCTCTTGTGGGGTACAGCACGGGACTGGTCTCTTCACCTCATGGAATAGTGAATGGTTCATGTCGACCTGATCTACATCAGTTGTGTTCTGCGCATTGCCGTTGCTGATGCTGCGATAGGACTAGGCTGGTTTGCTATGTAGGTTGAGCTGGAATGAGTGACAACAGAGTTATGCCCCTTAGTGGGCTGTGAAAATTATAGCCGTAAATTGAAAAAAAAGAAAAAAGAAACGGATAGGTGGCTTTAAGTGTAATGATCAAAAGGGGCAGTCCCCTCCCCTCCCCCTCACACACACACACACCCATCTCTATCACCATCTCTGTACTGGAAGGGTTGACGCTCTCAACTAAATCATTTGGAATGGATGTCGATTGACTTGCATGTCAAGAATGAAGTGTATTAATACACAGTTTTTCTTTTGTGAAATAGTATTGTGAAGGTGTAGTGATACACTGGCGAGCTAGAGGGGTGTATTGCATTCGTTTTTCCATTTCAACTCAAGGTTCTCATAATCCTCTATTTTTTGAAAGCTTGATATTGATTTTTTTTTCCATTTTACTTGCTTCAAAAGAAATGTAAGGAAAAGCAGGAGGAACTACTGCTATACTAGATGTTCCTGAACTTGATGTATACAATCTGTGGTATTTAACATAAGTCTTATCTTTCAGTGAATACATGACATTTTCTTCTTACTCATCTTTAGCGCCAGTTGTTCTTCCTTTAAGGAAAAAGTTTGTTTATTTAAAATCAGCCCTGATATTGTGAGTACACTATCCAGTGGATTAAGCTGTTAATGTTATATCAGTGTGTATCATTAATGTACAGGGAGTGAGAGAAGTAACCGCTGTGTATGTAAAAAGAACACAACTGCTTGAAGGGTGAAACAGCAACATTGTGAAATGGAGTGGTAGTGCGTGTTTGAGTGCATGTGTGTGTGTAGTGTGAATGATTAGTGTCTGAACTGTTTTGACTTGTCACCAGTCACATGCATCCCAGTTGATGTTTTGCAGCACAGAAGTAGGAATGTTCTGTTAAAGCCTCAAAAGCGACTAAATATAATACTGGCTGATATTATGATGATTTATTGTACAGCAATGTTCCGAGCAGATAGAAACATTTTAATAGTAGTTGTATTCAAATAATGAGTAAATTTTCTTTGGAGAAAGGAAGTTGAAATGCATTTATGCTCTGTATTGTTTTGATTTTTTTTTCACCTGAAGCTTTAACTAAGTCAAACCGTTCTTGTAATATTGGTTGATTTGGAAATAGAATGATTTTTTGTTATTGTTTTTTTTTTGTCTAATAGTGTTTGTCAGGTATATTTCATTTGCAAAAGTGGTGTGTGTTGCATAGGTGGTGGTGAAATAAAAGGATTATTCAGCATTTTGTAGTTCTGAGTGTGTGGAAGCTGGACCTATACTCAAGTGCTCATGCTTCCGTGTTCTCTCGTGAACGTTGTTTACAGCCCAGATGACTGTGAGGGCCAACTCCGTGCTGTTGCTTCACCTGTGACTGTTAGTGGACGCGTGTCCATGAGAAGGTAGCAGTCAGCAGGCAGTGATTTGGAGTGTTTCCAGTTCTCTTATGTTGTTCTGTTGACACTTCAGCACTGTTATGACTGAACCTGACATTGTCCATCTGTTCTGTGGGCTCCAGTCTGCCACTGTGGAAACAAACAAGAAAAACAAGAAAAACAAAAATCGCCAAAACCTTTTGGTATATTAGGATCACACAACAAGTTTCAGTAAATCTGGGTATTTATAGACCCCAAGCCTTTTGGAAGTGAGCAAGTGTTGTTAGATTTTATGTACTCTATATTCTTAGTTGTTAGATTTTATGTACTCTATATTCTTAACAGTGAAACATGAGTGTGCTGATTTGGAAAAAAACAAGATTTCTGTGTCAAGGGTCTCCAGAATGCGATGTATGGATCTGTTTGTGAGCACTTTAGACCATCCCTAAAGGTGGTAGAATGATGGATATTATGATTGCTGTCATCGAACAGGAAGAAGCCACAGAGAAGGCCAACTCTGGTCATTTGGGATGGAGTTGCTTGTTCTGAAAGGGATGGACAGTGATGGGTTGATGGTTATAACAGATGAAAAAAAATAATCTGTACATCCAGATTCTCAGCAGTGTTTAGCACACCAGTGTCAACAGGTCTTTTCAGTATGCAGTTTGGTCTGTTAATTGTTGCCAGTTGTATGGCAGTGACAGACAGCTGCTTGGTGTATTTTTATATTGGGCCCCATGTCTTGAGGAGCTTCCCCTGCACATGAAAATCGTTTGGGGGTAAATGCTGTCAGGCAGTGCGCTTCTGACACTTTGTATCACTGGTCATGTTTCCAAGGCGTGTTCGTTATGCATTCAGGAAGGTGTCTGATACTCATGTACTAGACCCGTATCTCCGGGTGTCATTGAGCAGAGTTCCCTATGAATTTCTTCAGCAGGCTCAGCACATTTTAAGTCAGTTTTTCAATTCTTCATTTCCAGCAGAACACTAGTGTGGATTACATCAGATGAAATAGGGATGATGCGGTGGACAGAATTGTCCAAACTAGCTCAG
Source organism: Conus ventricosus (assembly GCA_018398815.1). Classification (NCBI taxonomy): domain Eukaryota; kingdom Metazoa; phylum Mollusca; class Gastropoda; order Neogastropoda; family Conidae; genus Conus; species Conus ventricosus. Next base: position 29,202,187 of record CM031618.1, read on the forward strand.
ATTGCAGAAAAATGGGATGGGACATTGCCTTCAGCAGTAAAGGGAAGGGGGTAGGGTTGGGGGGTATACTTGCATTGCTGCCCTTTGGGCATGGAATGCAAGTATGATTGACATGATGAACATAGAAGTGGTGTCCTGCTGGGTAAGGACAGGCACCACTGAAGTGGCCTGGCAGCAGAGCATTGTGCTCGCTGGTAGATCGTCTCATGATGCACCGACATCAGTTGCTCCCACTGATGTTGCTGAAGATGCAGCAGGACAAGGCCAGGTGTGGCTGTGTGTAGGGGAAGCGAAATGAGTGGCAAGGGAGGAATACCACTAACATGGCACAGACGATGAGCCAGCCAGAAGAAAACATTGACAGGCCATGCAAGGTCATCATTTGCCTTTTGTGGACTTGCGCGTCATACCTTTGCAGGGTATCTCTGTTGTGTACATTCACAGTGTGTTGTGTCAACTGTCGTGCGTGACCTCTCTGTAGTTGATGTGCTTGTCACTTTTGTATTGATGGATGTTGGACATGGTGAATGTTAAAAATATTGCAAGATCAGAAAAGGACAGAAGCCAAGTGTGTGTTTCTATGTGCATGCAGTATAAAAGCATGGTTTGACAACCTCTGACTGTTGTTGATTTTGTGATAAGTCCATCCTGTTTGGTCAAAATGTATTGATTTCTTATTAGGTCTTGAAAATGCTTCAGTATAACTCGGTAAATGATTGTCTCAAGTTCTGTAACTCTTGTTTTGTTTTGCGCAGGAAAAGAATGTTTATTCCCCTAATTCAACAGAACATTAGGTTTTGTGGAATACTGGATGGTGACACTACTTGTTCAGATTTTAGCTGATTAGTGTTGAGTTTGTGCCAAGTGTAAGTGTGCGCTAGTGTGGTGATATTTTTTTTTGTTAGTGTATATGCATTTATTCTGGTGACTTTAAATTGAATATTCAGTACGATATATGTAACTGTTTAAAAAAAAAAATGCATACATTTCCTTGTAATGATTACTTTACTGGACTCTGTTACACAAAATGCAGTTATTGGAAATGAACCAGTTCCAAACTTTGGAGCCAGCTGAAGGCTTACAATTATTAGGTTTTTTTCTGATTTTTAGAAACCTGAAATATATGCAAACAAAAACAAAGTATGCATGTCTTGTTTTGAACAGTATGATTATGTAGACATTTTTTGTTTCAATTGTAATATTTATTCATTTGGTTTTGTTATGTTAGTGATGATCCGATGTTATGCATGGGTGGAATCAAGATTTGTTTGTGCATTTTCTGGGATGTTTACATGGGCTTTTGTGTGTGTGTGTGTGTGTGTGTGTGTGTGTGTATTTTCAAACCTTAGCGATACATCTGTATTTGGTAACTTCAAATTTTGTGTGTGGTATAGATGTCAGCAGAAATTTTTTTTTTAGTTTCTTGTGAGTGCAAGTGTAGCTGTGCCAGTGTGTGCACACAAAAAAAATGGACCTCAATTCATTTTTATGCCGTCATGAGCGTGTTATAGTCAGTGCACACAGAGGCATGTGTGACAATGCAGGCATCAGGAATTGTGTGAATATTTATAGTTTTATCTCAGTTACAACAAGATACACATTTGCCATTAAGGGGGGATGGAGAATGATAATGAAACAAGTATCGGGGGACAGTATTTGAAGGCCATGCATTATACATTGTCTCACAAATGCTGAGCAAGATATAGAACCAGCCCCCCCTCCTCCCTCCCCTTCACTGAAAACTGTACATGTACTGTAACTTTCTATGTCATGGGTGAGGTTATTATCTTATTAAGGTTTTTTGTTAATTTCCTGTTCTGAAGATTTGTGTGTGTGTGAATTTCCTCTTATGCTTTATCGACAGTTCTGATGCCTGCAGGAATGATTTGTTCCACCCTTCTCTTTGTGCAGCAGGTAATGGGAAGTGGTTGTTACTCACGTCTTTTGCATCTTGTCCAAATGTTGAGAAAGAACTACTTTTCATACCATCCGCGTTGGTTCTGTGAGGAGTGAAATTTCTGTAGTCGGTGTGCATGAGGGCAAGGATGTTTGATGTTCAGCATCCACAACTGCTACAATGAATTTCAAAGAAAAATATTAAACCAACAACAAACCAACTTGGTGTGTGCAAGTGTGTATGTGTGTGGTCAACTTTGCACGGTATTGATATTCCAAACTCGGTGCACATTACATACGTATGGTGTGTTGTACAGGGAAGATGTATTACCTCTTTGTGAACTCGTTTAGCTTTCAGTAAATTCATCTGATTCTGCTGTGAAGAAAAGGGGAAGTGCAAATTTTGATTTGACCTCCTGCAGCAGAGATGAGTGATGGGAGGGGAGGGAGGTACACGCCTTTGCATCAGTTGGAAGGAGCGGGGTAAGATGGGGTGTGCACCAGAAACCCAGAATGTAAATCAGAAAATTAGAATTCAGGTAAATGTGTCGGAAATGTGCCTCTGACATATCTGTTGACCACTTCATGGTAAAGAATTAAGTGAATTTTGCCTGTATTGTTCACAAGAGCTATAGTAGTTACTAGCAGTCCTTGGCCTCTGAGAGACAGTCTTGCAAAGGTTCTTTCCTTTTCACTTCAAGATCGTTTGTCAGCACAGGGTTCCACTTGAGCAGTTGAGTTCCCACAACTATTCAGTACAAAAAGTAATTGGTATTCTTCAGTTTAACTTTCATTACTTTGCTGTGCTTGCACCAGTTTAGCAAAGCACAGCAACTGAAATCTGTCAGGTAGAGAATGGTTCTGTAGCATTTGAGATCTGTAAAATAGTTCTTTATCACTGGATATCCAGATGTATACCCATTTGGATTGTTTATTTAAAAGAAAAATAATTCAACAGCATCAACGAGAACAATTTACATGCAGTGCATCCTGTTTCTTTTCCACAAACCTTCCCCAGTGCCCAATATAAGGTTCTTCAACAACAGCAAACCCAGTGCCCAATATAACGTTCTTCAACAACAGCAAACCCAGTGCCCAATATAACGTTCTTCAACAACAGCAAACCCAGTGCCCAATATAACGTTCAACAACAGCAAACCCAGTGCCCAATATAAGGTTCTTCAACAACAGCAAAACCCAGTGCCCAATATAACGTTCTTCAACAACAGCAAACCCAGTGCCCAATATAACGTTCTTCAACAACAGCAAACCCAGACTGTGTAGGCGATATTCAATATTCACAATCGTGTGATCAGCTTTGGCAGTCAGATTTTGCGCTGTTTACTTCCAAGTGAAAGTGAAAATTTGGATCAAGCTTTTCTGGATATGCAGGGCAGTTCTTTTCCATCACAGAGCGGAGCTGTGCATAATTGTCCCTTTGCGTTCACCGTAGTTGGTTTCAGTGTAGCTGCCAACCGTTGGATGAAGGGGTAAGATGGAATGAACGGATCGGTGTTTGGGGGTGGAGGGGAGGCAGGGTGGCTTGTGGTTGAACGTAGTTTTAATCGCTTACTACTTCAACAGATGAATATGGAGTTTGAAAAGGAAATGCATTTTCCACTGTATGTTAATTGCCAACATCCAGTCATTTGGGCTTCATTCTGCAGTGCATAAGTAAGATCTCACAGTTTTCAACAATATTTTAAGATCTTGGATTATTTCACTAAATTCAGGATTTAGGGATCGATTTCTGAAATAGGGAAATTTAAGAAATATGCGGAAGAGCGAGCCTATGATTGTTGGCTTTCAAGCTAAACCTTTGTGTCCTAAAAGTGAAACCAGTTAATAAAATATTTGGCAGGTTTGTCAACACCATACAAGTTGATGAACTCGGTTCTTGAACTAAAAAGTTAATCACAGCTTTCCCTTTCATGTAAGGCACCCAGCAGTATGCAGATTCCGCTACCATAACCATTATGCCTAGGATTCTTCATGAGTTCTAAAGAAAATCTGTAGCTGTTGAATAACCCATTTCCCTGGTCATTTTACTAATATGAATTGCAAACATTAAAAAAAAAAAACCCCACAAAGAAAACATCCAACTTATGTAGTTTTATTCTTCTCAACAGCTCAGGCAATTATCGCACTATCTGTGCAACAGTCAAAACTTGATAAGTACTTTACACACCTCTCACATTTCAAACAGGGTTCATGCCATGCTTTCCATCTGCATTTTAAGGACTGATCCTCATCTGGTTTTTCAAGCCACAGGATAGTAAACAAGGTTCATACAGGTCTTAAACAGTCTGGAAATTGGAAGTCCACTGCATAGCATGAAAATTGAATCAAGCACGTTAGCTTGATATTATGCATGGCTGCTTTAATTTTCAGCATCATTTAGCATTTATAATGCAAAAAAAAAAAAATATTCTGTGCCCTCAAACATGATATTTTGCCTCTTGTGTGTTTGTGTTTATAACATCACTGGACAAAGCAGCCAAACAAGCTCTCGGTGCAAGTCTTTCCAGGAGGCCTATGCAGTTTGTTCCTCACTCTGATCTACGTCATAAATCCAGTTTGTATTGTCGTGAACTGTGGCAGAGTGAAATGGTGTAATCAAATTCATAATAAATTGTTTAAAATTTGCCCAGATTTAACCAATCCTTTCCCATCGTGGTACGTAACCGTAAAGAGGAATCGATTTTGTCACGGTTACATATTGGGCACAGCTATATAACGCACAGTTGGATATTCAGAAGGGAAGACCCCCCATGGTGTGTTGCGTGTGACAGCTTGTTCAGTGTTAATCATTTTTGACAGAATGTGCTGATTTGATGTGTATCAGAGAGAAGTTCTTTTCCACCAGTGATTTATCGGTTCTTTTTCGTGAGATTTCAGTGGATCTTATTTTTTCTTTTTTGAAAGAGGAAAACTTATATTATAACATATAGGGTTTTATTAATGTATACAGGTGTCGAAGGAGTGAAAAGTAATTGTGCTTTTGTCCTCATAAATTTTAAGTGATGTGTTAATACTAGTGTGAGTATTTAAATATTCTGTGCCCTCAAACATGATATTTTGCCTCTGTGTGTTTGTGTTTATAACATCACTTTAAGACGTGCATTATGAACAAAGTCTTGAAAGTAGTATTGAAAATGCAGGTTTTGGCCTGGAAAAGGTCTGGAATTTTGAGTTGCATTTCCTGTATGAACCCTGGTAAAACCGATGACAGCACACAGAAATACTGGCGTAAATGCAGCACACCGAACAATGATACACACGAGAAGTGACAAGCGATCAGCAGCAACTAACACTCATATGAAAATGGCTTTTGATGCTGATGATCTGAAATATGTACCTTCTCTCAATCCTAACTCACTGTAAGCTTTAAAACTTTATAATTTTATATTGAATGTTGTCTTAGCCATTTGTTTTTTTAAACTAATGTGGGGCAGCATTCAAAACATGGCCGTAAGTGAGGCTTCAATACTAATGCAGATTAACTGCTCCCGCCACCACCCCTACTGCCTACAAGTGTGTAGACCTCAAGCAGGTCAGTCTGTCAAAGGTTACATGGGCACATCCTTGTCCATGACAAACCTGACCACATTTGTCCCTGCAACCACTGACCACTGCAGCTTCCCTGACATGCCTGCAGATCATGATGTTCATCTCTATGTGGTGCAGAAGGGATGCAATACACAAGCCCCTGGAGAACACGACCCAAACAGATGATCATCTTTCAATACTCTGTTCTCAGTATTGCAGATAGGTATATAATGAATATCTCAGATGGACTGACACACTTGATACATGGTATCCAGCCTCTCGAGCTGTCTGGCTGGCCCTCTTACAAACGCATGGTTGTCATGGAGAACAAAGGGAGAAACATGGCACAACGGAACAAGGAAAAATGCACTTTTCCCCTGTTGTTATCTTCTTTCTTTTCATGGAACAATTTCAAAGTAGTGTAACCACAGAATCAAACATCATCCCAGAAATGTTCAACTTCATAATCAGACCTCACTTCTCTCTTATTTCATGAATTTCATGACAGAATTGACGGGTGTGGATATGTCTGAAGTGATGCCACCGGTGCATTTACATAGCTGCCAATCTGGAGTCAACCAGCCGCCGTGGCGAAGTGGTTAGCATCGCGGACTCCCGGCTGGGAGGTCGTGGGTTCGAATCCGATCAGAGTCATGTGGGTTTTTCTGCCCCGACCGGCTCTTACCCAGAGTGAGTTTGCTGCGGACTCAGTTGGAAGACTGGGACCACACAGTTGAGTTTCATCCACTTAATGGATGCGTTTCTGAGAGTGTTGCTCAAATTTCCTGACCAACCTGCAGGTGCCTGTATCTCTCGGGCCTGGTTGACGCCGGGATATATTATGAAAGGAAGCGTAGAGTGCAGCCCTGTCATGTAGTCTCAGACCGAAATGGAATTCCATAGCATCATCTTAAAAAAAAAAAAGCCTTCTGGAGTCCAGATCTGGGACAGAGCAAATTTGAACTGAATGCAGTTTTATTTGCATCTGCTTGGTCAATGGAAAGCTCAAGAAGAAAACATGTCTTCCTCTGGAGGTAGGCAATGTTAGCTATGTATTACATAGTTAGCTGTGCCTACCTCTGAAGGAATTGTAATGTTAGCAACATTCTACACTCATTTTCAAAAAATGACTCTAAAATACATTTATAATCGCTGGTCTTGAAATTCATGATTTTGTCACTCGTTTCCATATTTTGGGAGTGACTTTTAAACTACAGAAGAAGAAAAATCGGGTTGGAGCTTTAGATTTCCAAACTTTACTTTGTCCGTAAAGACAACACAATGAATGCGAGAAGCATAAAGTCTGGACAGTTAGAAGTCTAGAAATATAGAACTAGTAAGCTAAATACAAGTTTCAACAAGTATGCTTTCAGATTACTGAGAACGTGGTGAAATAGAACATTCTATTGGCAAAGGCTGTTAAGAACAAGTTACCTGTTCATCAGTCTGCACCGAGCCACTGCTGAGTCATCTTCTTTGGCTTACAGGGAATGTAGACACCACCACGCTAAGCTGCATAAAAACAACAACTGCTGAACCCCAGGTGAAAAGCTATAATTGCCTCAAAGCCTGATTAATGATAAAGTTGTACAGGTTAGTGCAAGTCTTATGAACATTTGGTATACAATACATTCACAAACGTATAATGATACAAACATGAAAATGGCTACAAAGCGGAACGGGTCTGTATATATACATACTCTTTTTTTCATCCCTTAGCCATTTCTCTCTTTGTCCTCTCCAATTCTCATCCTTTCTTTTTCTTCTTCGCCTCAGTCTTGCATGACAGATAACCCAAAAAATGCATTGCATCTAATCAACCTTCTGTAACCCTAATAGCAACCTCTTGCTCTGCATAGTTGTCATGTTTTGATGACAAGGTTGGGGGGGCCGGATAGCTCGGTTGGTAGAGCGCCGGACTCGTGATCCTGGGTTGCAGGTTCGAATTTCAGTACAGGGGGATTTTTCCCTCGGAGTTAACATTGGTTCTGACTCCATTCCCCCTATAGTCCTTCGAATGAGACTATAAACCGAGGTTCCGTGTGTGAACGCACGCATAACATCTTGCACACACGTAAAATCCCATCACCAACTTTCGGAAGAGAAGGCCAGTTTGGCCGTTGTATGGATGACACGTGACACATAGCATGCACCTTCCCCGAAGATGGAGTATGGCTGCCTTAATGGCGGGATAAAAAAGGGTCATACACACAAAACTCCACTGCCTGGCTATACAGGGAGTGTCCGCAGGAGTATCAGCCTGCGTACGCAGAAAGAAAGAAAAAGATGACAAGGTTTTACTTTGGGAAGAGTCAGGATAAGATTTAAAACATGTATCAAGAAGAAAAAAGACGACGATAGGAAGTGAAGAGGGACTAAACCATTTACTGTGAAAGAACACAAGCATACCTTTAAAATCAGCTGCAAGTCTAAGAAATGCACTATAAAATCATTTTTACAGCTGGTTTTTCAGTGAAATCACTCGCATTCTAAAACTAAAAGGCATGAATTAATGCGTCTTGGAACTGGGCATGAGAATCTGTCATACAGACTATTGCTGAAGTGTTGGATGTCGATTGTTTTGCTCAATACAATCTTTGCCCTCAGGTTCCTTTTTATGGTTGGAAACAAGGGCAAAAGGTCTGAAAAGAATTTCATGAAGAATGGTCCCAGTTAGTGGCATTTCTCGGGGGTGGGGGGGTGGGGGTGGGGGGGAGGGATTAAAAAAAAAAAAGATTTGTAAACCAACAGAAAACAAAACTGATGAAGACCCCAAGTCAAACGACCTCAAACCTGTGGAATCAGCAGTTGTCCCTTCCTCCTTCCTCCACACCCATACACATCCCCCCCCCCCCTTTGTTTCGCAAATGGCAGAATCAAGAAAATGTCCCCTCTTCATCAAAATCAAAAGTCTAAACAGTATTTAGCACCCCCCCCCCCCCCTCCCCATTCTCCCCCGGTCCATGCTCCCCAATACCATGGAACATGGACAGAGTAACAAATCAAAGAAAGACACAAGGTGCCACAGCACAGTGGTTAGCGCTGTGGATTCTTGGCTGGGAGATCATGGGTTCGATTCCTACCACAGACATTCATGTATGGGGTCGTTTCTGCCCAGACCAGCTTCTATCCAGGGTTGAGTTTGCTGTAGACTCAACTGGGAAGACTGGAACCATCGATCAATTCAGTGTTGATTCTAGGATTTCAAAAAAGGGGGCCCAAGGGCCCCCTCACATAAAAAAAGGGGGCCCATAGGGTGAAAATGGGAGGCCCTCAAAACGCGTGAAAATTCAGATTTTAAAGCTTAATCACAATGATTACATTATGGCCAAAGTAAACTAAAACAACAAAAAGAAACAAGAAACGAGTTACATTTTATTACAGAAACGCACACACACACACACACACGCACAGAGTACACACACATTCTGACATACCTTAGAAGACTTGTCTTTTTCTGGTGGTGCATGTACTCAGCTGAGCTCCCTTCTTGGCAGTCATACAGCAAGTGAGCAAGTCTGTTGTCACCTCATCATAGAATCCAGCAACTCTAAGCCTACCCCACAATTAATTCAGTCTCTTTATATGAAGTGACCATCACTATTGTCAAGATTTATATACCATCAGTATCACCTTAAGAAAACCCTTTAACTGTGAAAAGTCACTGTGTACATGTCACCTTCACCATACACAACTGAAAAGCTTTATACATATGTACAGCCCACAGAACTCCATTCATTTCTTGTAGATCCTCCTATCCTTCTGTTGCTTCCACTCTGCTGCAGCAGCTGTGAAGTCATGGTCATTGATGGGAGGACCTTCACATTTGATGGTCATCAGCACATTGAGGCTGTCTTCTTTCAGCCTGTTTCTCCTTCTTTAACCAGGGTCTGTCTTTCAACCATGATTCTTGAAACGCCTTGTAGAGTTTCTTCTGCTCCTCCGTGTTCGAACTGGAGGGATCGGCTTCGTTTTCACCATCTTCATTATCTTGCTGATCTTCGGGTTCACTGGCACTTTCAACCGTTTCGCCTCCGGCGTCGATCGGCTGAGACACGCTATCGCTTGACTGAGTAGCCGTAACGGTGGCTGTAGACTCATTATCGGCTTCCAGCTGATAATCTTTAGATATATCAGTGCGTTTTTTCTTCGTGAAGGCGAAAGAAAACAGAGTGTTTGGCTTCGCGCGCTTCATCGTTGAAGCCGACATGAGGACTGTTGAACTGCCAGTACCGCTGATTGGCTCAACTGCTGCTTCTCGGCCAATGAAAAAATTTGGTAGAACGCGCGTTCGGCTAAAGGAATTGCTCAGGAGGCTATACACACGGCAGCGGCGAAGCCGCGCTGGTTGTGCAAAAACGCGTTCGTTCTCTTTTTTTTGCGGCTTTTGGGCCGCGTCTTTCGCGATTTTTTGCGGCCTTCAGAAAAATATTGCGGGAATCCCGCAAGGGCGCGCTCTAGAATCAACACTGATCAATTCATCCACTAAATGGACGCGCCTATAAGCGTGTCGCCCACATTTCTTGATCAACACTGCAGGTGGTTTTACCTTGGGCCCGGCTGACACTGGGATATATTATGAAAATAATGGTAGTGTCATGGCCTGTCATGCAGTCTCAGATCAAAACAGAACTCCACAACATTATTTTCATCTTGTTCAGTGATCAGCATTAAAAAAAAAAGTCTGTGGCCCTTCATGCCCTGCTCTCATAGTGACCTCAGTTTCAATTTCCTGTCCTCATCTACGCCCTTGGTGAGTTCTCATCCAGGTCTCTGGTGTCATCAAACTCACGGGGACCGTCATTGGACGGATATAGTGGCACCCTCCGGAGCGGGGCGCTCACTCACGCTGGCTCCATGATTAATTAAGCAATTCTTGTTGTCAGTAGAGGACTTAGTAGGTGGTGTCTTGCTTATACTGGATCAGAACAGACACTACTGTACACCAGCAACGTGACTCTACAGCAGTAGTATGTCTCCGCGGGTGGGTTGCCTGATGACTTGACACTGACTGCTTCCTATGGATTGCCGGTGCTGTGGCTGTGGTGGGACAAGACTGGGGGTGTCGGTGAACAGCGACCTGGAATGAGCAGCGAAGGTGCAATGCCACTAGGGTCATATGATACGAGATGCAGGGGAAAAAAATTAAAAGGAAAAAATCAGAAAGAAATTTTACTCTGTCCTTTAGTGGTGACTCGGTGGGCAACACACTTGCCAAAGAAACCAGAACATTCCCAATCCACGATTTGGGCCTTGCACTAAGTGGACTATTCCCCACTTGATCTGGGGGCAGGAATGGGAGGGGTGTCTGCAAGTTTTTCAAACAAGGCCATAAAAGAACTTGCAGCAATAAGAGAGCTGTCTCTGTTTCATAACATTCCCAACAAAAACTCCTCTTTGGTGGATATATAAACACATACGGAAACAAAGGATGTCGTGCACTACTGTCACAATGTACTTGACTTTATATCATTATAGCCAAGCTGACCAGACATGGCCTTTTTAAGGCTATTAAACATTCATATGAAAAAAAAAATCACATCCTGAAAAAAAATTCTCATTCTGAAAAAAAAAAAAATTACATCCAGAAAACGAAACAAACAACAAAAACAATTCCTGACATGGTAGCTGCATTACTGACCGGCTGTGCTGACATAGCCAACCATTCCACCCAAATTTCACATGGAGAAATCGTAAGCTGGGAGAGAAAGCAACCTGATAACTGTCATGTATTTATGTCCCACCAGTCTTCCTCTCCTACAAAGCATTGTGTGCTTTGCGCACTCCCAATCAGGCAACTACAGCTTCTGATTCTCGATTCACATTTAGCACCATCAACACACACACACAACAGATGGAACCAAGCACAAAGACAAGAAAATATGCAGAGTAAATAGAGGAAGCCAGAAACAGACAGATGAGAAGAAATAATCCACCACAAACGAAAGAGATGGCATCTTTTAACACAATTCACACCATGATCTCCTCCATCATTGATCGCTCACAGCTCTGACATCCTTTGTTTCCGTATGTGTTTATATATCCACCAAAGAGGAGTTTTTGTTGGGAAGTTTTTCTTCAAGCTCTGCTGACTTGAATTATGGTGTTCCCCAAGGCTCTGTCCTTGGTCCCATTCTGTTTGTTCTATATACCCAACCCATCTCTGACATTGTAGCCCATCATGACATTTCACACCACTGCTTCTCTGATGACAATCAAATCTACATTTCTGGTGACATCTCTCTCCTCTCCTCCATCATTGATCGCTCACAGCTCTGCATCTCTGACATAAAGGCATGGATGACTTGCAACAAACTTCAGTTAAACGATGACAAAACTGAACTGATCTTCATTCTCCCAAAACGGCTCATGTCTACAATCTCTGTTCCTTCTTCTGTCCAACTTGGTACCTCTCTCATTCAGACCTCTACCACTGTGCGAAATCTAGGCGTTGTACTTGATCAGACACTCTCTTTTCAAAATCAGATTTCATCTATCTGCCGTGCTTGCTACTTGGAGCTTCGGCGAATCAGTTCTGTGCGCCACCTTCTGTCTGAAGAAGCCACCAAGACTCTGGTTTCTGCTTTCATTCTTTCAAGACTTGACTACTGTAATTCTCTTCTTGCTGGCTGTCCACAGAATCTTCTTGCAAAATTGCAGAAAGTCCAAAATAATGCTGCTCGCCTTGTCTCGAAATCTCCGAAAACCTCTCATGTTTCTCCCTTGCTTAAATCTTTGCACTGGCTTCCTGTTGAAAAACGCATCAAGTACAAACTTTATTTGCTCTGTTACAAGGCATTGGATGGCCTCGCTCCATCTTACCTCTCTAAACTTCTGTCGACCTATACTCCTTCCAGACAGCTTCGCTCTTCCTCTGACACTCGCATTATGCAGATCCCTCGTTTTCGGGCCAGAACACTTGGTGAACGTTCTTTTACTTTTCAGGCTCCTTCCTGCTGGAACAATCTCCCTTCTGCACTCCGAAACTCAAACAGTCTTTCTTCTTTCAAGTCCTCCCTCAAAACAACTCTCTTCAAAACATAAATTTTTCTGCTCCTTCGCTGGTGTGTGGGTGTGTGCGTGTGTGTGTGTGTGTGTGTGTGTGTGTGTGTGTGTGTGTGTGTGTGTGTGTGTGTGTTTGTGTGTGTGTGTGTGTGTGTGTGTGTGTGTGTGTGTGTGTGTGTGTGTGTGTGTGTGTGTGTGTGTGTGTGCTAGGGCTTATTGCTGTAAGCGCTTAGGGCTTTTGTTTAAGATTAAGCGCACTAAATGTTCCTTATTATTATTATTATTATGATCAAACACAACAAGCAGGAACAAACACAGGGTAAGGAGAAGCCAGGAACAGACAGACAAGAAATCCATCAGAAACACAATAAACAGAAACAAACACCGTAAGAAGGCAGGAACAGACAGACAAGAAATCCATCAGAAACACAATAAACAGAAACAAACACAGATAAAGAAGGCAGGAACAGACAGACAAGAAATCCATCAGAAACACAATAAACAGAAACAAACACAGATAAAGAAGGCAGGAACAGACAGACAAGAAATCCATCAGAAACACAATAAACAGAAACAAACACCGTAAGAAGAAGGCAGGAACAGACAGACGAGAAATCCATCAGAAACACAATAAACAGAAACAAACACAGAGTAAGAAGATGGCAGGAACAGACAGACGAGAAATCCATCAGAAACACAATAAACAGAAACAAACACAGAGTAAGAAGAAGGCAGGAACAGACAGACGAGAAATCCATCAGAAACACATAAACAGAAACAAACACAGAGTAAGAAGATGGCAGGAACAGAGAAGAAATCATCCATCACAAACACAATAAACAGAAACACACACACACAGAGTATAAAAAGAGAAGGCAGGAACAAAAGTAGTCATCTATCAGAAAGGACAGGCCACAACAGCGAACACATTTACAAATAAAGGAAAGACCAGAAAACAGACAAGAGATGACATTCTGAGACGGTGACAGATAGAGAACAACAGACAGAGCCAAACAGCACATAACACTTTGATCATGGGGCGGTCACTGGCAGTAGAAATCAGCACATCCATTCACACCAGATCATGACTTCTGCAGGCATCACAAACTCGAAACAACAAAGGGTTAAAATGACTGAGGTCATCGCTTACACACCTTGGGGTCATCCAAGAGTTCATCTCAGCTCTGCGCCACTCCATAAGGAGTGCTTGTTAAAAGTGTCAACCTTCCACACATCCTCTCACCATCGTCATCCTTCCACTAAGCAAGAGCTTCTTCAGATCACATCACTTTACAGACCCCTCCTCCTCCCCCTTGCCCCCAGCTGGCAAAGTTTGGAAAGCAAATTTAGTAATCCTGGAGGGTGAGAGATCAGGAGAAGGCTAGGCGTCCCTACCCCCTCCCTCTTTTTCCTCCCTCTTCGCTCCACTTCTCCCATGAGATCATGGTGGTGGACGATGGTTGTGGGTTGATACAGCACCCCAAAGTTTCAAGTAAAGCAGCCTTGTGTCGTGTGCACATAATACCTTAATTCTCAAACAAAACATGGAGAGAAAACCAAATCATTCACAAATTTTGTTTCCCCACACTCATACTTTTATTTTGTTTTTATTTCTTAATTTTGCTCTTCATTTTTCTTTTTTCAAAAGTACTTACATGTGAAACAGCATAATGATTTCTTGCTTGGGGCTGAAATGAATTACGATTACTTAAAAAGAAAGCATCACGATCAGCAGGTGCTATCTTGTTCTCTGCCACCTTCCATGTTTGCAGGGTATTTTGAGAATATTCTCCACAATAAGTGTGTGATCACACCATTCATAAAGCATAGATACTGTTTCTCTTACAAAACGAGAAGGCGTTGGGGGAACAACATTCAGAAGTCTTCCTTTCCAAGTGTCCCTCTACATCAAGCAGGACCCACTACTTGGGACCGATGTGCAGAGCATCCAGCACAAACGACAGCGCTGCCAGTGGGTCCTCGATATCATGCAGGCTGTCCCGTCTCAGCACCCAGGCAGGCCGCACCCGTGCTGCACGTGGCCCGTGCAGGAGGCGCGAAGGGAGAGTGGCATTGAGCGAGGCTCGGGCGGCCACCTGGCGGGCGTGGGCCATCTGCATACGGTGCTTGCGCAGGACCAGGACATGGATGGACTGCAGCTTGTTCACCAGTCTCTTGTCCGAGCATATCTCCTGTGACATTGGTCAGCATCAAAGGTTTTCAGGTCAGCAAAGTAGTTCACACTTGTACGCACAGCTGGGAAACAGTCAAGATTGGTAGACACAGGTATGTACAGTTGGAAAATAGTCAAGAGTGGTTTGCACTTGTACGCACAGTTGGGAAATAGCAATGGTTTTTATCCATGCATACAGGTAGGAATAGTCAGTAACATTGGTTTACTCATGCACACTTGGGAATTTGTCACCTACACTGGTTTACCAAGGCCCAGTTGGGAAACAGTCTGTGAGTCAACAGCACTGGTTTATACATGCACAATTTGGAAATAGTCAACAACATTGAATTACACATGCACAGTTGGGCAACAGTCAACATTGGTTTACAAAATGCATTCAAAGCTGGGAAGTAACAACATGAGATAACACACACACACAGTGGGAAATAGCTACACAGTTTTATGAATGTACGCAAGGTTTGATAGTCTGCAACACTGAATTCCATTGCAGGCTTGGGATAGAATACTGGCTTACTCATGCTCAGTTGGTGAATTGTAGCCGCACTGCTTTACACATGTATGCAAAACTGATTTACACATGTACACACAGTGGGATAATTGTCAACATCAATGGTTTACACGAGCATGGGAAATAGCAATATCAGTTTACAAAGCACAGTTGTCGGGAAACACTACAGTAGGAACTGGGGAAACTCTCGGGGAAAAAAAATGTACAGCTACCTTGCGCTGTACTCCACTCCACTCCCTCCCCCCTACTCCCACGTAAATCTTTTTTTATTTCATTCACTACTCAAAAAAAAAAAAGAAAGAAAGAAAGAAAGAGGTGGGAAAAAACCTGGAAGCAGGTAACTTCAAGTTGCATTTAAATACAACAAATCTTAAATAAATGTTAGCGAACCGCCCAGAGAACGTGGACAAACGAGTCACAAAACACAACGCGTTTCGACCTCTTAGGTCTTCGTCAGGTGATATATATTAATATAAACGAATAAAACAACGAAAAATTACGATCTGAAGCGATCAAAGCTAAGTGAATTTTCGTTGTTTTATTCGTTTATATATCACCTGACGAAGACCTAAGAGGTCGAAACGCGTTGTGTTTTGTCTTGTGACTCGTTTGTCCACGTTCTCTGGGCGGTTCGCTAACATTTATTTAAGATTTGTTTAGATTTCCGCCTGCAGTCATCTCGCTTTGCAACTAAATACAACAGTTTTCACATACTAAGTGGAGAAGCAGTCTATCACGTTATATAATTATTCACAGAAAAAAACAACAGATTGTTGTCAATGACCAGAAATGCATCAATAAAGAAGGGAATCCAACAATCAGCGATGAGCTGGCATGCCTGATCTTTAAAGCTTAATGCTTGCTCGAGGAATCGTTAAACAATTCTTAGCTTTGTTTAAAGTCACACATGGGAAAACATACATATACAGGTGTGCACAAAGGTATATAGGTCCATGCATGCATGCCCATGCATCTATACATTCATATATGGATAGTGATACAACACACACACACACATACACAGAGCTTAATCTAGGATTTTTGAAAAAGGGGGGCAGTCCCCCCCCCCCCCCCTAAAAAAAAAAGGGGGCACTCCCCCCCCCCCTCTCCCCGGGCCACTTCTTCAGCCAATCGTTTTGAAACCGGTGTTCCCTTGCACTCTTTTCGGGCTGCTTCTCCGAGCTTTTGGATGTAGTCGCGGTTTCTTCATGATCTTCTCCACCCTCGCATGGCAGAGAATTTTTTTTTTTTTTTTTCACTTTTCCTCAACGAAAGTCGAAGTCGAATAGAGTGGGTGCACGCTTCATTTTGGAAAATATCCAATATGGCGCCTTTAAACTCTCGCAACTTCTCGTCGGTGATCGAGATGGAGGAGATGAACGCCGCCGATTGGTTGATTTACACTAACAGCCAATGAAATATCAAGAAATCGTTCGCTCCT
Organism: Conus ventricosus; assembly: GCA_018398815.1. Classification (NCBI taxonomy): domain Eukaryota; kingdom Metazoa; phylum Mollusca; class Gastropoda; order Neogastropoda; family Conidae; genus Conus; species Conus ventricosus. The sequence goes on from CM031618.1 coordinate 29,218,780, forward strand.
GCTCAGTCCTAGTTTCAGTTTTTCAAGCAGACGACAAACGAGCGCCCGCAACGATCTGTGAACAGGGCGGGCAGTCCTGCAACTGTGCGGGAGTCTGCCCGCGTTCAGACTCCATAATTGCGGGAAGGAACAGATATTCGGGGGATTGTACCAATCCCGCGCTCTAGATTAAGCTGATACATGTAAGTCTCCTAGAGACACCGTCATGATTGCAAAAATGCATACACAAAACCACCATGTGATGATACATGCTCATCACATATTACACGAACACCTAAAAATGCAAACGCATTATTACTCAAGTACAGTACATTACACACACATGCTCACACATTCAAACAAAAGCACATACACATAATGGTATGCATAGATCATAGATGATGTACACCGCTCACATACACACACACACACACACACACACACACACACACACACACACACACACACACACACACACACACACAGCACCAGATAAGATAAGATAATGTTGCTTATAGCCCAGCCGACCGCAAAGGGCCACATCAGGGCTGTCACACAGCACCAGCACTCACAGCTTTACGCTGGGGGTCAGAGCCGAGAAGAGCCAACAGCATGCAGGTTTTGGTGAAGATGGCGCCACCCTTCTCACGGTAGATGGACATCAGATCCACCAGAGTTGTCACTGAGCCGTCTGCTTCATATACTCCATGGGCTGTTTTCTCATACGCAACCAAGTAAGGTGTGCCATGGCACTATTTTGTAATGTACATCTGCAAATAAAAAAAATGTACAAAGGAGTTCAGTTAACACAGATCTGGATAACACATTAACTTGCTTATATCTTTGCCAGTGAACTTTGAATTCCTCCCAGGTTCTAGTATTTTGTGGATATAAAGTGGATTGTAACAGGTGACAAAATTTTAACACAAGTCAATCCGAATGATTTCCCCACAAGTCCCTTCCCCCTCCCTCCTCACCTTAAGTTTTTCCAAAGACTTTGAATTTACAGTGAAGCCCCTCTGAGACACCGATACTTACACGGCCTCTTTCAGGATTGCCTTTTTCATCTGGATGCATTCTTGTGAAGAAAAATACACTTAGCAGCAACACCTTCAAGCACTTTTCTTGAACAAACAAGTGCACACACACGCACACACAATCATGCATACTACCTTCACCACCACTCTTGATTGTTAATCCTGGTTCTAGAACTTGACTAATTTATACAATTTTGTTTCTGTCATGTCTTCTGTACCACTTCAATGGCATTACTCCAGTGCTGCTCCTTCATGCTCCATGCCCACAAACCCACCCTGGCTTGTCCTGCTCCATGCCCACAAACCCACCCTGGCTTGTCCTGCTCCATGCCCACAAACCCACCCTGGCTTGTCCTGCTCCATGCCCACAAACCCACCCTGGCTTGTCCTGCTCCATGCCCACAAACACACCCTGGCTTGTCCTGCTCCATGCCACAAACACACCCTGGCTTGTCCCACTGCTGCCCACAAACTCACCCTGACTTGTCCCACTGCTGCCCACAAACACACCCTGGCTTGTCCTGCTCCATGCCCACAAACACACCCTGACTTGTCCCACTGCTGCCCACAAACACACCCTGACTTGTCCACTGCTGCCCACAAACACACCCTGGCTTGTCCTGCTCCATGCCACAAACACACCCTGACTTGTCCCACTGCTGCCCACAAACTCACCCTGACTTGTCCCACTGCTGCCCACAAACTCACCCTGGCTTGTCCTGCTCCATGCCCACAAACACACCCTGACTTGTCCCACTGCTGCCCACAAACAACCCTGACTTGTCCCACTGCTGCCCACAAACTCACCCTGACTTGTCCCACTGCTGCCCACAAACACACCCTGACTTGTCCCACTGCTGCCCACAAACACACCCTGCTTGTCCCACTGCTGCCCACAAACACACCCTAGCTTGACCCACTGCTGCCCACAAACACACCCTAGCTTGACCCACTGCTGCCCACAAACACACCCCAGCTTGACCCACTGCTGCCCACAAACTCACCCTGACTTATCCCACTGCTGCCCACAAACACACCCTGGCTTGTCTGCTCCATGCCCACAAACACACCCTGACTTGTCCCACTGCTGCCCACAAACACACCCTGACTTGTCCCACTGCTGCTACAAACTCACCCTGACTTGTCTCACTGCTGCCCACAAAACACACCCTGGCTTGTCTCACTGCTGCCTACAAACACACCCTGGCTTGTCCCACTGCTACCCACAAACACACCCTGGCTTGTCCCACTGCTGGCGCGCCCCCAAACACACCCTGGCTTTTCCACTGCTGCCTACAAACACACCCCGACTTGTCCTGCTGCCCACAAACACACCCTGGCTTTTCCCACTGCTGCCTACAAACACACCCTGACTTGTCCTGCTGCCTACAAACACACCCTGGCTTGTCCCACTGCTGCCTACAAACACACCCTGGCTTGTCCCACTGCTGCCTACAAACACACCTGGCTTTTCCCACTGCTGCCTACAAACACACCCTGGCTTGTCCCACTGCTGCCACAAACACACCTAGCTTGTCCCACTGCTGCCCACAAACTCACCCTGACTTGTCCCACTGCTGCCCACAAACACACCCTGGCTTGTCCCACTGCTGCCCACAAACTCACCCTGGCTTGTCCCACTGCTGCCCACAACTCACCCTGGCTTGTCCCACTGCTGCCCACAAACACACCCTGGCTTGTCTCACTGCTGCCTACAAACACACCCTGGCTTGTCTCACTGCTGCCTACAAACTCACCCTGACTTGTCTCACTGCTGCTACAAACCACACCCTGACTTGTCCCACTGCTGCCCACAAACACACCCTGGCTTGTCTCACTGCTGCCTACAAACACACCCTGGCTTGTCTCACTGCTGCCTACAAACTCACCCTGGCTTGTCCACTGCTGCCCACAAACACACCCTGCATAGCTGCCAACCTCCCAGAGTCAAAAAGAGTAACACCTCACGGGGGGGGGGTTTCGGGAGGGGGCTGGTCCCCCTCCTGATCAGCGGGGGTCAGGGGCGCAGCCCCCCGAAGCTGAAGCCTTTTTTACACTCTGACAGGCATATTTTCATCTCCTGATAGGAAAACTAATCAAAAGCAAGCCTATTATTAAACTATATTAAAGCATGCATATTAGTATGTTGCATACAATGCAATATTTTGTGTAAAAAAAGCCTCTTATGTAGGTAGCCACCATATTTTTTTCTATAGATTAATATACAAAACACACAAAATAAGACTTACCCAAACAGCTTTTTTTATCTTCCATATTGATGTAGGATGAACATAAAAGATGCTCTGCCCTCCCAATCAACAGCACTCACAGTCCTGGGCTTCCATCAGCTACACCCACATTCTTCAGTTCAAGTTCCATCAACTTCACCCTTCTGCCCTTATGATCTCACAACTGCACCCCATAGGACTTAGGATCCATCAACTATACCCCACAGTCATGTTCATCAACTATACCCCACAGTCATGTTTCATCAACTATACCCCACAGTCATGTTTCATCAACTATACCCCACAGTCATCTTTCATCAACTACACCCCACAGTCATGTTTCATCAACAACACAACACAGTTATGTTTCATCAACTGTACCCCACAATCTTGCTCAAACAACTTCATCCCCAGTCCTCCGGCTCCATTTAATTACCATCGCCCCCCACCCCAGTTCTAAGGCTCCATCAAGCTACTCCCCACTCCCCAGTCGTCATGATCCAACCACTACTCCCACACCCTGAGTTGACAGCCTGTGTTCAAGATCTAGGGTTTTTTTTTCACTATTTGTGCAGTCGAGGACTTGGCCTTCTTTAGAAACTCCTGGCTGAACTTTTGCTCATAGCAAGAGCCATGAAGATTGGCCTTTGCCACCATCATGTTTTTTTTGACGGCTGCCGATTCCTCAGCTTCGTTGTTTTTTTGTGCTTCGTGGTCTTCTCGTGATCAGCCAGATCATTTCTTCCCCCATGTGAAATATTCACCGGACATCGACACATGGTGCAGAAAGCAAACTTTTCACCCTTTTGAAGGGCAAGAAGTGACCCATGGAAACTTGTCTTTATAAGCTGGCAGATACCGCTGGAATCGTTTAGGTTTTGTGGTTTTCTCCGTGCTACCACTTGAAGACGCCATGTTGACTATTTGAACAGCAGCTATGCGCATGCGCGGAATGGGCCTAATTATGCCCCTTTCATGCTGACTAACGATGTTTACGATTTCTGTTCAGTCCGACCAGTTGCCAAACGTTCTTTTATTTAATTTTGGGCTTTTTTTATTTTTTATTTTTTTGAAAACTCGTAAACCGGAATTTTTTCAGCAAACAACGAAAATAGGGACAAATTTAAAAAAAACGATATGTCCCGGTTTTCCCGTAACAGTTGGCAGCTATGCACCCTGGCTTGTCCCACTGCTGCCTACAAACTCACCCTGGCTTGTCCCACTGCTGTCCACAAACTCACCCTGGCTTGTCCCACTGCTGCCTACAAACTCACCCTGACTTGTCCCACTGCTGCCAACAAACTCACCCTGACTTGTCCTGCTGCCCACATATACACCCCGACTTGTCCTGCTGCCCACAAACTCACCCTGGCTTGTCCCACTGCTGCCCACAAACACACCGTAACTTGTCCCACTGCTGCCCACAAACACACCCTAGCTTGTCCCACTGCTGCCCACAAACTCACCCTGACTTGTCCCACTGCTGCCCACAAACACACCCTGGCTTTTCCCACTGCTGCCTACAAACACACCCTGACTTGTCCTGCTGCCTACAAACACACCCTGGCTTGTCCCACTGCTGCCTACAAACACACCCTGACTTGTCCTGCTGCCTACAAACACACCCTGGCTTGTCTCACTGCTGCCCACAAACTCACCCTGACTTGTCCCACTGCTGCCCACAAACACACCCTGGCTTGTCCCACTGCTGCCTACAAACTCACCCTGACTTGTCCCACTGCTGCCCACAAACTCACCCTGACTTGTCCCTCTGCTGCCCACAAACACACCCTGGCTTGTCCCACTGCTGCCCACAAACTCACCCTGACTTGTCCTGCTGCCCACAAACTCACCTGACTTGTCCCACTGCTGCTCACAAACACATCCTGGTTTGACCCACTGCTGCCCACAAACACACCCTGGCTTGTCCCTCTGCTGCCCACAAACTCACCCTGGCTTGTCCCACTGCTGCCCACAAACTCACCCTGGCTTGTCCCACTGCTGCCCACAAACTGACCCTGGCTTGTCCCACTGCTGCCCTGGCACCAGCAGTCAATAAGGAGTAACAATGTCAAGTCGGCATGAGGCAACCTACAAGAGGAGACACTGCACCGCTGCCAAGTCACTTCTGTGGTATTCAGTGGTGCTCTCTCTGACCCCACATAGGAAGGACACCACCTACTAAGCCCTAGTTGGAGACCATGATTGCTGATTGCTTAGTCATGGACCCAGCTTGAGTGAGCCAGTGAGGGCACAGACATGGAAAGGAAAGACAAACTAAGGTCATCATGAGAGCGAGGGACGAAGGCCCACAGAATTTTAGACTTTTTTTTCTTTCAATGTTAGTTGACAAGGATAACAATGATGTTAATGATGCTATCAAGTTGGTCACAGACAACATGATGCGGCTGCACTATATGCTCAATTTCATTAATTATCCAAGTGTCAAACAGGCCCAAGAGATACACACACCTGCAGTGCTGGTTGAGAGATTTGAACAACACTCAGATATGCACTCCTTTCTTTTGATGAAACTCGACTGGTAAGGAGCTGGTCCGGGCAAAAAAATCTCACAATAGTTCTGATGGGAATTGAACCCAAGACCTCCCAGCCTGCAGTAAGTGATGCTAGGCAGTAAGTCACAGCAAATATCCTTCTTGTCTCTAACAGTATATAAAAAACAAGATGCAAAGCATATAAACGTACTCCCAGTTTATCTTGAATATGCGTTGAGATATTCCATAAAGAGGAAAATCGTTTTGGGCTGTTATAGGTGTTAGTAACAGCTATTCTGGTAAACATCGGCCATCATCTGTGACCCATAATGAACATACCTACAAATTTTCCAAAAGATCAGCCAAGTACTTTCTGAGATTTCCCATAAAGAAGAAAACCGTTATGGGCCGTTATAGCCGTTAGTAACGGATATAACAGTCAAATAAAACATCGGGCATCATCCGTGACCTATAATGAACACACCCACAAATTTTCAGAAAGATCGGCCCGGTAGTTTTGTATGAGAACTGGGAGTACAAAAAGGCTGCTTACCTTGGCCAGATTGAGCAGCACACTGACAGAGTACTTGATGAGCTCCATGTGGGGCAGACTGCGGTTGCAGCTCAGGATGAGGCGGAAGATCACGCCAACAGCATTCACCTCCACCAGTCGCTCACAGCACACCGAGGACAAGCGTGTGGCCACATCTGCAAGTGCACCATGACTACCCAATCATACCTGTCATCCCCCAACACCACCAGTATCACACTGAGCATGGCAAGTCTCCGTCCTGAAGCCGTCTTCCAGTATACTTGATGGTCGTTTGTTTTAATTTCATGAAATGTTGCCATCTTATCTCCCAACAACAACAAAAGTAGTCGATTAATAAACCTCAGGTACAATGTGAAATGACAGCAATGGATCTTGCTATATTAACTGGGCAAAGTTGAACATACGCTGACTATTACCAGACCCTCTCACCCCATGCTAGACTTGAGAGTGCAGGGTAACAACCCCCTTCATCACTTGAGAGTGCAACATAGGAAATTATGTTATTACAGTTTACTGTGTGTAAGTACAATTCCTTGCAGTGTCTTCTGAAGCAAAGTAAACATGGTGACATACATAATGTAGTCCACCATTATTACCATTAACATACGTATAAACATATGCCTATCCTTGATTGGAGACCAAGGTCTTAGCGCTTCACAGTTGACGCTCATGTTTACACAACAGTCTGCCTACCTGGGTAGAGCCCACTGAAGAGATGCCCCCTAGCTCTAATCATTCCTTTTCTGTATCAGTCGAAAATCAATCACTCAGACTTTTTTTTACTCATTTTGCAACTGTTTTGAGGATGTATGCTATGTGGATATGTATTATCTATACCAACGGCCAAATTGGCCTTCTCTTCCAAAATTGTCAATGGGATTTAACAGGTGTGCAAGATCTTATGTGTTTGAAGGACCTTTCTGGGGCAATAGAGTCAGAACCAGTGTTAACTCTGGTGAAAAACTTCCCATGTACATGGCAGAGATTCAAACCTGCAACCCTGGGATCACCAGGTTTATGAGTCCAGTGCTCTACCAGCTGAGCTATTTGACCCCCATGATACACACTGGAATCTAGCTGACGCACAATGCAGACTTTCGATGGCTAAACACAACGGTAATATTGATGAAAATAAACAGCAAAAACTTCTGTTCATATATTTCTCGGGGTTGATGGAAGTGCAGGCATAAGCAACTTTTCTTTTGGATGGTCGCCTATGGCCAGGCTCTTCATTGAATAGGAAAGAGAAAGACACACCTGAAGGTGCCAGTGGGACTCAGAGAAGTACTGTCTTCAACAGCAGAATCATCCAATGGGGGAAAAATCCTGTGCAAAGCCTGCGCTGTGTTGATATAGGGTACAGGCATGCATAGGTCACTGCATTAACATCAAGGTTGCAGTTGTATATCCCATCACATGAACTCCGTTTCTTCTTCTGATACTCGTCTCTTCCACATTCCCATTGCTTGTACTAGAACTTTTGGTTAGTGTTCCTTTGCCTATCAACCAATGCATAGCTGAAGTATTGGCAATTTCATGTACCATTCTCAACCACCAAAAAGCTGAAATATTGGCAGTTTCACGCACCACTCTTAATCAACTTAAAGCTGACATACTAGCAGTTTCATCTACCACTCTTGACTAATGTAAAGCTAAAACATGAACAATCTCATGGGCAAGTTTTAGTCTACTACCACCACTCTCAATCAATGCAAAGCTAACACGTGGGCAACTTTGAGTATCATTCTCAATCGATGCAAAGCTAACACGTGGGCAATTTTGAGTATCACTCTTAATCGATGCAAAGCTAACACGTGGGCAATTTTGAGTATCACCTTCAATCAATGCAAAGCTAACACGTGGGCAATTTGAATATTACTCTCAATCAATGCAAAGCCAACACGTGGGTAACTTTGAGTATCACCTTCAATCGATGCACAGCTAACACGTGGGTACTTTGAGTATCACTCTCAATCAATGCAAAGCTAACACGTGGGAAACTTTGAGCATCACCTTCAATCGATGCAAAGCTAACATGTGGGTAACTTTGAGTATCACTCTCAATCAATGCAAAGCTAACACGTGGGTAACTTTGAGCATCACCTTCAATCGATGCACAGCTAACATGTGGGTAACTTTGAGTACCACTCTCACCAATGCAAAGCTATCGCATGTGCAATCTCAATGTTTTCCTGCAACCAATAAGCCTGCTCTTTATTGACACCAGATTATCGAACTGGCAGAGTTCCCATTAATCAGCTAGCTCTCAGTCTCACCAAAGACTTTTTGGGTTTCATACAGATTTCACAAGCATTTTCAAGGACAAACCACCACTTACCTACACCAAATTCTTACATATAACCTGTACTTGTCTGACATACATTCTACTACTTTTCACAATCAGGTCATACAACTTTGTCACGGTCAAAAATAGAACAACCAAGTCGTGGTCCAGGTTGTTTGGACATAAGCTCTAACTCAAATATTCTGGGCGCCACATAGACGGGCCCATGGTTCGGATCCAGCCAATTAAGCATAGGGGAGAGGCTCCACAGAGACGGTCTGTCCGGCCACACGGACTAAGCAGCTTTGACCGACGCCTCGATGTCTAGCGAGACGAGTCGTAGCGCCTGGCTCAGGCTCATCTAGCCAATTTGTGGAACCAGCGCCATTGTTAGTCGGACGTCGCAGGTTAAAGCAGGAAAGGGGGAGGGAGAAGGTAGTGCGTGGTGGGGGTGAAATCTAGCTAATCAATTAAATGACCAATTGACCACCACAGAGAGTAAGGCGAGTAGGCGTGACTGTCATGATTTGAATATCCAATGGAATTAGAGGGAGATAACTTCGGGTATCAGGCGGTAAAAATACTGACCAATGGTACTGGCCCTTGGACACGGAGTGAGGGCATAAAGTAATGCGTGAGTGAGAGAGAGGGGGGAACGAAGAAAACGAACAGACAGAGAGAGAGAGGAGAAGTTCGGGGGAGTAGGCTCTCGCCTACAGGAAGGCAGGGAGATGAGAACGAACAGGGAGAGAGAGATGAGGAGGTTCTGGGTATAGTCTCTGCAGGAGAGAAAAGGCAGGGAGATGAAGAGCAGAACGAGGGGGAGAAACGAACAGAGAGAGAGAGAGAGAGGTTCGGAGTGGAAGCTCTGCAGGAGAGGGGGCAGAGAGAGAGATGAGGGGAGGAGAGAAGAGAACCAAGTTGAGAGATTAGCATGAGATAGTCTGCAGAGGAGGACTAAAGAGAGATGTGGAAAGAGAGAGTTGCTAACTAATGAAGAGGAAAAGAAAGAAAAAGAAAAAAAAAAAGAAAAGAAAAGCAACCATGTCCATTTGATAAGAGCAGACTAGAAGAGAGAGAGAGAGAGAGTGCAATGCGTTAATGCAGGAAGAAAGAAAGGAGAACAGATCGATGTTGATAGTCACTGTTCTATCTGAACGCGGGGTTCGACCTCATACTTGGCCAGCGCCACTTTCATCGGCAGTCCAACCTGACCAACGCCAGCAGTCCAGCCTGACCGGTGCCAGCAGTCCAGCTTGACCGGTGCAAAGCAGACCAACACCAGTGCCAGCAGTTGTGTCGTGTTGTGAAAGTGACAGTGAGAAAAAAAAAAAAGGAAAAGAAAAAGACAGTGATTCGTGAATAGTTAAGATCACCTGGCCAGGTAAAGTAGAAATCTATTTATACCCGGGTTAGTTAATGATGTTTTAGATAAATGATTTTGTGAAGTTCAGGAAAGAGAGATGTTTTATTTTGTTTGATTCCATATGCATTGATGTTTCGTTCTATGATCATGTGTAGTAAAGTTATAGACTTTACTAGTGGTTTGATGTGACGAATGCATGATATATGAATGAGATTGTAAGCAAGCTGTGAGTGTGTTTGGGCTGTGCGCTAGTCCTTCCTCCATCGACATCACCCGAGGCTGACAATTTATTGGCGAGCCTGCCAGGATATTCTGGCCCATTTATTATAATTGTTCAACTTCTCAGAGAGGAAGCTGGGTGGGATTCAAGTATTGTAATCCTAAGACAAGGGGTTGTCTTACTGTATGTTCCCAAGATAGTTAAAATACTAGGCTTGGCATTGCTTCCAAGATAGTTAATACTAGGCTTGGCATTTCAGCCCCAGAGTACTTATTTCGCACAGATTGCCTATAATTCGCTCTCATAGTTGGGGCAGGCGCTGGGCGTCTTATAAAAACTAACTACGTTGTCCCAAGCTAATATTATCATTCATAGGATTGTGCTATTACGTCACTCGTGTCGGTAACCACCAGTTTGGCTGTCGTAGTAATAAAATCTTGTTCAAAAAAAAAAAAAAAAAAAAAAAAAAAAAGAAAGAAAGGGATATAATGGCGGAAGAAAAGAACACCCCTATTGAACAACTTGTGAGCGTCGCTCGTGATCTAGGTTACTCAGGAGATGAGTTGCGTGCATTTGTTGAAAACCAACAAAAGATGGAAAGGGATGAACGCGCGGAAAGACGCCGTATCGCAGTAGAAGCGCAGGAAACAGAAAGAATAAGGGAAGCGCAGGAAACAGAAAGAATGAAGCAGGAAACAGAAAGAATAAGGGAAGCGCAGGAAACAGAAAGAATGAAGCAGGAAACAGAAAGATTAAGGATTCAGGCTAATGATAATCAGGCTAGGGAAACGCAGGAAACGGAAAGATTAAAGGTTCAATTAGAGTTAGAGAAAGTGAGAATACAAAGGGAGACCACCGAGGATGGGAGTTCAGTCTCCAGTGACTCTGTGCGCAGCTATGCCCCCGACCCAAGTTGCCAAAATTCTCGAAGAACCGATTCGATTGATGCATACTTCAGTCGTTTCGAAACGTTTGCGACCAGTCAGGGTTGGCCTCCAGAAGAGTGGGCAGTCATTTTGTCAGCGTTACTGACGGGTAAGGCATTACAAATTTTCACTGCGTTACCAGCAGAACAACAGTCTGATTTCGGCGCTGTGAAGGAATCGTTGATGAAAGGATTTGACCTCACAGAGGAGGGGTTCAGGAAGAAATTTCGTTCAGCTAAATTACAAGCAGGTGAGACGTACACTCAGTTTGGTGCACGTTTAGATCACTATTTTGAGAAATGGTTAGAGTTGAGCGGTACGAAGAAGGAGTTCGCTGAGTTGAAAGAGCTAGTTATGAAGGAACAGATTTTGTCAGGTTGCGGCCCTGAGTTAACCACACATTTGAAAGAGAGACAGCCAGAGACAGCAGGAGAGTTGTTGAAGTTCGCAGAGGTGATAGAGAGGCACGTTTGGGCACTAAGGTGCAGGAGAAACAGGTGCTAGGCACAGGTGAGAAGAGTGCAAGGAGACTAGGGGAGTTTTCTGCAAAGTCTGCAAACCCAGTGGTGGGGCAGAAGGAAGGGCAAAGAGACATTAGGTGTTTCATTTGTCACAAGAAGGGACATGTGGCGAGGGATTGTCGCATGAGGTTCCAAAAGGGCAGCAGCCTTGCAAGAGGTGGATAAGGGTCGTCAAGGGAAACGACCTGCAGTGGAACCAAAAGGGATTCAGTATGAAGAGGGTGGAGTGCAGCCTATGGCTAGCACTGGACAGCAGTCAGTGTCAGGGATGGAGGGCACTAGGCTGAGTGGTTCGTTACCAGTGGAAGAAGGGTGGATTGGCCAGCAGAGGGTGAAAGTGTTACGAGACACTGGTTGTTCATGCGGGTAGTACGAACAACGCTGGTCGAGAAAGGGGATTTGACAGGGCAAATCCAGACCTGTACTCTAATCGATGGCACTGTGAGGGAGTTTCCAGTTGCTAAGATAGAAGTACGTACCCCTTACTTCTCAGGCGAGTTGTCTGCGTTGGTGATGGAGAAACCCCTTCATGATTGATCATTGGAAATATTCCAGGGGCAAGGGATCCAGGGGATCCTGAGTTGTTGACTGCTACAGGGGCAGCAGTTCAAACACGGAGCAAGAAGGAGGGAAAGGTTGATAAACCGTTAGTCGTTCCGGCAAGGAAGTCAGGCATAGATGTGTCGCCTGATGAGTTTAGGCAGCGCAGGAACAAGACCCTTCGCTCGTGAAGTCTTGGGAGTTGGCAAGAGGTGGAGAGAAACAGGAGGTTAGAGGAGGTGAGACAGAATTTCTTGTGAAAGGCGGGCTGTTGTACCGAGTGTTCACCAAGGGGAAGACAGGTAAGGTGACCACTCAGTTAGAGGTACCAGCAGGTTATCGTGACACTGTCATGTCAGTGGGTCACGAGTCGCTCATGGCGGGTCATCTCGGCACCAGCAAAACAGCTGACCGAATCTTTGATGACTTTCATTGGCCAGGGGCAATGGCAGACATCAAGCGTTTTTTGCATGTCATGTGACGTGTGTCAAAGGTCAGCCACAAGAGGGGGAAGAGGAAGTCGCCTCTTAAACAGCCCCCTTTAATTGACACACACCATTCAGGAGGGTGGCTATTGATCTGACTGGCCCAATCTCGCCCTGTTCCAAAGGTGGGCACAGGATGAGACATGTAAGGTTGAAAGGGGAAAGTTTGCAGGAGGCTAGGGTCGTTCAGAAGAAGCAATATGTCAGGAAGGTGAGGAAGCAATTCCCCAAGGTGGGAGATCAAGTCCTGTTGCGCTTCCCACGGATCACAACAAGCTGCTGATGCTTGGAAAGGACCATTCACCATCATTGAAAAGGTAGATCAGGATTACCAAATTTGATGTGAATGGGAAACTAAAACTTTTCCATGCGAATTTTCTCCGCAAATATATTCAGCGTGAGACTCAGCACATAGGCGCAGCAGCAATCATTGATGAGGTGAAAGAGACCCAGCAGAAGAAGGGAGATTTTGTTGCCTAAGTTTTCCAGAAGAGTCATACAGGGATGTGTCACTGTATGAAGGGCTAGACAGTAGGATTTCCCCTAGGTTTTGTTGTCGGAGGCGACACAAAGCAGCCAGAAAGGGAAAGGTGGAGAAGATGATGAATTCAGAGAGACCAAAGACCAAAACAGAAGTCAGGAGTCTGCTAGGTTTTATTGGTTTCTATAGGGAGTTTGTTCCAAATTTCGCAGCAATCACGAGTCCTCTCAGTGATTTGGTCAAGGCAGGGAAACCGGCAGTGGTCGAGTGTCAGACGCTGCAGAGCAAGCACTGCAGACGGTGTTGGAAAGACTGGGTTTTCCCGTCCCATCTTGAAGCTACCAGATATGTCCAAACCATTTTTGTTGCGGACAGATGCATCAGGGGGTGGGATAGGTGCAGTATTGTTGCAGGAGCATGAAGGAGTCGAGTTTCCTGTGAGGTATGCTAGCAGGAAGTTGACAAAGTGTGAAGAAGGGTACGCAACGGTGGAGAAGGAGTGTTTAGCCTTTTGTGTGGGCCGTGCAGAAGTTCCACAAATACTTGTATGGAAAGAGTTCGTGATAGAAAACTGATCATCAACCACTCAAATTCCTGCAGGGGGCCCCAGTTGAAAAACAGCAGAGTGCTGCGTTGGGCAATGGCATTGCAGCCCTACAGTACCGAGTGCAGTACATTCCAGGTCGACAGAATGTCGGAGCTGACTATTTAAGTCGCGTAGTCTAGCAAGCTGCAACTCAGAGGAAGTCAGTCATATCCGGGGTGCTGTGTTGATAATATGTGTTGATTACAGTTATGGTGATTGGGTATGGGTTCATTCCCAGTTTGGCTATGGTTCAATATTTTTTTGTGTGAGACTTGTTCATGTTTTCTTTGTGAGACTTGTTCATGTGAATGTATTTAAATGTTTGGGAGCATACAGTCGCTTGTGTAGTGATGCATTATTTGCAATAAGTGAGGATGGAGATTCCTCAGTGAAGTGTCATGGATCGTGATCATATTATGTTGTGCTTTCATAAGAATTGTGAAGAGAAGATATGGCAAATCCGCAGGTAGGGGATTGCATAGGTGGCGCACGGAGGTCGTTATAAAATGAATGAAATAACGCAAGAGCGCACGTCAATGATAACTCATTGGAGTGGTATTCACTAATGATATATTTTATAATTTATAAACCGTTGGTTGTAAAGTATTTTTTTAAACTTTGTACATGTACTGTGTGTCAGCAAATTCGGTTTTGTTTTTTTTTACCGTGGTTTTGAGACGATGCGGTGCATAGTCTTTTGCAAGGGGGAAATTGTCACGGTCAAAAATAGAACAACCAAGTCGTGGTCCAGGTTGTTTGGACATAAGCTCTAACTCAAATATTCTGGGCGCCACGTAGACGGGCCCATGGTTCGGACCAGCCAATTAAGCATAGGGGAGGCTCCACAGAGACGGTCTGTCCGGCCACACGGACTAAGCAGCTTTGACCGACGCCTCGATGTCTAGCGAGACGAGTCGTAGCGCCTGGCTCAGGCTCATCTAGCCAATTTGTGGAACCAGCGCCATTGTTAGTCGGACGTCGCAGGTTAAAGCAGGAAAGGGGAGGGAGAAGGTAGTGCGTGGTGGGGGTGAAATCTAGCTAATCAATTAAATGACCAATTGACCACCACAGAGAGTAAGGCGTGTAGGCGTGACTGTCATGATTTGAATATCCAATGGAATTAGAGGGAGATAACTTCGGTATCAGGCGGTAAAAATACTGACCAATGGTACTGGCCCTTGGACACGGAGTGAGGGCATAAAGTAATGCGTGAGTGAGAGAAGGGGGAACGAAGAAAACGAACAGACAGAGAGAGAGAGGAGAAGTTCGGGGAGTAGGCTCTCGCCTACAGGAAGGCAGGGAGATGAGAACGAACAGGGAGAGAGAGATGAGGAGGTTCCTGGGTATAGTCTCTGCAGGAGAGAAAAGGCAGGGAGATGAAGAGCAGAACGAGGGGAGAACAACAGAGAGAGAGAGAGAAGAGGTTTCGGAGTGAAGCTCTGCAGGAGAGAGGGCAGAGAGAGAGATGAGGGGAGGAGAGAAGAGAACCAAGTTGAGAGATTAGCATGAGATAGTCTGCAGAGGAGGACTAAAGAGAGATGTGGAAAGAGAGAGTTGCTAACTAATGAAGAGGAAAAGAAAGAAAAGAAAAAAAAAAAAGAAAAGAAAAGCAACCATGTCCATTTGATAAGAGCAGACTAGAAGAGAGAGAGAGAGAGAGTGCAATGCGTTAATGCAGGAAGAAAGAAAGGAGAACAGATCGATGTGATAGTCACTGTTCTA
Source organism: Conus ventricosus (assembly GCA_018398815.1). Lineage (NCBI taxonomy): Eukaryota > Metazoa > Mollusca > Gastropoda > Neogastropoda > Conidae > Conus > Conus ventricosus. The sequence continues at coordinate 29,234,203 of CM031618.1, forward strand.
TCTGAACCGGGGGTTCGACCTCATACTTGGCCAGCGCCAACTTTCATCGGCAGTCCAACCTGACCAACGCCAGCAGTCCAGCCTGACCGGTGCCAGCAGTCCAGCTTGACCGGTGCAAGCAGACCAACACCAGTGCCAGCAGTTGTGTCGTGTTGTGAAAGTGACAGTGAGAAAAAAAAAAAAGGGAAAGAAAAAGACAGTGATTCGTGAAAGTTAAGATCACCTGGCCAGTAAAGTAGAAATCTATTTATAACCCGGGTTAGTTAATGATGTTTTAGATAAATGATTTTGTGAAGTTCAGGAAAGAGAGAATGTTTTATTTTTTTTGATTCCATATGCATTGATGTTTCGTTCTATGATCATGTGTAGTAAAGTTATAGACTTTACTAGGGTTTGATGTGACGAATGCATGATATATGAATGAGATTGTAAGCAAGCTGTGAGTTTTGTTTGGGTTTGGGCGCTAGTCCTTCCTCCATCGACTCACCCGGGGTTGACAATTTAATTTTCTTTTTTTCAGTAAATTTTCAACCCTTTCAATCTTTTTTTTTCTTTTTAACATTCACACCCTTTCACACTTTCTCTGTACATGCTTCCCATTTCAAGACATTGGTATGTAATAATTATAAGACATAGCTGCCAACCCTCCCAAATTTTTCTGGAATCTCCCAAACTCAGAAATCATTCCTGAAATCCCAAATGGATGGGATTTAAATGGTCATTTTTTTAATTGGATGATAAAATATTGCAGAGTAAAGCCCAAATGGTTTTACATGGATGTTTAAAAATATGGATGGGATTTACATGGTCATCTTTTAACTGGAATAATAAAATATTGCAGAACAAAGCCCAAACAGTATTACATTGATGTCTTAAAATATGGATGGGATTTACATGGTCATCTTTTAACGGGAAATAAAAAAAATATTGCAGAACAAAGCCCAAACGGTATTACATTGATGTTTTAAAATATGGATGGGATTTACATGGTCATCTTTTAACTGGAATAATAAAATATTGCAGAACAAAGCCCAAACAGTATTACATTGATGTTTAAAAATATGGATGGATTTACATGGTCATCTTTTAACTGGAATAATAAAATATTGCAGAACAAAGCCCAAACGGTATTACATTGAATGTTTAAAAATACGGATGGGATTTACATGGTCTTTTTTTTAAAACTGAATATTTAAAATATTGCAAACAAAGCCCAAACGGTATAACATTGATGTTAAAAATATGGATGGGATTTACATGGTCATCTTTTAACGGGAAAATAAAACTTTGGGCAACAAAGCCCAAACGGTATTACATTGATTTTTAAAATATGGATGGGATTTACATGGTCATCTTTTAACGGGAATAATAAAACATTGCAGAAGAAAACCCACACGGATGCTGGCATTGACATAGATGGAAAATGGGTTTTTTTTTCAACCCCTACATTTGTCAACTGAAACACAAGGGGCTTTCAGTCAAGAGTCTGCCTACCTCCTCATCAGCCCACCACACCCCCTTCATCTCTGGTTCCTGAATGTCAACCTCACAAAGCTGGCAGCTATGATGAAATCCTTGAAGCATTTTTTGATGGACTAACTTTCAAAATTTAAAGATAATGCTTGTCTTGTTTTGGGAGTCTCAAAGAAGCTTGTCTTTATTCTTAATTTGCAACTTTTCATTCTGTGATCTAAGAACACCCAGCTGAACCTAACCAGGCAATCATGAATTCATGGTAGAAAAAGGGCTGCCCAGATGCTCTGGGGAACTGTTCAGGTTCATGAAAAGGGAGTAGCCGTATAAGGCTCTCCTGTGCTGGAGATGAATTTGTTTGGTCGGGCTTGCACAGCACCATAACCTTGCCTAAACTTGCACCCTTGATTCTTAAATAAACATTCACTTGGAAAAACAATAAAATGCAAAGTTCACAATCACAGCTCTTGAAAATAAGTAAGTGAAATTTGGGTCAAAGAGATTGTCGAAGTCCATTTCAAAGCCCATTCAACTGTTCTAAAACTCAGTAAAACCTGACAGTTTATTTCAATCAATTTCCAGGCAACACTTGCTATGTATGAGGGTGTGTTCCCTTACTGAAGAAAAGTATGGACACTCAAGACACAAGAAATACATAGTCATGTCAGCTAAAAGATCTGTACAAACAAGATCTTGGACCACCGAGTTCAATCAAGAAACACACTAGGGATCATCGTTAAGTCTGCAGTCTAGTATACGTTAACAGCTCATGTTTATAAGAACGGTCCTTTGCACACCAACAGAAACTGACCAAGGTGCCCTCAGGGCATCCAAAATGTAGGCCAGCTGTTTGTAGTGCAGCAGGAAGTCCAGGGCTGACGTTGTCTGTGGCCCAGCGTCTTCTCCTGTGTGGCTTTCTCATTGGCTTCCTGCACCGGCGCCGGCCTTGGCAATCTTCTTTTTCTTCAAGGCGCGCCGTAGGGGACGACCACGCCATATTGCCTGTTAAGTCAATTACACAAAAAGCTGGTTAGTGTTGTGGCAGTAATCAACTTGAAAAATTATTCTCCCTTAGACAGATGCCAGACTGTACTTTTTATTTTGTATAAAAAAATTTTTGATTTTACAATTTTGTTGTTGATATCTCCATTTGTGTTGGTAAAAAAACTACACACTGAAGGTTCGTCCCCAACACAATAGGAAAGACGCTTTTCTGCTCCCCAGATTTCCCAAAATCCCTTTTTACCTGCACTTTGGTGATAAGCTGGATCCGCCGCTGCTCCCCTCGCTGCACACGCCATGACCTGACGGCAGACTGGATGACCCGGGCTGCCCTCTCTTGCCTTGCTTGCACTCTTGTGTCTCCTGCGGACGCGCAGGAACCACCGCCGCTGCAGGAAACCTCGACACGTCCTGCAAGGACATGAGATAAGGCATACCTCAAGGCAAGATTAGGCAGAATAGATGTCTCTCGAATCAACATCAAGAAAGAAAGTCACAAGTCAAGAATCAGACAGATGTCTCTCGAATCAACAGTCATGAAAGCGTCAAACATCAAGAGTCAGATAGAGGTGCTACAAATATATGAGAGACAGATATGTCACAAGTCAACAGTCAGACAGTCACAAGTCAACAGTCCAAATAAAATGTCCCTCATGAGTCCGATTCAACAGACATGTTCTGTAGATTCTCCAGTCAAACAGATATCATCAGATTCAATAAACGCATCATGAAACAAAAGTCAAACAGATATGTCAAGTCGAAAATTTTCATAAAAGTGCTATGCACACATCATAGGTCTACAGTCACATGGTAGTAACGAATATCTTCTTTTTTTTTCATTCAAAGAAACCCTACATTCTGAACTTTTTTTTCATATATTCTCTGTTTCATTAACTGGAGATAGCTTGAGAAACACCTAAAGAAACCTATGGAGTATGTCCGAAACGAAACTTCAAATGTAACAGCTTGCATCTTTTAGTCAACCTGACCAGTGAAATAAGGTTGCAGATCACCATTGCCCTCAAGCTGCCAACATGCTCATACGGCTTACAGTAGCATTTCCAACACATAGGTTCACAGTAAGCATTTCCAATGACAGTAGCAACTGTAATTTTGGCGCGTTCTAAAAAGAAATCAGGTCTAAACCAGTTTTACGACCACATTAAAGCTCAGTACTAGTATATCATAAAATGTTATAATAACAGAGATGAACGAGAAGAGGCAAATTGTAAAAAAAAAATCTACGTGCTAACAGTAAAACCGAAAGCGGAAATGCAGTTCCGACAGACCATAGAGACGTTACATTAGACGCTGTCCAAACAAAAACGAAAGTATATTCAAATTTTTTTGTTTCGCCGAGCAATTGAATGATCCTGAGTTGCGTCGTACACAGCATTGCTCTTGTAGCAAAACTACCGGATATGAAGCGTTGGCAGTATTGCCCTCTACTCATTTATTTGTGATCAGTGAAACAAGCAGTCCAGTCGTCTATCATTTCATTTTTTTCCAAAGCATCTCAAACAGTTTTCGATTCCTTCCGGACTGGTCTTCTCAAGCTTTCAGAGGACCCTACATACTTGTACTGTTTAGTGTAAAACAAAAAACAAACAAACAAAAAAGCCCCATCTTAATTAAAGACAAACACAATCAATGCACGTAAAATTTCAAACTTAACACCATGCATTTGACAGACCTGATACATAACATAGATTTAAACGACAAATCATTTCCCCTGCCAGTGATTTGATTCATTTTGAGGGAGGAAAAGAGGGTGTGTTTTTTTCCAGCATTGTAAAAGAAAAAACAACTGGCCATCTCAGAAACTGATTTGTCATACATAAAGATGGGGGTAAAAATCAAACTGAGTTATCTCCCTAAAAGTAGTAAAACCATACTGTAGCTTCTAAATCTGTGGTTTAATTTCAAATGAAATGCTTTTGAATTGCGCTGATAATCTATATAAAGTTCCCATCCGCATGTATGCAGGCATCATTAAAGCTTTATGATTTATCATACTGACCTACTTGCCAGTTTTTCACAACTAAGCAAGAGTGATTATTACTTTAGCCTTTCTGTTTACAATCAATCAAGGATACTCAAGCAGTGAGTTATATTATTTTCCACACATCTGTCATTTACACATCACTGTAAAATATTCAAAGCTATGTCTGACCAGTGACAAATACAGAAAAAATTGTTTAGTACAAGAATCTTTTTCAGTTACATTTTCTTTTTCTACTTCAAGTTTTTCTCTTTTCAAATTTGGTGGAGAGAGGTTTTGGGTCTCTATATTAAACATCAGACTGTTCTACCACCCATCCTCACCATGCCCTCTTTTCTGGACTATAATCCTCATTTGCCCCCCCCCCCCCCCCCCCCCCCCCCCCCCAAAAAAAAATATGCAGGGCACAAACTTGCCTCCGTTTTACTTTCATATCTACCATTAGATGATGTTCACCCACACTGGCTCTGCTATCACTATCGCCAGTACACTGCATATTTTGGATCAGAAAAGGCACCATGGTACAATACCATGCATGACTTCAAAAGCAGCAAATGCAGTGTCTCTTCTGGTTGGATACCTCGTTATGGCCTATCAATTATTGTTAACAACATACTGGTAGAGCTGAGATCGTGACAAGATAAAGTTAACCTAGGAGTGGTTGTCTACTGGACAGCAGGAATGAGATGTGTGGGGCTGGAGAAAGGACTGGAAGACCAGAGACCCTACCAACCCCCCCCCCCCCCCCCCAAATGGTCAAGTTTGGGTTTTCTCCTCAGAAAATGGCACACTCTTGCTTGTCTTTCACCCTGCATCCACCCTTCCTTCTGTCTGAAAACAAAGAGGTCTACAGTGAATCAATGCTGGACTGTGTGTCTGACCTGCAGTACAATGACGCAATGCAGCTGCTGCCGTGCCCGTCGCATCAGCATCACCTGTCTGTACCACCGCTGCATCCTCACCACTGCCAGACGGCGCTTCACCACGTGTGTGAAACGCTGTAGATACTCCTCACGCTGCAATCGCCTTTCCTGTAAGGCACATGTGCGCGCACCACACACACACACACACACAACCCCGCTTCCTTTAGATAACATCTGATTTTGAGTGTTGCTGGTTTGTATTTTGTGGATCCATATGCTAACTTTGATTTACTCAAGTTTGGTGTGTTTTTTTCTTTTTTTTTAATGTATCATGAATGCTTAAATGGAATGTGGTGCTTGATTAGAGGGCTATTGTCTGCAAAACATTTATCCCCAATGTAAATTACCTAATACATTGAAAGAGACAGTTCATAGCATCTGTTCTTGCTTCAAAATATTTGCAATGAATGCATTCGCAAAAAGTTCACTTGCAAGTTGCATGCACACAGAAATAACCTGCAATATGTACATGGGCATGAACATGCCTCATTCAGTCATTGCTTGTTTAGCATGTGTGTTTGCACAATTTCAAAGCATTGTTTGCCACAATTTAATAAACAGCATAGTATGATGTATACAACTTCATTTTATTACAACCGGTAATGGTAAGCATCACAGACTTGCAGACTGGGAGTGGGAGGTCAAAGGTTCCATTACCATCTGAGGCATATTGTGAAATTCTTCAGCCTTGGCTGGCTTCTACGCAATTTATAGTGTGCTACGGGCGCAAATGGAAAGACTGGAAATACTCCGTCGATTGTCATCCACTTCGTGGATATGTCTCTCGGGGTGTTGACTGAACTTCCTGACCAACACTGAAAGGTGTCTGCATCTCCAGACCTGATTGATGCTCGGATATATATATTATATTATATATATATTATATTATATATTATATATTTATATATATTCACAAAGAAACTTAGAGCAGTGACCAGAAAGAAACGGCATAGCATCATCTTCATTCTTCTCAATGATATTCATTAAGAGAGAGAAGACCCAAAAAAAGTCTCATTAATTCTGAGCCCTTCATGCCCTGCCCCTGTGGTTTGTCACTTTTTATTTTTTCCTCTCCATTTCCATGCCCTTGGTGAGCTCATCAAAATCGCTGGTATCAGCAAAATTCATGGAGACTGCTGTTGGATGGACTTGGTGGCCCCTACCAGAGGTATCCTCATTCACACTGGTTCTATAACTAGGCAATAATGTTGTCTGTAAGGCACTTAGAAGGAGGTGTCCTGCCAGGGGATATCCTCATTTACACTGGTTCCATAACTAGCCATTAGTGTTGTCTGTAAGGCACTTAGAAGGAGGTGTCCTGCCAGAGGATATATCCTCATTCACACTGGTTCCATAACTAGACCATTATTGTGTTGTCTGTAAGGCACTTAGAAGGTGTCCTACAGAGGATATCCTCAATTTACACTGGTTCCATAACTAGGCCATTAGTGTTGTCTGTAAGGCACTTAGAAGGAGGTGTCCTGCCAGAGGATATCCTCATTTCACATGGTTCCATAACTAAGCAATTAGTGTTGTCTGTTAAGGCACTTAGAAGGTGTCCTGCCAGAGGATATCCTCATTTACACTGGTTCCATAATTAAGCCATTAGTGTTGTCTGTAAGGCACTTTGAAGGAGGTGGTCCTGCCAGAGGATATCCTCATTTCACACTGGTTCCATACTAGGCCATTAGTGTTGTCTGTAAGGCACTTAGGTGTCCTGCCAGAGGATATCCTCATTTTCACTGGTTCCATAACTAAGCCATTAGTGTTGTCTGTAAGGCACTTAGGAGGGTGTCCTGCCAGAGGATATCCTCATTTACACTGGTTCCATAACTAGGCCATTAGTGTTGTCTGTAAGGCACTTAGGTGTCCTGCCAGAGGATATCCTCATTTACACTGGTTCCATGACCAGGCCATTAGTGTTGTCTGTAAGGCACTTAGAAGGTGTCCTGCCAGAGGAATCTCATTTACCTGGATTCCATAACTAGCCCTTAGTGTTGTCTGTAAGGCACTTAGAAGGAGGTGTCCTGCCAGAGGATATCCTCATTTACACTGGTTCCATAACTAGGGCATTAGTGTTATCTGTAACGGCACTTAGAAGGAGGTGTCCTGCAGAGGTATCCATTTACCTGGTCCATAACTAGGCATAGTGTTGTCTGTAAGGCACTGAATGGAGGTGTCCTGCCAGGGGGATATCCTCATTTACATGGTTCCTAACAGGCCATTAGTTTCTGTAAGGCACTTAGAAGGTGTCTGCCAGAGGATATCTCATTTACACTGGTTCATAACTAGGCCATTAGTGTTGTCTGTAAGGCACTTAGAAGGAGGTGTCCTGCCAGAGGATATCTCATTTACACTGGTTCCATACTAGGCCATTTGTGTTGTCTGTAAGGCACTTAGAAAGGTGTCCTGCCCGAGCATTCCTCATTTACCTGGTTCCATAACTGGCATTAGTGTTGTCTGTTAAGGCAACTTAGGAGGTGTCCTGCATATTTTGGATTCAAGACATGCAGCACTGAACATCACTGAGTGACAGCAGTGGTGCAATATCTCCTCTGGTGGGTTAACTCATGATTTGAAACTAACTGATCTCTGTGGAAAGGCGTGTGGTGGGGTTCCATCTGCACAAACATGGACGGGGGAGCCTGAATGAGCAGCATGGGAGCAATGCCATTGAGGGGTCTGAAGGATGAGACATCTAAAACCAAAAAAAAAAAGGAAACAGAGAAACTAGACGGATGCAACATTTCAGCAAATGCGCCTTCCCTTTAAGAAAAGAACTGTGCAGAAATAAAGCTACAATAACAATTAACATCTGTCCTACTCATTTACTAACAGCCGCATTTCGGAAGGTATAACATCTCTCTGATTTGAAGACGTGTCAAGATGAACGTATCTATAGGTGTTTATGCATGAATCCATGTATGTGCAAGAGTATAATGGCGCGTATTGTCAGCATGAGCAATGATATGCATGCTCATCATTATTCTGTACAGTTACTTATTAACTTACCTCCTCTTCTCTTTCTGCTTCCAAGCACGGAAGTGTCGCTGTATCAGCAAAACAGCCTCCACAGTGCTCCTCATCTCCCTCACTCGCTGTCTGTCTCGCCAACCTCTCAGACCACACTGTAAGGTCAAGGCTGCCTGTTTCTGTCTCTGGAACTGCTGTCGCTGAACAAAGCCACGGAAAGCCACCTGGATCCTGATCGCAGCACGACTCTTTCTGCTCCGCACCCTGGCCAAATACTTCCTGAAGGCTCTTTGGATCGTCAAGGTTGCCTGGCGACGTCTGTGTACCTTAAAGCGGAGGCTGCGAACCAGTAGGTAGAAGCGCACACGACGCTGGATGAGCAAGATAGCAGCTTTCTTCCGACGGAGAGTTTGACGAGCTTGGTGTCCTCTCAGGGCGGACTGCATGACAATGACGGCAGTTCTCCTGCGGAGGAAGTGTTTGCGGACAGACAGCATCCTGAAATAGGACTGCAGACACATGGCAGCTGTTGTCTTCTTATCTTCACATCTTCTCTGCCAGTGACGGAATGCTGCCTGGATGCATACCACAGCGTTTCTCTGCTGCAGGAAATGGTTCCGTTCTCGACGACAAGTGATGCTGTTCCTCACTCTGCGTTGCAGCGACAGGACAGTCTTCTGCAGCTGGAGATATTTCCTGCGCTGCAGGTAGCTTCTAAACGCTGCCTGCAAAAGGACGATACGTTTCAAAGCCACAGTGAAGTTGCCCGGGTGCGACGGCCACGGAAGACGGATTGTATCATAACAGCAGATCCCACCATCAGAAGGAAGTTATGTCGGCACTGACGGGCCAGCAGCGTTTCTTTCCACGTCTCTGGATCAGCTTAACAGCACACAGCTGTTTTGACATGGCCCTGCGCACAAGAAATCCTTTGACAACAGCCTGAGTCTGTGTAATCCTCATCACCTCACTTCTGAACCTGATCTGTGCAAGATGGCGACGAACATGTTTCTGAATGACTGTGGCCGCACTGTGAGTGTTTCGTAGTCGGGCCTGCTGAACCAACCGCCAAGATCTCTGGATTGTGATGGCAGCACGTCGAGTGTGCAGAAAGTTCTTTCTCTTCATTTCCCCTTCTTTCTTCATCCTCCAGCGTCGCTGAAGAACGAGGACAGCCTGTCTCTGTTGATTCAGTTCTTGCCGTTGAAGCCATCCTCGCACATGGGCCTGAAGGAGAACTATGGAAGACCTCTCCAACTGGTACTTCTGTCTGCTCCTGTGACATCTGACATGTTTCTGAATTATGACAGCTGCACCCCGAATGAGGAGAAAAGCGGTGCGGAAGACATGACCCAGGCGTTTGGCTCGGTAGTGGCTCTGACACCACAGTGTGGCTCTGTACAGCGCCAGGTAACGTCGCCTCTGTTGCTGCCCCCTCACCATGGCCTGCAGCCTGACCACTCGCTGGCGGCACCGCAGATAGTGCCGACGACTCACATGACCTCTGTAGGCTGACTGAATCCTTACACAAGCCTGTTGTGCAAGGGCTAAGTCCTTCCGTTGCTGCTGAGCCACCAAGAATGCCCTGATGTGTTGCTGCAGAGTGACAGCAGCTTTTCTGTAGCGCAGAAACTGACATCTTGTCTGGTACCCTCTGTAATGTTTCTGGATCATGCTTGCTGCCTGCTTGATGTGATGAATATGCTTACGTGCAAGATACCCCTGGGTATGGGACTGAATGATAATGAGAGCTGCTCTGGTTTCCATGTACCTTTTTCTGTCTTTTCTACCCTGCAGACATGCCCTCCATTGACGCTGGAGGACCACAGCAGACTGACGCTGGTTCTGGTAACTTCTCTGTGCCAGCCGTCCTCTCACTGCTGACTGAATGGCGATACAGGACTGTCGCAGCTTGTGGAAACATTCTCGCTGCTGTTTTGCCCTGAACAAAGCCTGCAGTCTTATGATGGCATGACGAGACTTCTGATATTCCTTCTGAACCTTCTGACTATATGCCCAGGCCCGGCAGTGTCTCTGTATGCATATCGCCGCTTGCTGCTGTCTCTGGAACTTGGTACGTGCCAAGAATTTCCTGCACTGAGCCTGGGCACATATGACTTGAGCTCTCAGCTGCAGGTAGTACGACCGTATGATGTACATTTTCCAGCTGGACTGAATGATCACAGCTGCCCCGAGCATCAGCTGGTACCTCAGACGTGTCACACGACCTGCAGTATGAGCTCGGAACCATCTCTGAATCACAGTGGCGGATCTCCTGAGAAGCAGGTATTTTTTCCTTTGGGTACGTCCTCGGACAGCCGCCTGGAGCTTGCATATGGAGGACTTTGTTGTGAGGAACTTGTGTCTGTGTCGCCATCCCCTCCAAGCTGACTGGGCAGTGACCGCGGCCTTCCAGCGTTGATGGTACTCTCCAATGACAGCCTTGAACTTTTCCTGGGTCTGATGGTATTCTGCCAGGATCAGCAGCACCTCCTTCATGTGGCGGTAGTTTTTCCTGGCCCTGTACCCTCGAACATGGCTCTGCAGCAGCAGCACAGAGCGCTGCATCTTAAGATAGTGTCTGCGTTGAAGACACCCCCTGATGTAAGCTTGGATCCTCTTTGCAGCCAACTCTTGTCTGGCCGTTTCCTTCAGTCTGTGGACATACCTCCGTGAGACGTGACCTCGATAGGCAGACTGAATTCTGACTGCACTGGCTTCTCTCTTTGCGGCAAGCTGTAATGCTCTCAGCTCTCTGATGGCCAGACGTCTACGATAGCTGGATTGGATCCTAACAGCAGCTGCCTGTCTCTTGGCTTCTTTACATAAACATTTCAATTGCCTGACTGCCACATGTCTGCGGTATGCACACTGGATACTGATTGCTGCTGCCTTCTGTTTGGCTGCCAGGTGTAAACACTTCAGTTGTCTCAGAGCCAGGTGTCTGCGATAGGCTGCCTGGATCTTCAGGGCAGCTGATCTTCTTCTAGCTTCCAGCTGTAGAATTCTCAGCTTCTTAACTGCTATGTAGCGGCGCCATGCTGCCTGGATTCTGACAGCTGCCCATTCTCTCTTTGCTTTCAGCTGAAATGCCTTCAGTTTCTTTACTGCAAGGTACTTTCGGATTGCTGACTGAATTTTCGTGGCTGCCTGTTCCTGCCTGGCAGCAGCCTGAAAAATTTTGAACTGCCTAACAGCTCTGCAACATCGATAGGCAGACTGAATAGTGATGCAGGCTTGTTCTCTTCTGGCCTCATGCCTCAACAACTGCACCTGTCTGCGAGCGATAAATCCACGGAAACCAGCCTGGATCTTGACTGCAGCCTGGTTCTTCCTGACCTCCAGCTGAAAGGCTTGGAACTTTCTACGAGCCAAAGCTGTGCGACAGAAGTTCTGGATTGTGACCACTGCTGGTTCTCTCCTCAGTGCAGCACGTAAAACTGACACCTCCCTGACAGCTAAGTGCCGACGGACGTAGGCCTGGATCAATGTTGCTGCCTCCTCTCTCTTAAGTGCCTGTCTCCTTGTCTGTTGTCGGTACCATGTCTGAATTGTGAGAGCAGCCCGCTTCATGGTCACAAAGTTTCGCTGGGCTGCTGTCCTAGCCTGGTGAGATCGCACAGCTCTCTGAATGATGATGGTTGCCAGTCGCAAAGCTTGGAATTTGATGCGACATTTGTAGCCCTTGAAGTTCTTCTGAAGAGTAAGCGTCGAGTTCTTTAAATAACGGAACTGCCTTTGCTGCCTGGAGCCTCGCACATGCTTCTGCAGTGTCACTGCCGCCCACTGAAGCCTCAGGAAGTCCTGCCTGACCTCAGCCCCTAATCTGGCAGCCCGGTACTGTCGCTGAATGATGGTACATGCTGTCCTCATCTTCAGAAATTGTGTCTGTGCATGGTTTCCTCGCCACCATGACTGAATCATGACAGCAGCCTGTCCCTGGCGAAGCAACTCCCCACGACACTTCCTGCCTCTCCAGGGACTCTGCAACAGGCAAGCGGCTCGGTTCCGATTTTCCATCCTTCTCAGTTGTCTCAGTCTGAACGCTCTCTGCAGAATGACAGCAGAACGCTTCTTGGATGCAAAATCCTGACGAGCAGCGGCTCCCTCCATGTGGGCACGGAAACGTCTCTGAATGACAATACACGCTTGTCGCTGTCTGATGAAGGCTAGCTGAATACAGTGCACTCTAAACCATGACTGGATGGTGATGGCCGCGCGATGTTGACGCTGATAATGCCGTCTGGTCAGGAAACAGCGCACACAGGTCTGTGGGAAACACAAAGGAGATGAGGAAACACAACATCAGTTAAGAATACAGTGGTTCGTATTAAATGGGAACACTATAAAAGCTAGTTGCAAAGTGAGACGACTGCAGGCGGAAATCTAAACAAATCTTAAATAAATGTTAGCGAACCGCCCAGAGAACGTGGACAAACGAGTCACAAGACAAAACACGATGCTTTTTGTCCTCTTAGGTCTTCTTCAGGCAAGATACAAACAAATAGGACAACGAAAATTTTCGTTATCGTATTTGTTTGTATCTTGCCTGAAGAAGACCTAACAGGTCGAAACACATCGTGTTTTGTCTTGTGACTCGTTTGTCTACATTTCTCTGGGCGGTTCGCTAACATTTATTTAATTAAGATTTACTATAAAAGCTGTTGTCCACTCTTGAGAAGAATCCTATTCTTCAGTCATTTCTTGCACTTTTGTTCCCAAATAAAAGAAAGAAAACCCTGAAGATGCCAGCATAGGCAAGAAGTGATGAATATTTAAAGAAAACAAACCATTTATAAACCTTTAAGCATTCATACAAACATGCTTGCGTTTCTGCATCCCAAGCCATACACTCTAGAACCTCTGCAATAAACTCTTAATGAAATACAAAAACCCATTCACCTGGATTTGAGTGGCAGCCTTGTGCATGGCGGAGTTGATCTTGGCTTGTCGAAGAAGGGCCACTCTGCGACGTGCCTGGTGTCCTCTCCACGACGCCTGAAGACATACTGCAGCTGCCTCTTGTTTTCGTGTCATCATGGCCACTGTGTGCTGTCGCCAGGCTCTCTGAATGACCAGGCAGGCAGCAATCTTTTTCTGCAATCCCACGCCACTTACTATCATATCTTTTATTCCCTACATCTTCTCTTTTTATTCCCTACATCTTCAGCAGCTCTTTAACTCTCTCTTTCTCTTTGTTTTTAATTTTCTTTCCATTCATCTGAATTCTTTCTGTTATCACTGGGTTTCTGCTGGATGAAATACAAAATTGTAGTAAGAAAAAAACAAATTTATAGTGCAGGGAAGCATACAAAAGTATGCATTCACAGTTAATAACAGCTTGCACATCTTCAGTGTTTGAGGTGGAAAAAAGATTTCATTTATGAGGGAGAAGTTTCAGGATGGCCTGTCCTCATTCCTTGGATAGGCCCACACCACTGATGACTGACTTGGTGTTCCTTTTCCTTCATGCTGACTGCTAACAGCACAGTACTGTTTGAGCATTTTCTGTCTGCTGTTTGCAGCGCTGGATGAAGACACACCTGTCACAAATTTGCTTGCCTGTTTTTGTACTGCACATGAAATCTGCGCTATTTTACGCCTTGTTCAGCGTGTTCATTTGTACTTTGCCTAAACTTGGTGTACATGTTTAATTTAAACAAGCTTTCCCACAATGGGAAACAAGCTTACTTCACTCTACTGCAAACCAAGTCCAGGAGAGCTGAGAATTCTTCAGCTGGAAGCTAGAAGATCAGCTGCCCTGAAGATAGGCTACAGACACACAGACCCCTTTGCTTCCATCAAAAATGGAGCCTGCACAGACTTCCATTAAAATAATACCTAAGCATCTTTGTAGGAGCACAACAGTGGTTTTAAAAGCATTACACAACAAACGGTTGCCTCCCTACAGCAAACATAAGCCTCAGGAACACATGTTACAACACTCCAACCAAACAATTATGGTTTTCAGGTTTCAGAAGAAACCCTGTCGGTTCTTCGGTATTACCACACAATTCTTCAATCTGCTGAATTATCCAACTGACGGTTTAATAGCCAGGTGATACTGCCCAACCCCACAACATAGGAATCTCTAAACACTTGCAATGCTACACTTTTAAGATGGATGGACTTCCAAGGACCTTCAAGGCCTTCTGCACTCTCCAATCCAGGGAGATGGGGAACCAGGGTTCACACGGTATGCACAAATCCTCCGCAGGAAAATCATTAAAGGGGAAAGAATGTCATAGCTGCCAACCTCAGAGATGCAGAAATAGTAATGGGGGGTGGGTTCGGGAGGGGGGTGACCCCCCTCCCGAAAAAAGCGGGGGTCAGGGGGCGCGCCCCCTGAAGCTGAAGCATTTTTAATTTCCAAGCAGTAAACTTTGCACTTTTCAGCAAGATTGTAAAGCTTTTAAGTATTATGGAAATGGAACAAAAATGAAAGATAATATCTCTAGGTTTACTATACATTCCCTCCTTGGAAACTTCAGAAGAAAGAAAAATCAAGCAAAATCAGTGTGGATTACATACCTTTCATGCGAACTTGTTTTATCCTCCCAAACTCCACATGTCTTGTGAAAAGCAAAACTATTAATGGTGCCAGCTTACCTCAGCATGTATGGTGCTGGTATCTGACTGCGTCGAAAAGCAGGAGCTTATCTTGGGTGTGCTCTTCACAGCCTGCGTTTCTTCCCCAGCGTTCCGTTTGTGCTTTTCCGACTTTTCGTGCTTGCCGATGTCGGAAGATCCTCCATGAGCAATGTTGATGTCAGCACGGCATGGCTTACAGAAGGCATAGTGCGGGCCTTGTCGGGACTCGCCAATCCAATCAAACATTTCTTTGTACTTGGCGGTGAAACATTGTTGCACCTTGGGCTTCTTTGACTTCTTCGCTTGCTGTGATGGCATGGTAGTCGCCGTGCTAGGTGTTTTGTCCGCCATTTTGATGGAAGAAGAGGTGACTGCGCATGCGCATCAACAAATTGGCTTTACAATGCATCCGGTTTTAAAAGGTGGATAAGCCTTTGGACTGATTCAGTTGCTTTTTTTTTTTTTTTTTTTTGGCGAAAATTCAGAAATCGGAAAATGAACGCACAAGTCGTAATTTCGTAATCTGTCTCAGAATTCGTAAAAATTACGAAAAAATTGTAAGGGTTGGCAGCTATGGAATGTGTGCAGGAAATTACCTTTCGTATACCAGTCTACCCATCCACCATTGCTCATTCACAACTGATCTGCAAAATGGCATATCATTTCACTTTACATTGCTCTAGTGTTCATTTACGATACATTGAACATCAACACCCAGATATATTTTGATCGCGAAGCTTGCACTTCCTGCAGGCGACATTTGCATTACCTCTAAAACATAAAGCTTATATGAAAGTGGATGAAGTAGCCATCTGGAGCCATTAAACAATCAATGGCTGAAACATTCATGAACACTTTACGACTATGAGTGTAAAGTGTTTCAAACTTAGGTGGCAATGACTTTGACAATTCAGATGTGGTGAGTCACTGTGGATGTGCTGAAAGAACAGAATAGAGGTAACTGCAGTAATCAGTTACAACACATCTAATCTTCAACTCATAGACACATGCATCTTAAAGTAAATCCACTGCTACATTTTTAGATAGCATTTGATAGGGTTTGCACTTGTGGGTTTTATCTATCTATCCATATTTTTTTGTGTGCAGATTATTTATCTATATCTATCTGTATATATATATATATATATATATAATATAGAGAGAGAGAGAGAGAGAGAGAGAGAGAGAGAGAGAGAGAGAGAGAGAGAGAAAGAGCGAGAGAGAGAGAGAGAGAGAGAGAGAGAGAGAGAGATCTGTATATATATAGATATAGTATTTTGATGAAACCACTTTCCAACAAAAACATTTCAGAGTACGAATTTTGCTGAAACAACTTTGCAGTGAAAACATTTAAGACTATGGACACCTGCTGGATTTACTAACAGGCATTTCACTCTATAATCTGATTTCAACCCACTTAGATAAAGCGATGTTACAACTCCGCAACATAGCAGTGTCCTCTGCTCCATAACAACCTGATGTGATTGCTGTCGGTGGACAACTGGCATTAGGTGTGCTGCAGAGTGAGTCTAGGTGTTGTGTAAGGGTACTTGGAATAAGCAATGTTGTAGCTCATGTCACTGAGACAGCATGGAAAATTAAATGTGTTTTTTGTAACTGATGCAATACGATAAAACAATGTTAAACAATGTTCCAGCTTGAAGAGATGAACTTGTTTTTTTCAATCTCAAGTTGGTGATAGGGTGAATATGGAGGTGGAGAGGCAATTCATCCACCAATCATTGGAAAGGCTATATTTAGCTTCTTGGACATGAAATATTGTTCTGTGCTTACAACACACTTTTTGTTCAAACAAAATGACGCATTCTAAGAATCTAAACATTATCCCTAACACATGAAAACAACACATTTCAATGGATGTAAGATAACCAACTAAAAATATTACAAACAGGATTATAAACAAACAAACAAACAAAAACTTTATTTGATTTGAGGAGAAACGACTGTCACACAAGTGGCAATTACCTGCCGCAGGTGAGCTGAGCGGCGGAGACAGAGGCGTCGCCATGCCAACTGAATGATGCGGGCAGCTCTTGTCTCCTCTCGCAGATCCAAGAGGCGGGCACAAAGGTATGATACATAAGTCACCACCACAACGTTCATCTGGTATGGTGTTGGACATGTCCGCCGCTTTCAGCATCAAAGGTATGCCTCCCAGTTCTGACACCTGCCCAAACAACCCAGTGATTTACCTGCTGAACTTTCAGAACAGGCATACCTTTCTCCATTTTTCAAGAACAAGCTGTTGTTTCGGGGGGCACTATATGAAATAAACATGTGTGAAGGAACAGTTCAGGACGAAAAAGAATTCTGCTCTCTTCAGAATGCAGTTATACAAAATAGAGAATTTCCAGCAACTCTCCTATAGAAACACATACAGGTGTCAACAAAATTGTGAATAGGTGTGATCAAGTCATGTCAGATGGAGCATTCAGCTTGAAGAGTTCTTTTCTGTTTTTTGTTTTGTTTTGTTTGGCAAGACTGAAAACATTGCAACCATTGTTGGAAAATGTTATCAACAAAAAATGCTGCGGTATCTATTCACCTAGGACCCATGCAGATAAAGGCTAAAAGAATAAGCAATTATCTTTTTTGTTTTGTGCTTTTATGTTTACATCTATCTTGCTTTAAAATCTCCTTTTGCATCAACCACACCACGTTACCCATGTTTGCTTGTGTCGATTTTTGTGACAGTCTACAAGATCAAAAGGCTGTGCCTGTCTTCATTCAATGTGAACTTTTTCCTGCCATACCATGTGGTGATGGCAAGGCAGCTGTTTCTATTGGCCATCTGTGCGTAGGTGACAGCAATCCAACAAAAATTGCATGCTTTACCTTCTACCACTTAGTGCTTCATATCTATTTTCAAATGTCAGCCAATGGAAAATGTTGGGTTTTTTTTTAACACTTGGGGCACTTTCACCAGCCATGGGAGATTCGACGAAGACCTTCTAGAGTTGTCATAACGCTTTCATACGTAGATGACTTTAGACCAGCCATTATTTTTTTTTTCTAAACACACACATAAAAGACATACTCAGCTCTTTGTAGAAAGGTTATCGCCTGATAAGCAGCAGGCATGGAGAGAGAGAGAGAGAAAAGGACACAGAGAGTGGGCGCCACTTCCACGACCTGGGCTGAGATCCAAGTCTGTACTTCAGGAAGGGGAATGGGAGCCTTTACCGGCAGTCCGAGTAGAAAATCTGATCCAGCTCTGTCCATTTAAGGGGGAACATAAGGATTTAACTGGTACTCCTCTCTGCACATTTCTTTTAAACTGCTGGAATGAGGGGAGAGAATGGAAATGAAAAGAACATCCCTTTTTATGAGATCGCCAGTACCTTACCTCCACAGCAAAAGCTGAGAGACCTGGAACGGGAGATACAAGGACTGAAGACTGGCAGTTCCACCTGATGGCTAACAGATAGGTGTGGAAGGTACCCAACTTTAGCAAGTTGGTCTAAACACTACCTTCTGAGGGAAGAAACTAGACAGGGCTAAGACCTTCCTGAAAGATCTCAGCAGAGACATCTTCACATACTGACAGAATAAGTGATGAAATGTTACCAAGTCGATCAAGATCTTGGAGCACATCGGCTTAAGGATACTTAATTTTACTTTATTTAAT
The DNA here is from genome assembly GCA_018398815.1 of Conus ventricosus. Lineage (NCBI taxonomy): Eukaryota > Metazoa > Mollusca > Gastropoda > Neogastropoda > Conidae > Conus > Conus ventricosus. The sequence continues at coordinate 29,252,816 of CM031618.1, forward strand.
TTTTTTTTTTAAGCCGCACAGCAGTCTGTGCAAGCCATAATAATCTTGGTTTCCACCATCTGAGACTGATCATTCCAAGAACTTTCAGCTCAAGGACATTTATACAGACTGATGCTTCCTGCCGTGTCATGGAGGAGACAGAAGAACTGGGCTAGAGTGAGCACCGACCTCAAAAGAAGGGACAAGGGAAGGGAACTGCGAGACACAAAGCTGAGCCCACAGAAAAACGTGGTGAAGACCAAAACCCAAGATTCGCCACAGGGGCTGAAGCTTTTGGCAAGGCACAAAATCTCTTAAGGACATCATCAAACAAAGTCCTCTGCACAAGAGAGAAAAGATTGTCAGGTGAATGGCAAGAACACTGAACGGTAGAAAAACAAAACAGGCTGCTTGGTTTGGTTAAAGAGCAGGAAAACACAGAAGTGGGCTAAAACACACAACACACAAATCTAAGGGAATGTCCCCCATCGACGGAAAACTGTTTCGGGTAAAAGACCCAGAGTGGGGTGATGCTCGAAAACAACTATCGGCAATGGCCCGACACAAGGAACAATGAGAATGCGGAGATTTCTTGTACACTGACACAGAGCGTGAAGCTTCATCAGAAATGAAATTCTCAAGACTACTTCCCAAGAACTTTGTGCAGAAGTGAAGAAAGGCCACTGTGTAGGAAAAGTGTCCTGAACCACCTACCAATTATTAGTAACAGCAGCCCTAGTGAGAAAAAAAAAATCAGAATCTGAAATTAAAATTACTGTTTACCATTCCCTGCCTCATTCAAGATTTTCTTTATCTCCATGGAGATTAAATTCACCAACTGCTCCCCTTCCACTGTGTGGTGTTGAGGGATTGAAGTACAGAGCGAAGATGGGTGGGGAGGGGGAGGGGTGGATGCTGGTCCGTCTTCACTGACATCACTACCACTGTGGAATGGATGTGGCCGGGTCAGGAAGCTGCCTTTCTGCCCAAACTGCTGGACCGTCATGAAAGTTAACACTCTTACTCACCATGTCACACACAAGCAATCCTCACACAAGCTACAAGGTGAGAAAAGGGAACATGCAGTGCAGGTGTGGGTCTCATCCATATAGATATAGATAAGATGGGCCACTTGTGGAAAGTACAGACATGACAGGCAATTGAGATAGCAGCAGGGTTAGGAACCAACCTGGAAGAGGAAGAAACCAAGGCAAAAGGAGAAAGAGTCAACTGTTGCAACAAAAAAGCAATAGTGATTTCCTGCAATCATTGACTGATGAAGAGAAGCCAAAAAAGAAAAAAAAAGGAGCAAGTTTGAACCAGCGTTTTGGGAAACGCTAACAACAAAAAGTGAAGTCCGATAAAACAGAGCTGAAAGAGATGTGATCCTCTGCCAAAGGGAAGAAACTGAGCTAGTTTGAACATACTTTGATGAAATCAACTCACTGAAGGTGATCATTCTTGCTGGCTAACAAAGAATGGAGGCGAGTTTATTTCCATGCACTCCCATTGTTGTTGTTTTTTGAGATCCTGATGATGTGATAATGTTCCATGCCAAACGGGGATAAGGCAATTGTTTGCACATGTAAGTATGAGAAAAATGTTTTGGTAAAGTGATCTTACTACAGGTGATTACTGTTGCTGGGTAGCTAGAAATTCGGGGTTAGTTCCCTGCTCTCCAATATTTTGTTTGTTTGGGGGGAGAGAATCCTGATGATATGACAATGTTTCATGCCAAGTAGGGAAAAGGCATTTGTATGGTACAAGTATTTTCATAACAGAAATTAATAATCAGTTTTCTAAATAATAATAACAGTTTTCATTGTGAAAATGGCAATTTGACTGTCTGAAACTACATTTCTCTGACAGCCGAAGTACCCTAGATTAGTTTTGAAATGGGAGATCAAACATCCTAACGGCAAACACCTGTGGAAGACTTACCTTCTCATACAGAATCCTGAAGTTCTCCTTCTCATTGACCAGCAGGGTGTCAACAGCGACTGGTCCAGCTCCCCTCCTGACAAACATCACAAATGACACTTACACTGAAGAAAAACATCAATCACAGCATTATGAAAACAGAATGGTAATTTCTGCACACATGGTGAAAATGTTTTTCTCTCAGATCGGACCAGGGATCATTCTGAAATGTCTTTTACACCTTGTACTAGCTTTGGCCCCCAGCTGGGTTGGCCAGCTTGCACACATGGGCAGCCGACCTGAATTAATTTTGCACAATTTTGTGTGTGTTGTCATTGCTTTGATTTTGCCTGACCACTTCCTTGCAATCTTTTATGCTGTTTCTTCATTATCAGCAAGAAAGTAAACCTAGTCAAGTTTGCTATGAAAAGAATTGTCAGGAATTTACCAATTCAGTCACCTCAAAAGCGCATGAATATTACATTCTTCATGACAACAACTAATCATCAAACCGACAACCCCATTTGCAATGGCCGCTCAGCAATACCAAACAGTTGGCTGCCAGACCCATTCTGCACAACTGACACGCTGTTCACCGAGTAAAGCAGTTACACTGTACAGTGTGCCAGCAGAAAACACCCCAGTTACACTGTACAGTGTGCCAGCAGAAAACACCCCAGTTACACTGTACAGTGTGCCAGCAGAAAACACCCCAGTTACACTGTACAGTGTGCCAGCAGAAAACACCCCAGTTACACTGTACAGTGTGCCAGCAGAAAACACCCCAGTTACACTGTACAGTGTGCCAGCAGAAAACATCCCAGTTACACTGTACAGTGTGCCAGCAGAAAACACCCCAGTTACACTGTACAGTGTGCCAGCAGAAAACACCCCAGTTACACTGTACAGTGTGCCAGCAGAAAACACCCCAGTTACACTGTACAGTGTGCCAGCAGAAAACACCCCAGTTACACTGTACAGTGTGCCAGCAGAAAACACACCAGTTACACTGTACAGTGTGCCAGCAGAAAACATCCCAGTTACACTGTACAGTGTGCCAGCAGAAAACATCCCAGTTACACTGTACAGTGTGCCAGCAGAAAACATCCCAATTACACTGTACAGTGTGCCAGCAGAAAACATCCCAGTTACACTGTACAGTGTGTGTGCCAGCAGAAAACATCCCCATTCTTTGACCTGCACACATCGCTTGGCCTCTGCAGTTGTAGGAGAGGTGTTAACTCCCCTGCTTTCTCTACTGAGTGGCCCGCTCTGAACAGTCATGGAAGACATGGAGGCTCTTAAAGGTCTACTTTAGAGGTTTTCGATAATTGGTCAGCTTATGCAGAAATATGAAATGTTTGATAAATTGGTAAAATAAACATCCGATTCGCTCCCGATCACACGAAATCGATCCGCGAAAGTGGGCATTTTCACCTGTAATCAAGAAAACGGGAGGTAATCAACTAAATCTTGGCATGGCTTAACTACTCTTGGATGTGACGTCACATGATGGACTGGCCGTCAGCTGCGACCTACACAATAAGCCAACGGCGACAGAAAGCGATTTCTGATGGTTCTAGCACATCTCGATCGGTATTTAATTTATCATGTAAAAGCAGTGACTATGATTGCGACAGCCAATGTAACTCTGGGGATGTTTCTGCAAGGCCTTTACCTTATCAGTTTGAACGCTAAGTTCTTTTTACCACGTCAGTTCCAGCTGGACCACGGAAATGAGCTATTCAGTTCCAGCTGGACGCCCGAACACATCATTCCGAAGGCGTACGGACTTTACCGAAGTCTCGAGGGAGGCTACCGACTGACTTCTTGATGCGATCACGCGTGGACGGCGAGCGGAGATTCTCCTTCCTCAAGCCTTAACGTGTTCATTCAATTTAACAAGTGTGATCTGTCCATAGATAAGAACAGAATAAACGTGCGACTATCGTACTCATCTGTACGAGCTTACCACTCCGCCTTCAAAGTATACGCGCACAATGCAGACGAAGTTTTTGATCCACTCGAACGGGCTCGGCAATTGTCGGAACAGCTCGTTTCCGTGGTCCAGCTGGAACTGACGTGGTAAAAATAACTTAGTGGCCCGGCATGGTTGCACCAACCGAATCCACTTCTTTCGAGTATCTGGATCAGATGGAAATGTGTGCAAAGAATATCCGTCTCCTGCTGAGCTGCTGCACACGCCTACAGCACAATATCTGCCACCCCCTCGTGACTTTTTAGGCTGTGGGGATCGCAACTCGTGTTGATTTCACTTGGCGTTGGCTTGTTGTGTAGTCGCGGCTGACGGCCAGTCCATCAAGTGACGTCACGGTTTTCGGTCTACGGCGCGGGGTTTGAACAGGTGTGCAAAACTCGTTTTTTATCTGTTAAATTCTTCCGTGACTTTTTTTGAAAAATGAATACCGTACTGTAGTTATATGACATGTAGACCTGTTTTTAACAAATTATCGAAAATCTCTAAAGTAGACCTTTAAGTGTTTGGTGGAGTAGTTGTGGCAGGCAAGGCCACTTTTCCCAATTACCTATTTTAACTAATCTCATCGTTTTCTACATAAGATATGAGTTTACAACAAAAACAACAACAACAACAAAAAAGGCAGTCAAAAGGAACTATTATGAAGACTGGTTCATTTGTGTGAAATCAGATGACCTCAGTATTGGAACCTGCCAAAGTTCACTGAGACAACTGTAACTATCGGGCCTTGGAGGCTGTGACGTAGACGAGACATTCATAGTTACTGTTTTAAAAAAGCCGTGATTGAGTGTATCGACTCACTCAGGACTTACTCCAATGAGACCCCATCACTGGGCAAGAAAGCCAATAAGACTGAAACTTGTGTGTGCAGCTTCCATGTGTGTTTGGACATGAATCTATCACAGCAATCGGAGAATTGCTTTGTTGCTTCTATTCCTGTACATTGTGGAAGGTCACTGTGTTTTTTGGGTGTATTCTTATTGTCAGTTCCATGCAGTATAGTTTTGTGATTATTTTGTTTGGGGCACATCCTCCATCGAATGGCTCTGTATACTGGACTTTAGTTCTTGCCCAAACTCGAGTATTCGTACTAAATTCGGCTTTTTGGGACTCATCCCTAAAGGAATGGCTCTGTAGTCCTTATTTTGAAACACTTGACCTGTAAAATTATTTTTGGACATGGCTTGGCTTTGACTTGCTCAGGATCATGGCAAATTTATGTTCTGAAGTTTTGTGCCCACACTATATACAAAGCCCACTTACATTTTTGCCAACAAATTGATTTGGCCCTGTTACCGCAGTGGCTTGAAGTTGATATGATTGCACTTGGTCAACTAATCTTTTGTGCTATGTCATGTGTCTCAGTGTGAACAATTACTAACCTGCTAGGCATCGGTTGAAAATCTGCCTGTGCTAGGTTGGTTTCAGTGGTCTTCTTTTTTTATCCTGACATTTTCTTACTCATTTTTGTTTTGGGTTTATCACTACATAAGGGGAGCAGGGGCAATCTTTAAACCTCGAGGAATCGTTATTTGAAACTATCTTGGTTCTGGCGCCAAGCTCTGAGATAAGTTTGAAGGCAGCCTCGTGCTTTGAGTTTGAACTTCCGTCTCCCAGGCGCGACCCCACCATCCTTTGAGATATTCTGCCATTTGTTGGGAAAGGTAGGTATGAAGAAAAGGAATTTTCCTACTAAAGTTTAATGATATACTTGCCTGTCCAAACAGCTAGGACACCCTCCCTCCTCCCTGCAGTTGGAAAAAGGGGAGAAAACTGAATCGTTTCGGGTGAAGTTAATGACATATCACTCATGGGAGGTCACTCATGTATTCCTGTAGATTGAGTAGATCTGGCACCCAGCTCTTAACTTGATTTTTTTGTTGTTGACATTCCTGACGTTATTGTGTTCCACATACCAGGAGATAAAGCATTTGTTTGGACAGGTAAGTTTATCATTAAAAAAAATTTAGCAGGAGAATTACCCTTTTTTATATACCCTTATCGCTTAACAGGCAAAATGCACAAGATTTTTCTCTCATTCTATTTTGTAATTACTCTACAATTTATACTCTTTCACTCAAATGCAAAATATAAAAGCAATGTTTCTTATTGCTTAAATATGCACCACACATATGCAAACCTACTCTCGCACACAGGCACACACACATAGACAGGATATATACAGTCCAACAAGTTCAAGATTCTGTAAATTTTTACTATGTCATTTTCAGAGATTTCCTTGGCTGCATGTTAGCTATTTTCAAACAGAAGATATTTCCTATCATTTTCAAAATGACCGATACAATTCCTGTAGCAGACCAAACATTCACTTGGCTTCTGCACACTGATACACTTATGCCTACACCAAGCACTTGTGTTTTTTGTTGAAGGCATAATTTCTAATTCCATGACTTTCCCGTGACTTGGACCACAATTTCATGACATGAGTCTTGGAAAACATCTTTCTTGAATGCTAAACTTTTCACGATTTCTATAACCTATACCAACCCCTGCACACACACTCACAGCCTCCTGGACATACCTCACATCCACACACTTTCCCTACCTCCAAGAGGATTAACTCCCCAGTCCTGGCTGAGCTCAGCGTCATCCTCCCCTGTCCCCTCCCCAGCATTCTCGGCATCCTCTTGCATGCTCTGTGAAGTGCGGAACTGGATGTTCTCCAGTGGCAACAGCGCTGGGTGGTAGTGATGCAGCAGCAGCACAGAGCGCGACCATCAGAGAATGACACGGTGAAGTTTTCCACCTAGCAGCATTGAACATGACACGAAGATTTTCACTGACAATGAAGAACATGATGGGTTCACACTTTTCACCAATGATACAGAGAGGTTTTGAATGAATGTTTTTCTCACATACAGCAACAACAACAACAAAAAATGATATGAAGATTTTCACTGACAATGAAGAGCATGACAGGGTTCACTCTTTTCACCAATGACACAGTCAATTTTTAAACAATGACGTTTTTCACGTACAACAGAAAACATGACAATGCAAATATTTTCAACAATGATGCAGAATATACACAATTTTTCACCAGCGACGTAACAAGACACATGATGATGTTTTTCACTACTGACGTAGTGAATTTAATCACTAATGGTAGACATGAACATGGTGATTTCACTTAAATAATCTGACACTGGAAAATCTTTCAGAGAAAACGTAGTTTACAACAAAGTAAGTATTTTCATCAGCAACATAGAATATGACGGAGAGAAATTTTCTCTTTTGACAGAGAATATATTATGAAAAAAGAACATTTTCACAGATGACACATCATATGAGAGCATGATTATGTAGCTTTTTCACAAGTGACATACAGAACCTTTTCACTGATCATGCTAGACATGACACAAAGTTTTTTTTACAGATGACACACCAAGGATTTTCACTGATCACAAAGAAATGACAAAGTTTTCAATGATAACACTGCATCATTCACCCAAACATTACAGTGATCCTTCACACAACACACAAAAATGACCCTTCACACATTACATTGCAATGATCTTCAGTTACTCCACTGTAATATTTCTTCATATTGTAACCCTTCACCTACAGCAATATAATGACCCTTCACCTACAGCAATATAATGACCCTTCACTACAGCAATATAATGACCCTTCATCCACAGCAGCATAATGACCCTTCATCCACAGCAGTATAATGACCATCCACAGCAGTATAATGACCCTTCATCCACAGCAGTATGACCCTTCATCCACAGCAGTATGACCCTTCATCCACAGCAGTATGACCCTTCATCCACAGCAATATAATGACCCTTCATCCACAGCATGCAGTATAATGACCTTCACCCACAGCAGTATGACCCTTCATCCACAGCAGTATGACCCTTCATCCACAGCAGTATGACCCTTCATCCACAGCAGTATAATGACCCTTCATCCACAGCAGTATGACCCTTCATCCACAGCAGTATAATGACCCTTCATCCACAGCAGTATGACCCTTCATCCACAGCAGTATAATGACCCTTCATCCACAGCAGTATGACCCTTCATCCACAGCAGTATGACCCTTCATCCACAGCAGTATAATGACCCTTCACCTACAGCAGTATAGACCCTTCATCCACAGCAGTATAATGACCCTTCATCCACAGCAGTATAATGACCCTTCATCCACAGCAGTTTAATGACCCTTCATCAACAGCAGTATAATGACCCTTCATCCACAGGAGTATGACCCTTCATCCACAGCAGTATAATGACCCTTCATCCACAGCAGTATAATGACCCTTCACCTACAGCAGTATATTGACCCTTCACTTACAGCAGTATAATGACCCTTCACCTACAGCAGTATAATGACCCTTCACCTACAGCAGTATGACCCTTCATCCACAGCAGTATAATGACCCTTTATCCACACCAGTATAATGACCCTTCATCCACAGCAATATAATGACCCTTCATCCACAGCAGTATGACCCTTCATCCACAGCAGTATAATGACCCTTCATCCACAGCAGTATGATGCCCTTCATCCACAGCAGTATAATGACCCTTCATCCACAGCAGTATAATGACCCTTCACCTACAGCAGTATAATGACCTTCATCCACAGCAGTATAATGACCCTTCATCCACAGCAGTATGATGCCCTTCATCCACAGCAGTATAATGACCCTTCATCCACAGCAGTATAATGACCCTTCACCTACAGCAGTATAATGACCCTTCATCCACAGCAGTATAATGACCCTTCATCCACAGCAGTATAATGACCCTTCATCCACAGCAGTATAATGACCCTTTATCCACAGCAGTATGACCCTTCATCCACAGCAGTATGACCCTTCATCCACAGCAGTATAATGACCCTTCATCCACAGCAGTATAATGACCCTTCATCCACAGCAGTATAATGACCCTTCATCCACATCATTATAATGGTCTTTCACCTACTACATCACAATGATCCTTCACCCACAACATTACTATGATCTTTCAATCTCTATTATTGATGACTCTTCATCGTTACGTTCTAATGCTTCACCACTACATTATTAGGGTCTCTATCCATTACTACTGACCCTTCACCCACAACATATGACCTTTTACCCACTACACTGAAATGACCAGTGCACAATGACCTTTCTCCTGCTGTACTATGATGACCTTTCACCCACTAACGAACCTTCACCCACTACTCTCTAAAACCTTCATCCATTACACTATAATGATGTTCACACACTACAGATAATGACCCTTCACCCACTAGACTGTAATGATCTTTCACCATTACACCGTAATAATGACCTTCCTTTCATCCACTACACTGTAATGACCTTTCACCATTACACTGTAATGACCTTTGTCCACTACACTTTAACGACCCTTCATCCATCACATTGTAAAGTCTTTCATCCATCACAATACAATTACCTTTCACCCACAACAACATAATGACCCTTCACCCACTACACAATAATGACTCAACACCCATTATACTTTAACAACCTTTCACCCACCTAACTGTTGCACTATAACGGGACTTCATATCCTACGCTGATTCTTCACCCAAGGATCACCCACTACACGATAATCAGACTTTACCCACAGCACGACAAAGATCTGTAGCCCACTACAATATGACCATTCTCCAGCTGTATGGTAATTACCCTTCATCACAATGCTATGGCATGTCATCCACTATACCGTAATGACCCCTGACCCTTTACACTGTAATGACCTTTCACCCACAACACCATACTGATCGCTGACCCACTGACCTATAATGACCCTTCTCACACTACACTACGATGACCCTTTCCTCGCTGCGCTAGGATGATTCTTCCAGACCTGGTTACCCTCAGAAATTCTATGTTTAGGTTTCGGGTCAAAAGTGTGTACAATTGTGTGTAAAATGTGTTTACAAGCTTTTGCAGTGCAAAGTAAACTGCCTAAGAAACAATACTGAATGCATTCAAGACATTGGAAACACAGAAAATTTATTACTTTAAAAGATGTATTTTCATGAAAAGCATTAAAGTGGCTTCATTAACAATCGACTGTCAAACTAATCCGAGTTTCTAGCCAGTGTCCTCTAATGGGCGAAAGCCTTTACTGAGAAAAAATAACAAAAACATCAACTGATGTGAATTTTTATAACACTTTTAAATAACTGTCTCTTCACTTGTTACTATACTGGTGGACATAACTGGAAAAAAAATTCTTGATGTAATCTTCTATTTCTTTCATATGGTAATAAAAAAAATGGGCACTTTTTCACTGTCTGCCAAGGAAGAAGAAGACATCTGTTGATAAGCTAAGCAGTCTTTCTGAAGAGCATAATAATCATGATGTGAATTTTATTTCAGATTTTGGTGATTTCAGCTCTTTTAAATTGTCAGCAGAGAGGCTGTGAACTGCATCTATTGAAGAACAGTCATCATTCTTCAGGATGAGACGACTTTCAAGGGTTTCATTGGACAGTGTGCTCCTTTGGGGGATTTTGGAGTTTTTTGTCCCTCTGCACGAGTAGTTTAATGTTCCAGTCTCTCATTAGAAGAAATGCCAGCAGAACTCGACTTCACAAAAAACTTTGAATGTTCATAACCTACCGTTTTTAGGAATCACTGTTTCCCTTGCGACTTTTGCTATTGATGTGCTGCTGAATGTCAAAACGACCACTGTGAGCAATCAAGATTTCACAGTTACACGTGGTGTCGTGTGCGAACGTATTGCCCTTCTTTGACGCAGTAATGAACTTGAAAACTGTATGATACGCTGGTTTGTACTTCTGTTCATGTATTACAGCTTCCACCAATGAATCTGAATTTTCGTTTTCCGTTTCATGGGCACGAATTGAAGCTGAACGAGAAGCCACGTTAAATATGCATTCATAGAGGAAGAAAGAGAGCATGCGCCATGGGAACTTTGAAAGTTGGACCAGACTCTTGGACTCGGCCGGATTACGTGTTTAGTGCATTTTTGTGAGCTCAGTGATAAAAACTTCGTACAATTCAGTTTTCAAACGTACAATCATATAGCCGTATTGAATTTCATGAGACTATACGCAAAAATCGTACAGCGCACAGGTCTGCACTTCACTCCCTTTGCAGACTGAAAGAAATCACACAAGGGTACCTTGACGCCATAGTGAAGGCAGACTGTTCGACACCATTTCAGCAACAGTTGCAGCATGGGATTGTCCATCACCGCGCTGGGCCCACCAGAATCTCGTCTGGCTGCAAACAAAACACCGACAACAACAAAATGTTGTCATAAATCCTGGATGGTGTAACAACTGATGAGCTTCAACTATGGTTGCAGCAGAACCGAGCAGAAACTAGAGAAGAAAGAGGAGCTGAGATCATGATTTCAGCAAGCAATGTGGCGACTTCAGGGTAACACTAAACAAGCAATGTGGCGACTTCAGGGTAACACTAAACAAGCAATGTGGCGACTTCAGGGTGACACTAAACAAGCAATGTGGCGACTTCAGGGTGACACTAAACAAGCAATGTGGCGACTTCAGGGTAACACTAAACAAGCAATGTGGGGACTTCAGGGTGACACTAAACAAGCAATGTGGCGACTTCAGGGTGACACTAAACAAGCAATGTGGCGACTTCAGGGTAACACTAAACAAGCAATGTGGCGACTTCAGGGTGACACTAAAAAAGCAATGTGGCGACTTCAGGGTGACACTAAACAAGCAATGTGGCGACTTCAGGGTAACACTAAACAAGCAATGTGGCGACTTCAGGGTAACACTAAACAAGCAATGTGGCGACTTCAGGTAACACTAAACAAGCAATGTGGTGACTTCAGGGTAACACTAAACAAGCAATGTGGCGACTTCAGGGTAACACTAAACAAGCAATGTGGCGTCTTCAGGGTAACACTAAACAAGCAATGTGGTGACTTCAGGGTAACACTAAACAAGCAATGTGGCGACTTCAGAGTAACACTAAACAAGCAATGTGGCGACTTCAAGGTAACACTAAACAAGCAATGTGGCGACTTCAGGGTAACACTAAACAAGCAATGTGGCGACTTCAGGGTAACACTAAACAAGCAATGTGGCGACTTCAGGGTAACACTAAACAAGCAATGTGGCGACTTCAGGGTAACACTAAACAAGCAATGTGGCGACTTCAGGGTAACACTAAACAAGCAATGTGGCGACTTCAGGGTAACACTAAACAAGCAATGTGGCGACTTCAGGGTGACACTAAACAAGCAATGTGGCGACTTCAGGGTGACACTAAACAAGCAATGTGGCGACTTCAGGGTGACACTAAACAGTCACTTGACTGGCCCATGCTGCAGATCAGGATGCAAATTGGTGAAGCTGACACACCCCGTCCCCCCACCCACACCACCCCTCCCCAAAAGCTACATCCATAAAAATGAAGCATCTACACAGGGCAAGAATGAATGGTACAAAGTATCAGAGAAAAACTATCCCCATAACCATACACTTTATAGAGGATTAATGTCAAGAATTATAAAAAAAAATTTTTTAAAAGCCAAACAAACAAAACCAAAAAGACTGCAAGTTTTTTTTTGTTTTCACGTCGTTTTGTGACCTAAGCCTTACAGAAATGATATGAACATTGAAATTTTGTTATACATTGCAATATAACTGCTAAATTTGCTACCATTAAATGTCATGTACTTGATATGAGACTGCACATGACATATTCCATAACTTTTTGTGTGTGTTTGTGCATGCTGTACCTAATCATCAATTGATAAGTATCAAGCTCTGGAATCTTTAATGTGTGCAGACTGCAACAACAACGAAAAACAACAGCAACGAACCCCCAGGACCCTGATGTAAACACTCGGTGTTTGGTGACTCACCGGCACAGTGCTGCAAACTGTGAGGGTGTCCCAGCAGCCTCTGCATGCACAGTTTGACCCGCAGCGTGCGTTCCAGGATGTTCACCTCTTCCTGCAGTTCTTGCTCGTTCAGCGTCGCCACGGTCTACAAAGCACAGCAACATCTGGCTACAATGACTGACACCTTCCAGACCACACGGATGACAGAAAGCAGAAGAAACAAAAAGAGTTACCGTGCTGAAGAAACAGAAAGAGAAAAGGCGGGTAGGGTGGGTGAGGAAGGCAGAGGCAGGGGCACAGGAAACACTTAAGGATATAAAGGGGAGAGAGCTGGAAGAGGTGTTTGAGTGGGGGAGAATAACTAATGTCTGTTAAGAGGGGAGGGTACGGAATGTTTACATTAATAAATTTACAGATCAGTTAATCACTGAATAAACTAACCAAACAAAGAAACAAAAAGCCCATACCTGAAAATGGAAGATGAGTTTCCACAGAAAAGCCAGAGTTTTCTCCCTGTGACCGTCTACAATGTCTCGAGGGTTCATTATTGCCCCTGCTCACAAACAATCATAGCACAAAAAAAAAAGTATTTCAATCAATCACCCTGCCACAACCGCTCATATCAAAAAGAAAACATCATGCCAATTACCAATTACCTGACCAATCAGTAAAAACACATCCAGATAACTACCCTCAATCAGTCATAATGGAACATACCCTTCCCTCAGTCAATCATCATGGAACATACCCTGCCCTCAGTCATCATGGAACATACCCTGCCCTCAGTCATCATGGAACATACCCTGCCCTCAGTCATCATGGAACATACCCTGCCCTCCGTCATCATAGAACATACCCTGCCCTCAGTCATCATGGAACATACCCTACCCTCCGTCATCATGGAACATACCCTGCCCTCAATTAGTCATCATAGAACATACCCTGCCCTCAATCAGTCATCATGGAACATACCCTGGCCTCCGTCATCATGGAACATACCCTACCCTCAGTCATCATGGAACATACCCTACCCTCAGTCATCATGGAACATACCCTGCCCTCAATCAGTCATCATGGAACATACCCTACCCTCAGTCATCATGGAACATACCCTACCCTCAATCAGTCATCATGGAACATACCCTACCCTCAGTCATCATGGAACATACCCTACCCTCAATCAGTCATCATGGAACATACCCTACCCTCAGTCATCATGGAACCTACCCTACCCTCAATCAGTCATCATGGAACATACCCTACCCTCAGTCATCATGGAACATACCCTGCCCTCAATCAGTCATCACGGAACATACCCTACCCTCAATCAGTCATCATGGAACATACCCTTCCCTCAATCAGTCATCATGGAACATACCCTGCCCTCATCAGTCATCATGGAACATACCCTACCCTCAATCAGTCATCATGGAACATACCCTGCCCTCAATCAGTCATCATGGAACATACCCTTCCCTCAATCACTCATCATGGAACATACCCTTCCCTCAATCACTCATCATGGAACATACCCTGCCCTCAATCAGTCATCATGGAACATACCCTGCCCTCAATCAGTCATCATGGAACATACCCTGCCCTCAATCATCATGGAACATACCCTGCCCTCAATCATCATGGAACATACCCTTCCCTCAATCACTCATCATGGAACATACCCTGCCCTCAATCACTCATCATGGAACATACCCTGCCCTCAATCATCATGGAACATACCCTGCCTTCAATCATCATGGAACATACCCTGCCTTCAATCATCATGGAACATACCCTGGCCACAGTTGTAATGGAACATACCCTGCCCTCAATCAGTCATCATAGAACATACCCTGCCCTCAATCAGTCATCATGGAACATACCCTGGCCTCAGTCGTAATGGAACATACCCTGCCCTCAATCAGTCATCATGGAACATATCCTGCCCTCAATCAGTCATCATGAAACATACCCTTCCCTCAATCAGTCATCAATCAATACACCCTGTCCTCAATCAATCACCATATGACACCCCTGCCCTCAGTCACCATATGAACCACCCTGTCCTCAGTCACCATATGAACCACCCTGCCCTCAGTCACCATATGAACCACCCTGTCCTCAGTCACCATATGAACCACCCTGCCCTCAGTCACCATATGAACCACCCTGTCCTCAGTCACCATATGAACCACCCTGTCCTCAGTCACCATATGAACCACCCTGTCCTCAGTCACCATATGACACCCCCTGCCCTCAGTCACCATATGACACACCCTGTCCTCAGTCACCATATGAACCACCCTGTCCTCAGTCACCATATGACACCCCCTGCCCTCAGTCACCATATGACACACCCTGTCCTCAGTCACCATATGAACCACCCTGCCCTCAGTCACCATATGAACCACCCTGTCCTCAGTCACCATATGAACCACCCTGTCCTCAATCACTATATGACACCCCCTGCCCTCAGTCACCATATGAACCACCCTGTCCTCAGTCACCATATGAAACACCCTGTCCTCAATCACCATATGACACCCCCTGCCCTCAGTCACCATATGACACCCCCTGCCCTCAGTCACCATATGACACACCCTGTCCTCAATCACCATATGACACACCCTGTCCTCAGTCACCATATGAACCACCCTGTCCTCAGTCAGTCACCATATGAACCACCCTGTCCTCAATCACCATATGACACCCCCTGCCCTCAGTCACCATATGACACACCCTGTCCTCAATCACCATATGAACCACCCTGTCCTCAGTCACCATATGAACCAACCTGCCCTCAGTCACCATATGAACCACCCTGTCCTCAGTCAGTCACCATATGACACACCCTGTCCTCAATCAGTCACCATTTGACACACCCTGTCCTCAGTCAGTCACCATATGACACACCCTGTCCTCAATCAGTCACCATATCAACCACCCTGTCCTCAGTCACCATATAAACCACCTGTCCTCAGTCACCATATGACACACCCTATCCTCAATCAGTCACCATATTAACCACCCTGTCCTCAATCAGTCACCATATGAACCACCCTGCCCTCAGTCACCATATGACACACCCTGTCCTCAGTCAGTCACCATATGACACACCCTGTCCTCAATCAGTCACCATATGAACCAGCCTGTCCTCAATCACCATATGACACACCCTGTCCTCAATCAGTCACCATATGACACACCCTGTCCTCAGTCAGTCACCATATGACACACCCTGCCCTCAGTCACCATATGACACACCCTGTCCTCAGTCAGTCACCATATGACACACCCTGTCCTCAGTCACCATATGACACATTGTCCTCAGTCAGTCACCATATGACACACCCTGTCCTCAATCAGTCACCATATGACACCTTGTCCTCAATCAGTCACCATAGGACACACCCTGTCCTCAATCAGTCACCATATGACACATTGTCCTCAATCAGTCACCATAGGACACACCCTGTCCTCAATCAGTCACCATAGGACACACCCTGTCCTCAGTCACCATAGGACACACCCTGTTCTCAATCAGTCACCATAGGACACACCCTGTCCTCAATCAGTCACCACAGGACACACCCTGTCCTCAATCAGTCACCATAGGACACACCCTGTCCTCAATCAGTCACCATATGACACATTGTCCTCAATCAGTCACCATATGACACATTGTCCTCAATCAGTCACCATAGGACACACCCTATCCTCAGTCAGTCACCATAGGACACACCCTGTCCTCAATCAGTCACCACAGGACACACCCTACCCTCAGTCTCTGAATCAGTCCCCAGCCTGCCTTCAATCATTCTACTATAGAACACACTATGCCCTCAACCATTCATCATAAATTTCACCATCCCCTCAATCAGTCCCCACCCCTGTCTTAATCTTCTCATAGAACCACTTGCCCTTCCCTTCATTAAAAAGAAACCCAGCCCAAATCAGTTCCCCCTGTTTCAATCATTCTACACGAAAAACTATGCCGAGCTCTTTTTAGAGGGTTTGATTAACTAAAAGAGGCCTATGCTCTGAAACAGATGAAAATTTTAGAGCCTGGGCCCCCGATGGGTTTACATTAAATTTTATAAGTTTTTTTTTGCAGTTTTTGGAATTTTCCCTTGTCGTTCAATTATAAAGGTTTTGCAAAAGGGCCCAAATTATCCTACCCAGCGACGGGAAAACCATAATATGTACCCCCAAAAAAAGGGGAACCCAAAAAGATTTGGAAAAATTGGGCCCCTTTTTGTGAAACCACATAAAGTAGTTTGTTGTGTTCCCCACGATTGAAAGTGTTTTCCAAAACTTTATACATGAGAGTCAAAGGGTTTTTTAAAGGGCGATTTTTTGGGAGAGAATATGGTTTGGAATGACATTTTATTGCATGAAAAGGGAAAATTTTCCAGGAATGCTCTTTTTTTGTTGACTTTGAGGGCGTTCGATAGCGTCCTTGGTCATTTTTACAAAAAATGCCTTAATTTTTAAAAGTTGGCCCCGACTTAATTTAATTGGTTGACTTTTTTTCAAATTTCACTTGATTTCTGTAATGGTCGTACCCCCCTGGTTTCGTTGGAGGGGGGTTTGGACGGGGGACCCTCACCCCCTTTATTATATAATTTGTCTGAGGTTCTGAATTTTGATTCGCTCTTGGATTTTAAAGGGGAATTTTAAAGTTGTTAAAAAGGAAAAATTTTACTGTCAAAATTTGCTGATGCATATTTTTATGTTAGATGGTTCGAAAGATCTTTTAATGAGGCGGTTTCTGTCCTTACTAATTTTTACAAAATTTCAGGTTTAAAAAACAATTTTGACAAGTAAAGAGTTTGGTTGGGGGCAGAAAGAAGTGTGGAATTTTTAGTTTTTATGGGGAAAAAAATTTTTTTTGGGGATCCAGGTATTTTTTAAAATTTTGGTGAAAAAATTTCCACTAACCAAATGTATTGTACAAATTAATTTTGAGATAACTTTTTGAAATAAAAAGAGTTAGCTTTTTGGAAAAAAAAAAAAATATAACCCTTTTTGGGAAAAAAAATGGTTTTTTAAAACTTTGGCTTTTCAAAATTGTTATTTTTGATTAACCTCCCGACCCCGAGGATTTTATTGTTGCTTTAGAAAAAAAAATTGCATGTTTCTTAGGGAAAGGGTTTAAAAAAAAAAGTAAAAAAAAAAAATTGTTGTTCAAAAGAGTAGGTGAAGGTGGATTAAAAATGTTAAATGAAAAAAAATTTTAATTTTTCGATGAGATAAGGGTGAGAAGTTAATGTTTGAGTCGGGTTGGCGAGAAATTTCCTTATATGTTCAAAGTTGGACAATATAAAAACTTTGGTGTTGAATTTTCTATTGTTTTTATAAAAAGATGCAAAAAACCCATTTGGAATGTGTGATGAAAAACTACAAGAAACTGTGGGGGGAAAAAGTGCCGCCGATAAGTACTGTTTTAGTCAGGTTTTTTCTTAAATTTTAAAAATTTTTTTTAGGTTTAAAAAGTTATTTTCATACGGAAATGGTTGATTATGGCATTTTCTTCATT
Organism: Conus ventricosus; assembly: GCA_018398815.1. Lineage (NCBI taxonomy): Eukaryota > Metazoa > Mollusca > Gastropoda > Neogastropoda > Conidae > Conus > Conus ventricosus. Next base: position 29,271,097 of record CM031618.1, read on the forward strand.
AAACCATTTTTTTAATGAAATGGGCATTGGATGACCTTCCCTAAATTTTTAAATAAATTTAAGGTTTTAAAGAAAAATTTTTTCTCTTATTGAAGGTAATGAATCCCTTAGCAATTTGCCAAAAATTTTAATATTTCTAACAAAACCAATTAAACTGTTGCCCAAAAAAGCCGGTTTTTGCATTAAAAACGGCAAAAAATATGTAAAAAAAAAATTTTAATGAAAAAAATCCCTTCTCTTGTTATTGTAAAGGGGAATAATCTTTTTGTAAATCTTAATTGGAAACAAATTTCCCTTTCTGTTATAATTTTTCTCTGAGTCCAGCTTAGAGGGTTTTCCAATGTGACTTTACATAGATTGCTGCCAAAGAAAATTTCTTTAAAAATTTTTTAAAATTTTTTTTTTTTTTAAAAAAATTCACATTGCTTTTTGACCAATTGGCAGCGGTTTTTGGGAAATTTTCAAAACCTGTAATGGGTAAATGTCAGCATGCGTAATCGGTTTGAGAAAGAGTTATTTTTTTGGGTCAAACAAAAAGGGAAACTGACAAAAGTTCTTAACTTTTTTCCTTTTGCAAGTTTTTGTTTTCAAAAAATTTCTGAAAAAAACCCCCCCTTTTTTTTAAAAAAAAGTTTTTATTTAAATTGGAAAAAAAACTTAGCTTTTGGGTTTTAAATTTTAAAAAAAATTTTTTTTTTATTTTTATTTTTTTTTTTTTTTTTTTTTTGTTTTTTGGGTGTGTCCCCCTTTTTCCCCCCCTAAATAAAGCTAATAGCTGGGGGAAAGGAAGACGTTAAGTAGTATCTTCCCAAATAATAGCCATCCAATGATCCCTTCCTTAGTAATTACCATCTTAATTTTTTTTTTTTTTCTCTCTCTTTCCCCCCCCCCCCCTTTTTTTTTTTTTTTTTTACATTTGGGTTGGGTTGGGGTTTGGTTTTTTTTTCAATTTTGTTTTAGGGTTTTTTGGGTTTTTTTTTTTTTTTTTTTTTTTTGGGGGGGGGGGGGGGGGGGGGGGGGGGGGGGGGGGGCCTTTTTTGGGGGGGGTTTTTTTTCGTTTTTTTACTTGGGGGGGGGGGGGTTTTTTGGAAAAAGTGTAGCCCCGTTTTTTGGAAAAAATTTTTTGGGGGGGGTTTTTTTTCCCTTTTAAAAAAAAAAAAAAAAAAAGGGGGGGGTTTTTTGTCTTTTTTTTTTTTTTTGGGGGTTTTTTGTGGGGGGGTGGTTTTTTTGTTGGGGGGTGTTGGGGGGGGGAAGGGGGAAAATTTAAAAAAAAAAAGGGGGGGGGGGGGGGGGGAAAAAAAAAAAAAAAAAAAAAAAAAAAAATTTTTTTCTTGTTTTTTGGAAAATCCCCCCCGGTTTATTTTTTTAGTTTTTTTTTTTTTTGGGGGGGGTTTTTTTTTGTTTTTTATAATTTTTGTTTTTTTTTAAAAAATTTTTTTTTTGCCCCCCGGCCCCAAAAAAAGCCCCCTTTTTTTGCCCCTGGGGGGGGGGTTTTTAAAATTTTTTTTGTTGTTTTTCCTTCCCCCTTTTTTCTGGGGTGTTTTTTTTTTGTTTGTAAATTTTTTAAAGCCAAATTTTCCCCCTTGTCCCACTTTAACTTTTTGGAAAATTTTTTCCCTTAAATTTTAAACCCCCATGCCCCCAATACCCCACCCGTCTTAATTTTTTTCCTGTATTCCCCAAAAAAAAAAACAAACCCCGCCCCCAAACCCCCCCCTGTTTTAAAATTCACATAAAACAATTTTCCCAAATTATCATAAACCCCTTCCCTTTTTTTCCCCCCCCTTTTTTTTTTCTTTTATGAAACTTTTGCCCCCAAATTCACTTTAAGGGTTAAAAAGGTTTTTTTTTTAAAAAATTTTTTAAATTAGGGTTTAAATTGGGGGGGTTTAAGAGGAACGGGTTTGTGGGGGTTTAAAGGGCATTTAAAAAAAAATTTTTTTTAAAATAAAAAAATCCTTTTTTAAAAAAAAAAAACCAGCCCCTCAATCGTCCCCGCCTCCCTTCAAATTCAATTAGAAACACACTATGCCCCCATCATCCATTAAACAAATCCCTCAATCGTCCCCCTGTTTCAATCTTCATTAGAACAAAACCAATGCCCTCCATCTTTCTCAAAAGCACAACAGCCCTCAATAGTCCCAGCTGTCTTCAATCATTCTACTATGAACACACTTGCCCCACATTCTCTAAACACTCCATGCCCTCAATCAGTCCCAGCTTCTTCAATCATTCTACTAAGAACACACCCAACCTCTCATAAAGCCAACATGCCTCAATCAGTCCCCGCCTGCCTTCAATCATTCTACTATTAAAAACACACTATGCCCTCAACCATTCATCATAAAGCAAAACCATTCCCCTCAATCAGTCCCCAGCCTGCCTTCAATCATTCTACTATAGAAACACACTATGCCCCATCATTCATCATAAAGCACACATTGCCCTCAATCAGTCCCCAGCCTGTCTTCAATCATTTTTACCATAGAACCCCATATGCCCTCCATCATTCACCCTAAAGCACAACCATGCCCTCAATCAGTTCCCCAGCCTGTCTTAAAATCATTCTACTATAGAACACACTTTTTGCCCCCATCATTCATCATAAAGCACAACCTATGCCCTCAATCAGTCCCCAGCCTGCCTTCAATCATTCTATATAGAACACATTATGCCCTCAACCATTCATCATGGCAGGAGGATTGGAACACACGACAGAGTAACGAACTCTTTCAGATCCGTTCCAAACCTTAAGGACTTCTCTCCATCTACGTCGGGGGGTCGTAAAGAGGAAACGGTTTGTGCGGCTGCACACCGGCCATTCGTATTTTACCCATTCCTACCTTTTAAAGAGTGAAGAAGCTCCGTGGTGCATTCCATGTCATGCGCCACTCACAATGAAACATGTTCTTTTAGAGTGTTGGGACTTGCACGATGTGAGACACAAACATTTTACAGCGGAAGTCCATGAAGATCTGTTCAGGGATGTCCAGCCGGACGTGATCCTTAGTTTTTGAGAGTGATTAACATTTGGCATCTGATGTAAGATTTTACGGGTAAGGAAAGATTTGGAACAATGTTGTGGGTGCGTTTCTAGTCGATGTCATAGTATATGAGATGTGTGAAAGGTTTGTTTGGTTTTGTTTTTTGTTTTTTTTAAATGGACTGGTGTGTTGATTTTACGGGGTGACAGCCCTGTTGTGGCCCCTTTAAGCGGGCGGCTGGGCTATTAAGCAACATTATCTTATCTTATCTAACCATTCATCATTAAGCACAAACCAGGCCCCATGCCTCAGTCTGTCTCTAAACAGAACACATCCTGTCTAATTCATCCATGTAAGAACACAAATGTGCTCTCAATCATTGAAATCAGTGCCCATCTCGGCCGTCAGTGAGTCATCACAGCACACACAACCCTACCCTCAGTCAGGTTCCCTTCCTGCCCTCATAGGCATGTAAGCAAACAGACTTTACAGAACGGACAGGGTCTTTGTGTCTACTGCAACAGCCTGCTCTGTAGAATTTCATTCTGTACTTGTCACCAGTGTGAAGAAAAAAAAAAAGATGCGCTACTGCCAGGGGAATGAGTCGTAAGATTAGTTCTCTAGAAGAACTAAATGAAAATAATCCACAATAGGCAAAACATTTGCAATGGGAGTGGTTTAAAAAAAAAAGACCAAAAAAACAAAAAAGGATGAGTCACTGAGAGTGGCAAGAAATGTCACTCAGTAAACATCTTCTAGAACGGCAGGCAAAATTTATATGTGTATGAAAACCCCCTGGATCTGTATCAGGAAGGACACAAAACACAACACACGTTGAACCACAATCAGTCTTGCTGTGCCATACATTCTGACCAAATCAACTTAGAGGGAAGTTTTCTGGGTTTGAGACAGGAAGGGCTACCCTGCACAAACTGTGGCCTAACCTTGGCCGTCATGCCAGGTCAAGCCCTCGCTGTGCCAGCTGTTGAACCAACATCACCCCCACCACACAACTCCACCATTGGGGATCTTCTGGCAGTCGGCCTGGATGGCTAGGGACTGCGTTTAAAGATGCAGCAAAGGTCCACGTAAACCAGACAGCAGCGTTTGACAACTCGCCCCTGCAAGACATGTTGGCATGGTTTTTCACACTCTGTGTGTGCGTATGCGTGCACACGCGGGTTCGTGTGTGTTTGTATGTGTGTGTGTGGTTTGAGATAGACAGAATGAAACCCAACAAGAGAGGAGGAAGAAGACACGAGAGTGAGAGCAGCAGACAGGACAGAGAAAAGAAAGTTCAAACGAGTATGATCACACCGACCAGAGCACAGTGATGACTTATAGATCAATGTGTCCTGGTGTTGGGATATGTGGCACAGAAAGAAATAACGGGTAGTGGTCAGAGAAGCACAGTGTGATGCAATGGGGCCTGACTCGAGTTGTTCACAAAGTGATTCTTGCCTTTCTTGTCCTTTGCTTTGACCATGTACACTATACCAAACCAGGACTGATGCACAAAGATTCTGTATTGACTCACTGCTCTCATTGGGGGCTCACGTCTCCTGGCTCATATTTTCTCTTTTTCCATGTGACAACCACCCAGGGGGCTTGGGAGTGATGGCACTCACTCAGGGCTCCCATTAGAACTGATTCAGGAATGGGCCCCTCTCAACCTCTCCCTTGGAGCGTTAGAAAGTAGTAGATCACTAATCAGAGTGACACTGTTTATTACCCAAAATAAGGTTACAGAACAGGGTCAAGACTAACCTGTCTATTTCATCCTTAACTTTCCAAGCTGCTGGTGAAGCATATCGGTTAGACATAAATAATTTTTTCAGCCAGTGCAGAGAGATGCGCGACAATTTTCCGTACTTGCATTCACCTGTATTTGCTAAGTGACTGCTAAAAAGTTCTGATGGGGAAGTTTGATACTGACGGGATATTTTTTTTCTTCGACTGACAGCAGATTTGGAATGTGGTCAGATAAAATGGGTGATAGTTGTAAACTGCTCTCTGGCTCTGATTTATAGCAATTGTTCCATTGGACCGCCCTGTTTATGGACCAAAATGCATCCCTGATTGTGGTAGATTCAGGGTTGCATATGTGCATGACGAGAGCCATTGCTCACTCTTCCTTCCATGACATTAAGTGTGCACTTCCGTGCCCAATCCTTGCCCTCCCAAAGGACTGATGGTTGATTTGAGTGTGACAAGCTGGAGGGTAAACATTCATTTTCATCACTATTCACCTGTTTTATGGTTTTTCATTTGTAACCGAATCAGGGTCATAGAATTAGAAAACCAAAAAAGGATTGGTTGATTCCCCACCAGTATGAGATGTTCACTATACACACAAGTTGGGAAGAAAAGTTCTTAATGGTTATTATTATTATTTGCCCCATACTGGCAACGCCGTTTGGGTAGGGGTAGGTCACAGTAACATAAGTAATCGCATGCGGGAAAAACCCATAAGAGTCATGATTGGGTAACAACAACAACAAATGAATAAGAGGACAAAATGTAGGTTGGGCATCCCTCTGTGAGGCACATGCAAGTAGGTATGGGTGCATCTGTTTCCTATCATTTTATATTCTCAGGAAAGGATTATAAGCAGAGGGGGAACAAAGTTATGTGCCATACAGTGTAAACCTCCAGTTTGTGAAAGAAAAGGTAGATGATAAAAACAAGAAGCTATTGTTCGTCTATCTTGTTATGATCTTACGAGAAACCCACTGCCTTTAAAGTTTATCATACAGAATACATTCACCCCTGTCAAAGGGCCTGGTACATCCACAAGACAACACAACACGACACTGCCCTGACTCCACCTCTGGCTACACCATGGGGGAATGCAGAAGCAGGGCCTGGGAGAAGGTAAAAGTCTCGTCCATAGTCTCCAAGCCTGCATCTGAGGTTGAAAGTGCAAAAGTTCACACGGATAGCAAGCTCCAGCAATCTGCCGTCTGTCATGTGTGAAGTCTAGGGGTAATGTATTCACAGGTTCATCTGCATTTCATTTTGGACATCAATAGATACAATGAATGTTTCTTATCTGACTATCTTTAACCCATCATTTCTAGATTTCTACGTTTCAATGGGCACAATTTTTTAAACTTATTTGACTCTTGTAACAGAGGGTTAAACTCATGATGTACTGGTTTTGTATGTATAACTTTCAATTGTGGAAATAAGGGATGGGATTGTTAAATTCGCTGCTTTCATGTGGCTTCATTTACTTGATTTGACCATAAATGACTTGACTCATTTTGTGGAATTTGTCATGATCAATCTATTTGACTCCTATATGTGTGTATATTCAATAGGATATTTTTTATATCGGCACCAATGTAAGTAAATATGTTTTATTTTATGCATATCTTTTTACTACTATTTTGGTATCTGCTTTGAAGGACAATAAATTCATTTGAAGTAAATTTCTAAGGTCAGTCCGGGGTAGGGGGGTATTTTGAAAATGATAACTTTGACAAGATTCACCAGCTTTACAATTTGAATCTTAAGGATTCTGAACATCATGAAATAATCTAATAAATATTATTTGCTTAATGCCACATTTTGTTTGATGCCAAGAGTTTGTTACCTAAATATACATTGCATGTACAAACTTGTGCACCCAGAAACAGAAATGGTGATTTCATTCTCCTAATCATGTTCCACTTGCGAGTGAAAGAATTGCAAAGCTCTTACTTTATTGTCAAGACCATAGATTTGCTCTAGTTGCAAAGTGAGGTACGGCAGGAGGAAAGGAAATCTAAACTAAATTTTATAATGTGGTTTAATAGAAGGAACCGCCCGAAGGGGGAGGAGGGGGGGGAAAACGATGGACATACGTATCACAAGAAATACACGAGTGTTTCTTCCTCTCTAGTCTTCTTCAGCAAGATATAATCACTAGGACAAACGAAAATGAACGGAGCAATTGCTTGTTCCTTATTTATTACTCTAAATTGTGTTTAGATCTGCCTCTGGCCCCCTCTATGCCACACTCACCCCTAGGCCTCAAACTCCTATCTCTCAGGTCAGTACAGAGATTGGGCACTCGGCCGTAATCAAAATCATCTAAGGGCTCTGCACATGCCACAACGATGTATTACCATGTAGCCAGATGCCTTGGTGATGTCCCCTTCGCCACTCTGGAGTTCACGGGAGGAATAAAATGGATCAGCAGTGGTGTTTGGACGGACTGGAGGAGAGAGGATAAGAAACAGAAGTATAGTATGGTCTACACACGCTACATGTTTATCTGATCTAATGCCTGTCCATACAGGTAAATTATGAACACTGTCTTCCTCCCATAGGCCAACCTTTATGTACTTTCTGTCAGAAAGAAAAAGACATTATGTGAGTTTAAAACTGTGTCATAGTTAATGGAATGGTGGTACATCTTACTGTTGGACCATCAGTATTGTGGGAGGGAGGAACTTTTCCCTCAAACCCTCATCCCCAACATTATTACTCTCCTTGATATGGTTTTGTTTTGGTTTTGTGCTTTTTTTCTGCTGCTTAATCTTTCTTGCTCCACCCTCCCGCCTTGTTTTCCCCCGCTCCCAACCCTCCCCTCAGTGACATTAATCAAACACATTTTACAGATTTGCATCAAAATTCAGTGACCTGTGGAATTGGCTGTGACACATTACTTAAATGTAACACAACACAGTGTGCAACATGATAGGGGTAATAACTACAACACAATCTTGTAATACACATAAACAAATGCTACACCAAAAAACTTCTGTTGATTGCAATAGAAGCGCTTTTTGATACAGAAATTAAAAACAATGACAAGACAACTAATCTGACAAACGCCAGGAGTGGATGGGTGGGGGGAGAGGAACGATTTGAGGGGATAGGAGTGGGAGCGAGAAGAGGGGTGTGAGGAGGAATTTGAGATGAGTCTGAATTACATGGCACCTGACACACTGAAAGAAAAAACCAATCACTTGAGGAAAGACATGGGAAGGATGGGAGAACGGGGAGAGGAAGGCATGGGTGGCCTGTGATTCAAGGGCATGGTAAATTGAAACTTTTTCTGAAGCAAAAGTCAAATCTGATAAAAAACTTGAAACGTCTGGGGGATTCTCATTTTTAAAAAAGAAAAAAAGGGCAAATTTGTATCCTTTGATCAGTCATTGCTAAAATATATATACCATTTAGAAAATTATCAGCGACAATTCTAAATCCAGTTTATGTGTACATGTACCAGAAAACATGTATGTCGCATGCTTGTTAAGTATACTGTGCTTGGTGTAGGTGTGTGGTGGGTGGGGGAGGGTGCTTACTATGAGCTGCGGCATTATAGAAATGTTATAAAGGCTGTGTGCATAGCGTCCAGTTTCTGCAGGTATTACATGCATGTGGTGACCAGAGAGAAAGAATAAAAATTAAACACTTAACTATTCCCTCAATTTCAATGTCATGTTTTTTAATGGAACAGGGTGTTTTCAATACAGCGTTTTCTTTCTTCCTGGCACGGGGGGACCATGAGTTACACTCTTATCAAGTGTTTCTGACAGATAACAGTTTTTCTTGCCATAGTCTGTTTCTGCTGTTGAGGAATGTTTCAGCAAAACCAGGCAGGCAAGTGGGCAAGTAATCAGCATACACCAGGCAGGCAAGAGGGCAGTATCAGCAAACCAGGCAGGCAAGAAAGTGGGCAGTACCACTCTTCACTACCCCTGTATTAGCAAACTCTGGAGGCTGCAACACCAATGAGAGCACTCAGCAGCATATTTAGTGTCATGAATGTCAATGGTGAAAAATATTACAGCACTTCAAAATGTTAAGCACTGAATTATATACTCGTGCTGTCTTTGCAAAAAAATAAACTCGGATATCTTGTGCAGGTTTCCGGCTTTATTGATTGTGGTGCATATTTATTCTCCTGGCTAACTCACTACAAAATGGTGTTGGGCGCCATTCTCGCTTAAGGCAAGGTCATTGCCAAGCAAGACGGACCACATGAGCTTGGGACAGTGTTGGCTTTTGACACTTGTAGTTGATGGCTTACGAGGGGAAAATCTTCCTGTGGAGATAAATCTTGACCAGTTTGACCGCCATTTCTGGGGGTTTTATGGTAAACTGACCTGGATTAGGGGTACACAATTTGCTACAAACTGCTTGTATTGGCCACCATTCCCATGGATTTGTCCCAGGCTCACTGCTTCCAATACTTATTCTTTACGAAAAAACGTTACTGATGCGATGCAGCATTCTATGTCTCATCATTCGGTAAATGATCGTCTGTAAGAGAAGCCCATACGTGGAGTGGTCCAGGATACATGCTTTGGTTGCCTAGGTGATCTGTCCTCGCAGACTGGAGTCAGTCAAATAAAAATCTTCATTCACGCATGTTCAATAGCAATCCGTTTGCCCCTCATTTCCACTTCCCCTTTCATTTCCATAACCCTCAATGACGCTTACGTGGGCAAACAGTTGCCATTCACCATATATCTTCACAGGAGTGAGGGGGTGGGGGGGCCTCTGTTGATACAGGTCAGCTGCTTAACTGTCTACCTTGTACTATTGATGCCTCCAATCCTTTGTAGCAAGTGACAGGCCCACATTTTGGAAATATGTTTTCAGCCTCACATGCCAATCTTTTGCAGCACTGCCAGATGATGTCATGGACAGCATTCACGAAGACGTTCACTGACACCGTGAAAGTAAGCTTTTCTGCTGACTGAGTGCTGATGTATCCTTGGCACTGGAAGTAGAGGTTCCTGGAAGCCGGTGGGAGGCAGTTTGCTTGATGGCTGGTGCTGATTGGTCTCCGTGGCTGGAAGTAGAGATCCTGGACGCCGAGGGGCAGGGGGAGGAGTTTGCTGTCTGGATCTGGATCGGTGCTGATGTCTCCTTGGCACTGGAAGAAGTGAGGTCTGGAAGCTGAGGGAGGCAGGTTTGCTGCGGGTGGTGCTGATGTTCCTTGGCACTAGAAAGCAGTAGGCTCCTGGATGCTGAGGGAGGCGGCAGTTTTTGCTGTGAGGTTGCCCTGAATGTCTCCGACTGTGCCTTTTTACTTGATGCCTGCCCTGGATCTCTTATTGGGGAGGACTGGAGGTGAGCTCTTGGAACTGCTGGGTGTGGGGGGTGCTGCTGCTGGGCTTCGCCGATAGTCTCCTTTTAAGTCGAGATGAAGATGCGACTTTTCTTTCTTTCGGTTTGTGACCGATTCTTGGTACTTCTGATATGATCTCGATCACTTCATTTCTTTTTCTTCTGAATCTTCATGGTCACGCCGTTGCTTTTGTGCTCGAACGTCTTTGCTTGATGGTGGCATATGCTTCATAAATTTTCTGTGAGAAAGAAGATCCGGTCTTCCTCCATTGATGATGAAAAGAGAACCTTCAACATGGGCCTGAGGAGAAGATGCCTCAACTGTGACTTATACAAGGGATAGAGAGCATTCTGGTATCGATCTTTGCCTCCTGGTTTATTCCCGAACTGTTTGAGAGTTCAAAGACTTGCACCCACCAATCAGTGTCGTTTTGAAAATTGGCGCACCGTTCATCAACATCAAATTGTGTTATTTGTGAGTCTCATTGTATAGTCTTTCAGCTCAATGTTCATGTTTGCCAAAGACTTTCAGGTGGGATGACGTTGGGGAGTTTCTCAGCAAGAGACATCAGAGATGGGCAGTACAGCAGTCCTTTGAAGGCCTGGGAACCAGCGCCGAAAGGTTGTGTGTTCCTGATTGGTCAGATGGTAGCTCTGAAGACCCTTTGACCTGCAATGTAGAACATCGCATAGCAGTGAATAAAAGTATGGCAGCCTTTGATACATTTCTTTGCTGGTTGCGAAGGGCACTCTCTTTCAATGTTGGTGGGGCATAATCTCACCAAAACACTGTGGTCTATGTCCTGGGAGATGCATAGTCTCGGTTTTCTGGGGTCGAGCCCTCAGCAATTGACACCAGAATCGGGTTCTGTATGTGTATACTGGATCAGAACAGTTGAGAAAAACCGTTCTCTCACCACAATTAAACATTTCAGCATGCGCTTTGTGGTTAAGAGGTTTTCCGACTGAAACAATTTGGACGTATCTTGAAAAAATGGGGTCCAAGATTGGCCTCTGTAGGTTTCAACAGGCTAATGTCAACTGGTCAGGTCTCTGGAAAAAGGTTTTTTAGAATAAAGAATGATTTTCCTCTTTCCTTGAAAGTATGATGGTTTTGTTTTTGTGCCACCTGGATAGTTTTCCTTGATGTTCCAGTATGGCATTGATCTTACTTTGGGATTGTTATGTGTGGCATACTTTCGAACACTAGCCTTGATCTGCCCACGATTTTTGCCTCTGCTCTTCTGGAGGTCAGGAAAGCAAAGTAGAAGACAGTGAGTGATCCATAAGCTCATGAAGTACCGATCAGCATCTTGCGGCATCTGCAAGAACCTTTTTAACAAAAAGAACAAATAACGCACTATAGCAATTAAAACAGATATTTACCTGTTAGGTAAAATCTTTTATACCCTCGTTGTGGCATAAAATTTAGTTGTGACGTGTTACACTCATCTTCAGAAAACATGGGTAGAGTCAAGGTCAAGTTGTTTTTTTTATAGAGGGGTAAATACAATAAAGCAGTTTCTGCTTTGGTACATGGGGGCCCTCACCACACGCATGCTCCCACCAATTAAGTAATCTAAAGGTATTATAAGAATAGATGATAGGATGGTATGTGTGAATTAAAAAGAAAAAAGGAAAGAAAAGAGAGAGAGAGATGAGAGAGAAAAGACGAAAGAGAGCAGACAGGACTGGGACGGACTATGTAAGAGTGGAGAGAGGGGGAGGGGTGTCGCTGCATATTTTTGCTAAGCTTAATACTTTTAATAGAGAAGCAAATTATTTAATTTGAAGTTAAACAAGGCTAAACTCATTAAAATTTTTACAGAATGTGCTTCAGCAGGGGAACCAAAATTTTACTTAAAATTTATCCAATACATTGATTTATTAAATCTAGGGGAAGAAAAAGGGATGGGGGGGGGAGGGTATGAATCTTATACATTGTTTTCCCCCACATCTTTTAAATGGCAGAGTTTCCTCCCCTATAGGAATTAAATAAAAATAATGAAAAAAAACACGAAAAATATGGAATTTTAAAAGGGAATTAAAAAACCAAATACTCAGAAAATAAAAGGAAAAGATTATTAAGTGGAAAAAGTAAAAAAAATCATATGTAAGTAATAAAAGGGAAATGAAAATAAATTAAAATGAATAATGGCTAATTGGAACCTGAAGGATGGACTACAGACTACGATTAATGGAAAAAAAATGGTAATATTGTATAATATACTGAAAATAAAAAGCAATTAAAATAAATTTGGCAGCTTAAAAAAACAGAACAAAAAACAAATTAAAAAAAGGAATGTCATGGGGTCTCCTGGCTGAGAGAGTGTGTGATAGGATAGTAAGTATTATCGTTAATAATTAATTTAATTACTTTGGTCAATATACACGCCCACCCCCCCCCCACCCCCCCCCCCAAAAAAAAAACCAAAAAAAAAAAAAACCACACACTCACACAAAAACACACACACACAAAATACAAACCAAACAATAAACAACACAACAACAACAAAACAATCATTAAATTTTATGTTCGTCTTCCGCGCCTTCTTCCTAACATTACATAAAATATATTCAGGTCAGCTTATGTATTCCCATTCCACATAAAACACAAGCTACAATAAATTAAATGTTATAGCCCAATTCGTTAGAAAACGAAAAGCAAACATACCTGTTGGAATAGGCCGGATCAGACGTTTTAGCTTTCTTGCCTTCAGGTGTTCCGTATGGTGTCTGAAGCAGGTGGCTGGGCCTTCGGCGATATGACTCTTCAATGGCGTTAGTGCAATTCATCCTGCCAATTCTTGAAGTGGCAAAAAACTTTGGGTCGAACTGCTGGAAATGTGGCTGGCGCGCTGGTGTGGACAATGTGATGGTTTTGTCTCACTGATTAAGCAGAGGGTTTGTTCTTTCCGATAAGTGTATCAACTCCACCTATCTTCCCTTCATTTCATTGCCATTGTCCATCAGCACAGACACTACTCTTTCCCACCCCAGGTCTCTCTCATTTAGTATAGAAGTATGGCATCAAAAATGTTTCTTTAGAAATTCGACAAATTCACAACTTTAGATCATAGATGATTCAATAACAACGTTTCCAAGGTCCTGATCACCCTATGTTACTGGCAGATACATTAACAATTTTTCATTGTTATTGTCTGTTGCCTCGTCCACATTGAGGGTGAAGATGTGCAGGACGACGAGTTTTTCTGAAAGGTCCTCTTTTAATTGTGGTTGCGTCTCCGTGTTGTCATTGTGTAGGTTAGCACATGTTCGACAAAAGGATAACGCTGACAGAGAGCAACCTTGTCAGCAGAAAGTCGCTTGGACAAATCAACAGGGCCGATCAACGAAAGTGGGTAAACATTGTTCAGCTAATAAAACATCACTGCACTGACTTCAGTTTTCAGCCCGTCCCTCGCTTACACTCATTTGGTGGAGGTTTGTTTTTTGTTGTGCACCGTCGAGGGTTCTCGTTTGTCTGACTGATTTCATAGTTTGACTGCATGCTGTGAATGGGTCAGCATGGGAAGAAAGTGGTTCTTTCATCGGGTTGGAATAAAGGAGCGTTATACCACACGGGGACACAGAAACACGGTGCCCGTGATGCACTTTTTGACACCTTCTCCGAATGTCACACCACTGTTAATTTTGTTCCTCTAGCCAAGCCCATATCTACTTATTTTTCACATCCTTTTTCAAGTTCACTCACATCACGACCCTTTCGACAATCCTTCATATTTCCGCGATCTTGACAAACTGTATTCAAGTTTTTATTCAGCTTTCTCAGACCTTGACGCTGCATCATTCCGTTGAGCCACAGACTGGCGTCTTTCTACCGAATACTGATAAAGTCGATGACCATCATTTCCGCTTAAGAACGTGTTTTCGATGACTTTTTCCGGGTTTTCGCTTCACTTGCAGTAAAGTGACAATGTAAAAGGGAAACACTCTATCTCCTTGTCGGATTCCGACACGAATTTTAATTTACTCGTCGGAGACATTCGCTTGGGACGGTTTTCTTTCCGATCGGAATGAGATCGGGAACGCTACGCGTTTTTTGCTTTTTAAATCGGAAAGCTACATTTTCAAAAAAATTAGCATCTTTCGGTATTTCCGATCTGAATCGGAGATCTGGCCCCCTGGGGAGGTTGTCACGTCTGGCACTACACCATACTTACAGTTCTGCTTCTCCATGAGGTCAGTTTAGATTGGCGAGTGACAAGTAATCAGAACTGTTTTTTTTACTCATAAATCTGCTATGAAAGTTACTTTTCCTTTTTAAAAAAAATGAAGTGTATTTTCTGAGAATGCGTTATGTAAGAGCTTGCAAAAGGCAGGGTTGGAGGGGGGGTTGGGCCAGGGGGTGGGGGGGGTGTTGAGGTGTGTCTTCACCCAAACTTTTGTAAGAGGGCAGGGGGGGGAATGAGGGGGGGGGGGGGGGGGTGGTATTCCTCACTGCACCACACAGCAACACGATTTTAGTGCTCTGATTACATGGAAAAATGTGGTGTGTTCTTTCAAACACCAACTTTCTTACATACCTGGTTCACCAGCATCAATGGCACTATTGCATGGCCCTCTCTTTGTTTTTTTTCATTCATTCCTCTGTGTGTTGCGTTGTGTGCATGCGTGCGTGGGTGGCTTGCGTGTTGGTGTGTGTGTGGTGGATTTTTCGGTGCTGTAGTCCACTGTTGTTCATGTTTATAGCTTTTTGTCAAAAAATGCAGAACACAATAGGTGTGCTTTCCCATACAAGAGAATATAATTAGTAATCACTCATTGGTCAAAACACCCAAATTTGCACACAAAGATCAACACTTATTGTTACACAATCACATGTGTGAATGCTGCCCGAGAGCTTGGAGCCCCTCCCCAGATTTTTACTTCAAAACTTTTTTCTTCGTCTTTTTTTTGGTATTCGTTGTATTTTCCCTCAACATGTCTTCATCGTCATCCTGTTTGTCAGAAAGTGATTTCTTTAAAAGCTAACCTTGTATCAGCTTCCTTGCAAAGAGAACAGGGGTCTTGGCGTATAAGGCCGGCGACTCTTGCTTTGCGTTGTCCAGAAGAAAAATAGACATGCACCAGAACCTTTTTCTTCATGTTGCTGCGCCACTGCATCAGGGCATAACCTGTTAGCATGAACATCATCACAACACACACATACCTACACACTCACACACCACACATACACACACACACACACACACACATACGCGCACACATATTCACACATGCAAGCACACACACACACACACAAACACACAAATTCAGTTACAATAGTATCCATATGGTTGTATGTTACTTATGCAGATATGCACACTGTTAAGCTGCTTTCAATTACATGCTTTATTTACTAGCTTGATCTTAAGCTATGAATTGAAAGATTATACAATTTAAGTCAAAGGCACTTCAGAGCATGATGATTGAGATTGTGTTACTATACAATATAGGTCTACAGATTATAATTTCATCCAATTAGGGACAGCTTCTACACTGAACAAAAATGAATGTCTTAAAATATAATGTATGCATCCATGTAACTGTCTTTCCTGCGTGAGTACATGCTCAAGAGTAGTATTTGGACATGAGGTCTAGCTCCCAACCTTGTTTTTAGTTTTGTTTTGGCCCAGTTTTTTTTTTCCCTTGAATGCACACAACAAACCACTATGTGACTGTCAGCACTGACAGAATAATTCACATTCTGTGAACACCACAGAAAAACACGTGTTCCACGGACAAAAGCAATTGAAAAGAAAAAAAAAACGACTATATCTTGAATATTCATAAATTACACACACACAGAAAAACTGAACTCTGTTAACTAAAACCAACAAGGCCACACAAAAAATTCAGGATATTTCCGTCTATGTTCAAAATATATCATGCCAAAAAAAAAAAAAAAAAAAAAATCAAACACTCAGAGACTCAAAGTTTGTTCCCCAGAATTCTGATTCATTGCAACCTCACTGCCATGCCACAGATCTAGGTCCATCAAGATGTGACTCACCATCATGATAGAGGTGCGGAACAGTGGGGTGAGCGTAGTGAGCGGAGATGTCAGGACTGGTGAGCAGGCGAGTCAGGACAAAGCGCGATATCCCAACGACGTCACTGTTGGTCTGAATGGGCAGCACTTCTCCATACACCGTCTGGTCACAACCATGATCGCACATGCACATAGAGAAATTATGTGTTGATGATGAATCATCAATTACAGTGTGCACAATGCTAACTCATTCAGGCACCAAATGTTGAGATTTCCTCCATCCACCACAGCCTATCCTCATCCGAGTTGTTATGGCGATTGTTATGGTTAACGATAATAGCAATGATGCTGCAGATCAATAATCCACATCTAGGCAGAGCAATGTGGATCAAGGTGCTGCTTTCAGTCAGGGCTTCCTGTCCACCAGATCAGAACTTGGAAACCCTGAGTTGAAACTTCACAAAACGTTAAGTATTGCATTGTTCGTGTGTCCAGTGCCGGCCTGTTTACCTGAATCTTATACTGGTGAAATGTTTTTTACAAAAATGAATGTATACAAAGTGTATGCTCTACAAAGTGTGTGTACATATCTTTCAAGTTTTTTTTTAAAGCATGCGGTGGGTTATCTTCTAAATTGTATAGATGGAGGGAAGAATGGAGTTCTTTTTCAAATGCCATCACATGGCAGGGCAGTGGGCAGAGGATACTTGATCTTCAAATAACTACAGTGTAAATAGTTTCTCCTAATACAAATTAAAACCCGATTCTTAAGCATACTTTGGCACAAATTCATGCTCTTTCACTGTTTTTCTTTAGCAATATTTCAGGGCTTGTAGCCCCCACTATTGTTCCAGTACATCGGCATATCGTTGAAGACTCAGACAAAGCCAGACACGATTGTATGCGCAAGATATGTCGCTCTTTGGTCAAAGCAATACAAAATGGCACATTAAGAGAACATAATGGTTGCAGACCACAAACGCAAATACAGCTCAAAATCTTCGTCCTTGCATCTTTTTTTTCTCCTGACTTTCTTTTTTCAGTTCATCATATTTTCGTCAAACATGTGTACAAAATATGGCAAAACTGTATGTGTAAACATGTCTGCCAATGTCTAGAAACCTTCAGTTTGATGTTGCTGGGTGTAAACATTGATAAACAGTTAACACTATCTTATTTACACTTTGGCACAGAATGGCTTCAGAGTGTAGGCAGATTCGTATCTTCCTCTCAGATCATCAATCTGATTTCTGATTCATGCTTGGAATTAGAATTAACGCTACATTTCTTTCCAACAATAAGACATCAGCCAGGACTGAGAAATAGAGGTACCTGTTGTGTTGACAACAAAAAGTGAGCAAACGTATCAAAGACGAGGCATCAGTAATATGGAAAACGCTCAACTGTTTGGTCCTAATTTTTGTTACATGTGAGCTGAGAGCACACAGAACTCTGGGGAGGAATCAGTTGTAGCTGGAGAAAACAGCTGACCCTCTCAGTCATGCAAATCATTAGTAAAACAGATCTCTGACGGCAGATCTTCTGTCAACAATGCAAAATGTCTTTGAGAATGCTTAGAAGATTTCAAAATAGTGTGTCTGTATAAAGGGAGGAAGTCTGCAGAGGAAGGTATATCTGATGATTACCAAAACAAAACATCCCAGAAAATATTAAGCCTTTGAAAGGGAGTGGATATTTATCAGAAGACAAATCTTACACACATTGTACGCACACACCCGCCCACCCACCCCCACACCCCCACCCACCCACACCCCCACACAGAAAACTACATCTTGAAAGTGAAGTTTCACAGCATGTATCTGTTTTCAAATTCTGTTCACTCAAACCCATGTTTTATTTCAGCCCTGAGTATTGTTCTGCTTCGTGTAGGTGTGAGGAAATTCTAGAACTTCACTGGTTCTGCACAAAGAAAGGGACATTACCTTTTTCTAAGCTGTATACATGTGCATTTTTTATTGCTTTCAGAGAGATGTCACACAGAATACTAAGTTTCATGCATAAGCACAAGCACTAGTAAGTTTGCTAAAAGACATCATGGAGCAAGACCTCAATATTCTTGAGGGGACAAAAGTGAAGTGCACATAACCCCAAGCAGAAAAGCCCAAATTTGTGTCAGCATGAATCACAGACTGCTCCTAATAGCGTTATTTGACCAATCTAATGTTGTCAACCCAAAATAAAGAAAACCCTAAAAGAAAATTTCAGTCTCTCTGGGTAAAGTGTAATCAACTGTAAAAAAATTTTAAAAAAAGAAGCCGACCAATCACCTTCAGATAAATGAAAACGTCAGGTCAATTTTTTAAAAATACACACATACACACTGAAAAACAAGTAACGCAAGCCAAAAAAAGTAGAAAAACCTGTCTATGCATCTGCCACATACCTCCAGACCAATGCGGAGCCACAGAGGATTGTAAGACAGCAGTAGGTCCAGTATCTTCTGCTTGAGACCTGAGAAAGAACTAGTTTCTAGTGACAATGTTTCAAACGGAAACACGTGACGAAAAAAGCAGCAAACACATTTCCCATTCATAGACTAGGAAATACCATTTTCTCTGACTTTCCAAAATCGAAAATGGTAGCCAGTAGTAAGTCACCTTAGAACCAAAATAAGGTTACTCAATCCCTATCTTTGCTCTCCATTGAAAGATTGACAGGATAGGTCAGAGTTTCTTGCTGCAGGCAAATGACATCCAAAGAATGCCATTCACAGGACTATACAGTTATCCTGATCCAACACATCACTCTCCTAGTCAGTCAGATACAACAGTTTTGGTTTTTTTACTGGTGTCATCTCGACAAAGTCTGATCACAAATAAGAGTTTACCTTGAGCACCCATCAATACTGTCATGAACCAAATCCAAAT
The DNA here is from genome assembly GCA_018398815.1 of Conus ventricosus. Lineage (NCBI taxonomy): Eukaryota > Metazoa > Mollusca > Gastropoda > Neogastropoda > Conidae > Conus > Conus ventricosus. The sequence goes on from CM031618.1 coordinate 29,290,035, forward strand.
ACATCAATGGCCAGTTTAAATTCAGAATATATTCAAAACAGGCTACAACGTTTCGGGCATGAAACCAGCTCACCAATATCAGCGTGAATCATGCGGTCAGTGCGCACTGCCAGTCGTCTCTGCTCTACCTCCAGTTCCAGACGACACACAACGCGTACCACAGCCTCTGACTGAAAGAGGCGACACGAGGCTCGACGCAGATGGTTCAGTCTCCGCCTGGCTGCGTAGGCTCGGAAGGACAGGATCTCTTTGGTGGGGGCCAGGCGTGGGGCCACCTGGTGAGGAGTGCCATCGAAGGCAATGGTCCTGGCGTCCACTGGGGAAAAACAGCACAGTCTACATCTTCTTTTTGCCCACATGATGATGTATCGGAACCGAGACCATTAGAAAAATAAGGATAAATAAACCCACTGTACTAAGTCTCAGAACAAAATTCTCAGGCTGAAAATGAAATATGCACAGAATGCATACAACACTCAAGATCTTCAACTCTAAACACTAAACTCCATAGAAAAATTGGAGAAGCACCGTAAGTGCCATCCAGTTTGTTTAGTTTCTCACCTTCAGATTTAATTTTTTTTAAGTTAACAAATCTGTCTAAAGTAGTTATCATCTCTAGATCAAAAAAAAGAGTAAAAAATACAAACATACAGAAAATGAAACTCAAAGATTTCATTAATTCTCATTCTCTCATTCTCTCTCTGTCTCTCTCTCTGTCTCTCTCTCCTGTAATTCTTTACTGAAGCTTTACAAGGTCAGTGCACACCTGTACAACTGGGCCTTTCTCTGTGATAGGTCTGAAAGTGTAATTTCTACAAAACTGGGGTACCTTGTGTTTCTTTGCACTTGACAGTTTCTTCACTAAAGCTGAATGCATGAAACTATTCTGCATTCCTGAATGACTGGGATTAACTGCTAGAGCAGTGAAGCAAACACTGAGAGTTTTAAAACTTCCAGCGGCACATAACAAATTCATTGATCTCATCATTATGCCAAAGGGAGATTGATCTCTCTCTCTCTCTCTCTCTCTCTCAAAACTGGTTCACATTGTGCTGCATTGTTACAGTGAGAAAAACACAAAGTACTGTTCTTTAATCTTTAGCACACGCTGCCTGAAATTTTGCATGCCATGCGTCGTGGCTCTCTAAGGACCTATGCCTTTTGTATAAAAATAAAGCCTTAATGCAAGTCCTGGATCTCAAGGAACCCATGCTTTTCTGAAAGACTAAAGCTTTGCCATAGGATGATGGGTCTTCAGAGACCCATGCTTTTACCGAAACTGGCGAAAAACTAAAGTGTTGCCCTAGATGATGGGTCTTCAGACCCACAGTTTTACTGAAAGACTAAAACTGCCATAGATGACGGATCTTCAGTGACCCATAGTTTTACTGAAAGACTCAAACCTAGCCAAAGATGATGGGTCTTCCTAGACCCATACTTTTACTGAAAGACCAAAACTTTGCCATAGATGATGGGTCTTCAGAGACCCATCTTTTCACTGAAAGACTAAAACTTTGATAAAGATGATGGGCCTTCCCATGCTTTTCTAAAAGACTAAAGCCTTGCCGTGGTTTTGCTTTTTGTATATATCCTTTTGTTTGTCAAAAAAAAACCACTATTTTTGGTACAGATGTGGGGCCATGGTTATTGATAAAGTCATGAAATTTGTGCAGGCAGTTTAAAAACTAAGTCAGTTATTAAGATGAAATCATGACTTCTTCATTTGATACCCTGATATACAGTAAAGGCCACAAATACTTCAATGTATGTAGAATAACAAGTGAAATAAACGATGATCTTTGGTTAGATCCTACCCAGAGTGAGGATTACATCAGATGATAAACTTGAGGTCCCCTACCAACAGAACATTTATGGTTTCAATCTTCACACGACTGTCACATGCATACCATGATATAAAAACAAAGCATGCCTCTCAGTTCAACAAAATCCAGGTTGAGATGATCCCCTCAAAAATCAAAATCTATGTAATTTTCAAAACAGAATGTTTGAGCATTATAATGTATAACTGTCGAAAAGCTTGAAATCTTCTAGAAACAAAATTATCAATCCATGATAGCCAAACAGGGCATGATCTCATTTCTGAAATTTTCTAGAAGGTTCTAGAACTATTACATACTTTCGTCATTTGTATGGATGTCTTTAGATTATAGCTTACTAAGTGAACAAATGCATGCCGATTTAAACATGCCATCAATATTGGCGTAAGACAAACCTTCGCTGTTTATTACAAGTGACTGCAGATACATAACACTTTTACTACACATACTTGTTTCATGATAAAGAAATATATCTTGTTGTCTTATGTTAAATGGAAAACAAAGTACATCTTGAAAGCATGTACAGATTTACAGGTCTGTCAATGCAGTGAAATTTCACACGGCGAAGAAGATTCAGAAATCAGTTTTTACCTTTAGTTTTGGTAGTGGCAAGCACATACTCGTCAGCTGGTGTGAGCACAAAGTTGAGCCAATGCACGAACCCTCGCTCCTGTTTGTCCTGCCAGCGCTCATCATAGTACATGTTCTTGGCCGCAAATGGCAGTGGATGCTTGGGCAAGGCTGTCACAAGGTTACATGTAAAGTTCAGCACAGTCTTTGAGTCAGACCCTTGCTACTTGAATGAGAATGCATTTAGCTTACAATAAATGTCAAATAATTTACTAAAGTATTTGGAATGTTGCATCTATTGACAGCAATCCACACTCTTTAGAAATTAAAAAAAAAAAAAACCCAACAAAAAAGTTTAGAACTTGAGTCAAATGTTGGCCTTGTTCACTCTTTGTTGTGCTCATTTTATAGGTCAGTGCTGATGGAGATACAGACACTAGACAGTAGTTTGCTTCAGAACAGAAATACAGTTCAAAGGGCCTAGTTAAGATAGAAAAGTGTACCACAGCAAAACTGTCACAACGTTAAATCTCATACTTAAATCCAGTGACTGGGCATGGAAAAAAAGGGAGGGGGAGGGAAGGGAGAAAAAGGGCAGAGGAGGAGGAGGGTGTGAGAGGGGAAGGAGGGAGGCCTTGAGGAGGCCTACTTATCATGCCAGATGCAGGTAACATGTCAATTCTATCACAAAAACCAATGTGTAGCTCAGAGACAAATAACTACTCGAATCTTTATATTTGAATAGTTCGCCACTCTAGGCTTTTCTAGCTGATGAAGTCATTACACACAAGAAAACGGGGTTGATTGGAGGATGGCTAATTTTGCTTTGTTTCATTGTTATATTCTATGGTCTTTCGACAGCTTTACTTCCACATGGTTTATTGCAGCTGCGTTATCCATCCTCGTCCAGGTTCATTCTGAGACTGCAGTCAGTGCCGGGTGTCCACATGTAGGCAGCTTTCAAACGCTCTATCTATCAAATGATGTGAAGATACTGCATGAAAACAATTAATAGGCTGCTGTGTTCTGGGTTTTCTTCACACTGAACTTCAGTTCTAACCTTTACATGAGATGAAAACTTGGCTTGATTATTTCAGCATTGGGTGTGAACAAAAAGTATTGATCATGCAACCCTCTTCGGACTGTTGGCAATGTTGCACTTTCTTTTTCAACTTTGTTTTTCCTTAGCCCATGGCGGACAATTTAAATAAAAAATAAAATATAAAAAACTTTCAGTTCTCATTACCAGTCTTGGATTTCTTGACCAGGATAAGCTTGGACAATGCCACCCCTGTGGACGGCTTCGCTGCTCTCCTCACTTTAGGTCGAGCTGGGGCAATCCCTCGGCTGGACGTGGCCTGCTGAGTTCTTCTGCCTGTGCTGTGCTGTTCCAGCTCCACTGGGGAGAAATGTGGAAGTTAGTGTCAGTTTTATTGTGCATAAACAAAGAGAAACTGATATATATATTTTTTGTGTGAGTATGTTGCCATAGTTAGCTCCCCACAGTCAGTGCATGTGTGCATGTGAAAAAATCATTATTCACAGTATTTATTTGCCATATATCCCTAATCCAGCTATGAGTTGTTCATGAAGTATGCCTTTAGTATATTACGTCTAGCTTTTCTGAATTAACATTTTGACTCTGGTCTGGATTTGAACACTTTGTAAAACCACATAATTCTCAGCATCACATTTTAGCTGAATAAGGTGACACATCGCTAAGGATCATTAGACTAACAAAGCAAAATTAAAAACTTCAGAAAGAAAAACTGAACATCTGCACCTGAAGTCTATAAAGTTGCATTGCCATTACTTGATCAGTTCTAAACATTTTGTAATACCAAACATAAAGTCACATAATTTAGCATTGAATATTTCTTCCAAATTTTACCTTGGTCTGACAATAATCTAAGAACGACTGTATTAAGATATCCACTCGATTTGCAACAAGTTAAGAATATTTACTGACCTGCAAATAGTATGAAACAATGCCATCAAGAATGTCCATATTTACCTACCTGACACACTATTCACCAACAACGAAAAGGGGAAAAAAAGGTCAAGAGTCAATCTGCATGTTAGTCTACTTTCTGAGGGGATGTGATCACTGTGCTGATTCCACGCTGAAAATAATGAACTAACACAAACCAGTCTCTTCGTTTTTGAGCAACAAATGCTACAATTACAACCAAATAAATATTTTCCGTCAGATTTCTCCATCATTTACCTCTCTTGCTGTGCGGCGCTTTCAGCCCAGCTTCAGGACTGGATCGTTTCCTGCTGAGGCGCTGTTCTGTCTGCTGGCCTGCACAGGTACTGCTCTGCAGCTCCACTGGTTTACTGCGACGGTTGAGACTTCCCTGTGACCTTGCCTTGGGCAATTCCTGACCTTTGGGAACAAGGACAGAGGCAGTCCTGGCTTTCTGGTGTGAAAGGCTCATCTCTCTGAAAGTCGGAGCAGCCGGCTTTCCTGCTTGTGATGGTTGCATGACGCTGGAGTGGTAACCAGCAGACAATGATCTGCGGAGGACACCTTCATGTGATGGTGTCATTTTTTTATCATGGCTCAAGGTGGCTGATGACAATGATTCTGCAATCTTCTCTGACTTGGCGCCTTTCTTTTGCAATGCCTCTTTGACAATGTTGCTTGAAGTGATAGGTTTGGCCCATGTCTCTCTGGCAAGACTGTCTGGACTTGGAGGAACTGGAATATCCACTGAATGCTGCCCTGAGGCTTCAAAGACAGTTTCCTTGGATTCAACTGAGGCTGCAGATAGGAAAGGTGTGATTTCCGTGAATGATTCTGTTGCATCTTCCTGGGATAGTGATTCCTTGGGTTCAATTTTTCTAGGTACCCTGGCCTTGTCTTTTGACAGAAGTTTGGAAGTATTTTGCATTTTAAAGTGATGTGAATAGGTGTGTTGAGAAGTTGCTGCTTTTGCCCCACTTTGTTCAAGCATATGTATTTCTGAACAAGATGATCGCTGAGTAATGGACTGTCTGCTGTCACCATTCTCATTCGCATCAATCACATCAGAGTTTGCATTAGCGTGCACTCTCTACCATCCTTCAGGGACACACAACCATCTTGCTTACGAACATCTCCGCAGACATCAGTGTCCCTGACAGCACAAATGCTATCTTCGTCGGTCCGTTTGACGTCAGTGTTAGCTTTTTTCTCTGCTTCCAGAGAGTCGGTGGACAGTTCCTGGCTGCTAACAGAGGTGTCCAGGACGGGTTGGGGCTGGCACAAGCCAGGCCTGTCAATCCTGTCTCGCTGATGACTGATATAGTGCTCTACTCTATCTGTATACACATCCAGCAAAGGACTGTCATCGCTGACTGATGTTACGATGCCCTGCCTGATGTGGTCCATCTCATGTGTTTCCTCCATCTCACTTTTTTGCTTTACATCATGACTCTGTTCTTTGTCCTTTAGAACCATTCCCCATGTTTCAGACACACATTTGGGATCATTCATCTCTCCGTTCTCAGAAAGCATCTTGGGTTTGGGGACAGAACCAAATAAGTTCTTGGGGATCAAGCCGTCTCTGTAGAGAACAACAGGATTTTTAACAGCATGAGTGGAACGGCGGGAGTTCTCAGATGACGGCGACGAAGGCAGCTCAGAAGGGGTCAGAACCTCACGATGAACTGAAAAGCTGACAACATTGTTATTTTTTGTCTCAATAATGATCGTTTCTGACCGCCAGAGTTCATCACTGTCATTTTCATTTCCTTGCATCTCTATGGTATTGTCTTGTGAATTGGTGGCAACTTTCCTACCAGTACCTGTACCAGTACTACCACTGTTGCAGGCATCCAGAAGAGCCTGAGAAGGGCGGGACTTGGTGACAGTGAGTGTCGAACGGCGATTCATTTCACTACCAGGATTTTGTGGTAGCTGCTGAGGTGAACCCCATTCAAAGCTGTTAAAGCGTTTTCCTTGTAGATGCATATTCTCAGGCGTGCTCTTTTCCTGTGTGTTTTGCAGATCATCAAACAATCGCCCTGGCTTTCCTCTCTGCAGCTGGCTGTCGGTCAAAGCCATGTCCACAATCTCTGCCTTCTGCATGTCACTTTTACTCAGAGACCTATCTATTTGACCTTTTAATGAGTGCCTGCTTTCCAAAGACATGTCCACTATTTCAACATTATTTGCAGTCTCCCTAGCTGCTTCTTTCTCTTTTGTCCCTCTTTTGGGACGATCATTTGCTTGAATGGTGCCCACAATCTCACCAGTCTTCATATGGTCTGCTTTCGCATCTACTACCCCTTCCTTGTTCTGAGACACAGCTTCAGGAGTGGACTTGGTGTCCATGCTCCGCACAGCACTGGTGCTAATCTCAGGAAGAGTTTCTTAAAACTATCAGCAGATCCAGGAAATGGCGGGGTGATGGAGGGGCGCTCCTTGGTGACAGTGGCAGAGCCAGACCATAGTGGACGGAAGTCTTTGGACAGGTTCAAGTTGTCACTGATTACACCAGGAAACAAGCGACGCCCTGAACTTTGACGTCCTTTGTCTTTGATTTCCTGTGAAACTGCTTTTGTGATGTCTCCGTCTGTCTCTGCAGTCAATGTGACCTGCTGAAACGAGGCTTGTTGAGTTGGGTGACAACAGTCTTCAGCTCTGATCATCTGAGAGTGCACATTATCTCCTGTGGAGTCACAGTCTGACTGCACTGCAATCACAGGGGACACAAAGCCAGCCACAGCAGGGGACTTCCACATGGAGCGACGGCGATCGGTTGAGACATCATCCTGTGTGATCCCCTCATTATGAAGGTCATCAGGGACAACAGAGTGCATCTTGCTGTGCTCTGGGAAGACTTGCTCCTTCTTTTTGCAGTGTTTCGTCACTGTCTGACCGTCAACTCTCACCACATTAACTTGTGCCTGCTCTGTGTCAGCTGTCGGTTTCTTCAACACACCTGAAGAGGACCAGCTGCTCAACAGTTCTCTCTGTTCCATACCCTTCCTTCCACGTTTACCATTCTGCAACTGATTCTTCACAGGTGATGTCTTTTTGCCCTGTTGTTTCTTAGTGATCAAAAACGTCTTCCTCCTGGGGCTTGGAACATCAGTGATTTTGGCAAAGCAGGCTTTCTCATGGAGCTTCCGCTGCAGGAACTTCTCCTTCTTGCCAGGAACGCCAGGCTGCTGTGGATGAATGAATATGTTGCGGGTTTTGGGCTGGGCCAGCTGGGAAAGTCTGTCAGTAACTTTCCCTGGAGGGTGAGGCCTGGGCACTGGCTTGACCTGGATCTTGGCACCAGTGGAAAGGACAGGACTTTCATGGAAGGAACCATCGTGAAGAGACTTCCGAACATCCTCAAGCTGCTTCATCATGATGGTGTGGGGGATAGAATCATTGAGGACCGCAGAGGGGCTGGGAATGCTGGACCTCTGTGGGAAAGGAACAGACTGCTTGTTGCCCATGTTCTGCACAAAGGAGTTGGGACTGACCGTCACCTTTTCAGACACCCTGGCCACATGGTACGATGCTCTTACTTGTCCAACCTCTGCTTCTGTGCTAGCTGTGGTCTTGCCTGCTATGGAGTCATTTAGAAAGGAGTTGGGCGACACATGAACCTTGGGCTTCTCTGCCTGAGTGGACACATTTCTGCCAAAATTCTTCTTCAAGTGAGACATGTCTGGCTTGTCTCTGTCACTCTCCCTGCTGTTCCTACCCTGTCCCTTATTTCCATTCTCAGTTACGTTTTTAAGTGGGCCCCTCTCTCCTCCTATGCCTCCATTCATGGAAGCATGGCACCCAGTGGTGGTGGACAAGTAGGACTCCACGATACAGCCGTTGTTGTTGTCTGCTGTCAGAGGGATGGGACTCATCTTGGACAAGGTGGGAGAAAGGAACCCACTCTTCCGTCTGTCCATCACCTTCTGCTCATGCCGCTCATCACCCTTGCAGATGGCAGTGGACTCCAGTGGAGGCGGAGTCTGTGGAGAATGTTCTTCCAGCTCTCCTCCTGGACACAGGTTTTCCTGATCCATGGGCAGCACCAGCCCTGAGGGCCTGACATGAGAGCGCAGTTCCCGGGTCTCCTCACTCTTCCTTGGGCTGTAGTTATCATGGATGCTTTTCAAGGACTTGGTCTGCACCACCGAGGTCAAAGGCTGTTTCTGGCGAGTTCCCAACATACCTTTCCTCTGAAATCATGTGCACACATTCAGAAATGAAGAGCCAACCCACCAAAGAGTAAATAAAAAAGGGTTTAAAAGGCTGAAAATAAAACTTTGTCCTTATTTAATCCATCTGCAGTTTAAACTTTAGCTTATAAAAGCCCAAAAAATTGAAATTTTCAAACACCCAAATTCAAAAACTTCAGTTTTCTTATACTTTTTCACTTGTTTAATGCAGTTTCATTCATTCATTAAATATAGTAAAGTAATTCAGCAAAATGACATTTAAAAGTGAAAAAAAAAATCTATAATGAAAAAAAAGAATTTTTATCAATATCATCATCTGCGCATCATCAATGCAACACAGTGGCTGTATAGGTTAGTTACTGATCGTGATTTGCAGAGTAGAAAGGCAACAGGACACAGGAGTCTCACATTTTATTTCTAACAAAATATACGTAACAATCACTAATTTCATTGGTTTAGACAACTCTTTCAAATAATCATGAGATTACAACTTTTTGTTTGTTTGTTTGTATGTGTTTTTTTTTGCGAGGGCGTTGCAATATCCACAGTTTTCCGGTAAGAAAGATATCCTCATGACAGAAAGAAGCTTTTAAAATTGCTGCTGTTTTTTCGTCTCAAAATTGTCTGTTCTTGTGAACCAAATGTAGATACATGTATTTGAGCCAATGACAAAACGTCATGATTTTATACCCTTGTGTTTTTTGATCTAAAAAATAAACTATCCGAAACATTTTTTATTGTTGGCTTTTTTTTCATCTGAAAGCATGCATTACAAACAGACAAAGGGCATATTATCAGAAGATATGTTGAAATGAATCGTTGAAAATATCTTTTATTATATAAAATGTCATAATCGCATGCCGAAAATGGGACACCCCACTGACATAATGCGACAAACATCATGCGTGTACACCGTTTCGAAGTCGAACGAAAACAGAAACATGTGAAACATTTAACGATATGTTTTGCCAACATGTTTGCCCCCAGAGCATGAGTTTAACTTTATTAGTGAAATTTTAAAATTGAATCAGAAAATGAACGGTGTCAGATGTTGCTTGCCATGTCCGGGAGACGTACCATTTACTTAACACCACTGCTGTCTGCTTTGTGGGAAACAAGCCAATGTTCCAATTCACGAAATCAAAATAGTAAACGACACAATGGAACTATTAATAAGAAATATAGTTTTAAATAGTTTGAAACACGGAACAAACCTCACACCCTTTGTTCATGTCCGATCATCACAAACGACCTTTCGATGGCAGAAACTTACCCTCGCGGCCTGTATCAGCCATTGCAGTTTGTATCACTCCGCTGGGTCACGTGTTCTTCCTCAGAAGTGAAACAAGGAGAAACCCCATGTCTGAGGGGAGAAAATTTGGTAAGAAATTTACTCATGTCCGCATTTGAAATAGATCACCCACAACTGACTCTTGTAAACGTGTCTTACAAAAATGTACTGAAAAATGCTTTTGGTTAACACTATGGCGAAGATTAAATTGCATTGGAATGTTGTGGAAGAGACTGCTGAATGCACACGCGCCGATCGCACGTGGGCAGTTTGCTGAGAAGGCGGTACGGCTCGTTTCCTACCACGCATGTGGAATTTCTTCGAGCCCCGCCTCACCACTGACTCTTCAGAAGAAATGTCCGAAATCACTTTCCGACCCCTTTAGTTTTACATGATAAGTATGCCACAATAAAAAGACGAAATATAGCCCAACCGTTTTACTTTGCTTCGGGGCGTTGTCTCCGTGAAGAGGGGCGTCTCCAAATCTTTATTTTGAGAACTGTCAACAGTCGGTCATTGTGATGCTTTTTGCACGGGACATGAAACGATTTTCTTGTTATTTGTGTCCAAAATCACAACTGACCCACATTTTAAATACTCAGCAGCAAAAAAAATACTGATGCAGAAAAAAACTGAGAAATATTACTTAAATTTTGAAAGTAGATACTAGTGTGAGTGGTGGAAAAGAATTCACAAACTTCATTGTCTCAAAGGACAATCCAAAGTCATTTTGTGAATATTTTGAGAATGGACATCGCAAGGGCTCTTGAAGTTAATGTCCAAAATCACAACTGACATAATTTTCAATTTCAAGCAATAAAATAAACATTACAGTAAAAAGTAACTGACACATTATTTGTATTTGTATTGAACTAATTTGATAATTTGGAATTAAAATTTATCCAGAAATCAAAACTCACTGTAACAGCAGAATCAAGTCAGTTGTGATGATTCTTCTGCAGACATTAATGTGGATTATGCCCACATCACAATTTGTAAAAAATTTTGTTTCAAACCAACCATGAAAATGATGAAACAAATGATTTTAATTAATCTCTTTCCCTTTTGCTAATTTGTTTTTAAACAACTTGACTAAATTTGATGGAAAAATTAAAGGAAAGGAATGTGCTTACTATGTGCTTTGTGGGGGGTGTGTTCATCTCTGAGTGTGCGCAAAACCAAAAAAATTTCCTTGTTAATTCTTGGCTAATAAAAAAATCTTGAAACTTACTAGTACTTTCCATTGCTATGAGCAAAATATTGAGAAACTAAAAGAATTTTTGGGGTTTAAGAACTGAACTTTTTTTAATTATAAAAATTGCTATGTGACATATTGAAAAGTAATAATGAATTATTTTTACTGTTTTTAGACAACTCACCCTCTCTTTCCTCTCTCTCTCTGTCTCTTCCCTCCCTCTCTCCTGTGATTTATGGTTTTCATATTATAAACACAAGTACAGATAAGATTAAAAGCAGTCTATCTTTCTTATCTTTTCTATAACACACGCATACATGCACACATCTCCCACACTTATCACAAACACTTTTTAAATTTATTCTTTGTTAATTTTGCATTCAAGTTACACACATGCATACACACACCTGTACACACATGCACAAAAAACACATCTTATACTTTTTTTTAATTTTGCATAAAATTTAAAGAAATTTTGTTTTAAAATTTTCACTTTTAAGGCTTGAAGACTTAAACCCCTCCGCCCAACCCTTTGGGAAACAAGTCAAGACCAATGCACAGAAATGCAAGATTACAGAGCCTGGCGTGAAGGAAGATCCTGAAAGATACTCAGCCCATAAGGAAAAGACCAAGCACGAAGCCGCAGAAATTATAACCGTGCCCTACTGATGACGAGCTAAACAAACGCGAGAAAAATCAAGACACATCCAAGCTGTACAGGTGTGTGTGTGTGTTGGCTTTGTTTGTTTGTTTTGATACAATGATAGCTAATACTGTTGTATAAAGTAAAAAAAAAAAAGCACAATAAACAACTACTTGGAAACTGACTGGTTTTGTAGTTTTTCTCTATTCTGAAATGTCAAAAAGGATTTTCAGTCTTTTTTAAAGTATAAGTAATGATTTTCTGACACGCTACTACAGCCCAGCCCCCGGGAGCTAATGAAAAGACTGAGTGAGTGTGCAGGTTTTGAAATCACTAATCAACATTTTTATTCCTCCCATTTGTTAGTGTTAAAACCTCTTTCCATTTATGTACACGTTTGAAAAAAATCAATTTGACTGAATTGAAGTTTACAAAAGAAGTTATTACAATCATAATAAACTTTATTACTTAATGTTCCAAAGTCGGAGGAGAAATCAAAAGAATTTCTTATTCTGTCCAAGAACTAGCGCAATGCTTTAATTCAGTTTAACAGTATGTTTCACTGCTTATTAAAAACACAAAATGTAAAAATAAAAAAAATGATTTCAGGGAAAGGAAAAAAGCTCAGAAAACCTGCAATGATGCACCCAAACCTAAGGTCAAAACCAGCATGCCATTACGGAGCAAAGAGAGGCATGGAGACAGCAGAAGGTCACAACGCAGCGATGGACTGCACAAGTGGCGACGGCATCGAGAAAAGTGTCGACGAAAATCCAGACAAAAAGGGCAACATTGCCGTGATCCTTTCATAGTATTCTAAATAAAGTCCATACCATGTATTGCAAAAACAAAAAAGGGGACAGACAGCTCAACAAAATAAATCAGTTCCTCTATTATATTTTTTGTTTTGCAGACTAGTTTTCATACAATTGAAATTTAAGGGGACTTATTTGCATTTCTACTAAAAAAATATAATTTACAGGATTGAGCAAAGTTTTCATAAGCATGATAACATTGTGAAACAAAGTTTTCAATGATAACTTTGTGCACATCATCATAAATGAAAAAAATTAAGATTTAAATTTTATTTGGTAATTTCAATATTTCTAATGCTAATCCAAACGAACAACAAAAAGCTTCATACAGACATCTAGACTTGCACACACAGAAACACATCACACATGTGACACCCACACGCCACACAACACACACACACAATATAAAATTATATTATTTTTATTTTTTGGGGTCTGTGTTCAATAAGATCAAAAAAAGCAAACGTGGGAAGCATCAATGTTTCTAATGCTAATCCAAACTGATACTACAAAAAGCTTCATACAGACATTCTAGACTTGCCACACACAGAAACACATGCACACATGTGACACACCACACGCACACACAACACACACACACAATATATATATATATATTTTTTATCTTTGGTTCTGTGTTCTGGGTGAAGATCAGAAAAAAAAGGCAGAAATCTGTGGGGAAGCAGCTTTTCAATTTCATAAGGACAGCCATCACCTCCATGTCGATGCCATCTTGATTCACCCTCTGCGGGACATTCTTCCTCTAGTCCTACTCCTAGTCTGCATGTTCTGTCTTCCTCACCCTTTCCGACTGCATTCCTGGTGTTTCACAGCAACATCATCCAACAATTCAACTGCTGTTCAGAACAGTCCCCTTCAATCAACAGGAATCTTTCTTGTAGCTCTTTTCAAGAATCAAAGCATCAGAATGAAGCATCAGCCAATAAAGAATCTCAAAAAAGGGCGTTGTACAAGCCAAGAAGTCTTACAAAAACTAGATGCTTCTGTACTTCAAAAATTTTGAAAAGTGTGACAACAAAACCAGAAAAGGGTCACCTCCCAAAATTTAGGAAACCATCTGCTGTTTCACCCCCCCGAAAGTATCAAGTCAGCGCTCTACAAAAAAATCAACCACTTCAGAACAAAAGAAGCAAAAAGTCTTTTTTTGCGAAAAAACTTTTTTTGGATGTTTTGACTCCAGAAAAAGACACTGATCTGCAGGAACAAGAAACATCACAAAATATAAAAGGAAAAAAATAAAACCGCAACCAAAGCGCAGTTGATTCTTGGGGGAAATGTTGCTGTTGATATACCAGGAAAGCGGTCTGTTTTCACGAAGGACTCTTCAGCAAAAGAAGATCCTCCCCAAAAAGATGAAAAGCGAAACAAAATTTTTTAGGCAGAAACACCCCTGAACCACAAAAACAAGTCTCAGGACCTTTGTACCCGCCACTTGCCACATCACATTCTTTCTTAAAGGGCAAATTGGCATACAGACAGTGTCTGGTGAAACATGCACAAATTTTTGACTTAAAGGTTGGATGCAGTTAACACCATCATTGAGGTGCCAGGGGATGGGAGAGATGTTGCTTCAAAAAAGCACACTCTGTCCAACAAAAAACCCCTGGAAATGCATAGAACGGGAATGCGACCAGTGTGGCGTTGACAAGTTCTCAAATCAGCTTCATGAAAACTTGAGAATGCCCTTATTTTGAGACAGTGTCTTGGAAAAGCTGGGAAATGGTCAGTGATGGAAAGACAAAAAAAAGAGAGCAGGTTGAGAAAAAAAAGGGAATGTAGAAGAACTTCTCAAAGAACTGATGAAAGAGCTTCAGAGTTTCAAAACATCTGTTCATGTTCAGATGGCAATTCATGCAGTTCAGAACCCTAAAAAACAGATCTTCCATCACAATGTGCTATTGCTATTTGTTATTTTGCCGAGAACTTCCTGTGCAAAAAGCAAGATAATTTTAGTCGGCCTACTATCACTACAAACAGATCACTGTCCCCTCCAACATACTCCACTACCAATGTCCCACATTTCCCTGACATGGTGACAGATTATCTGGTTTACCTTTCAGAAGATCTCATCCATGATGCCAACATGGTGAAAACCATTCTTGATGACACACAAAAATATCTGGAGGCCAGGATAGAAACTTTCAGAAACTGTTTGTGTTTTCTGATGGCTAAAGGAGCCAGTACAAGAGCAAACTTCCATTTTTCATCTTGCAAATTCAGCAACCCCATCAAAATGGAGAATACTTTTGGATCTCGCCATGGCAAAAGTGCCTGTGACGCCCCGTGGTGGAGTGATCAAGAAGGCAGTGGGTGGGGACATTCGCACACGTGAATGTGTCATTCAGAATGCAGCAACCAAGTATTCTCACTGCCAGGCTCACACACTCTGACTCCACCTTCCAATGATCCAAACAGTTGCTGGCAAAACAAGAAGATCTTTCAGGCTGGTTGAAACAAAGGACATTCCCAAAAGAACCATTTCCTCCTCCTCACTCACAACTTTAGCTGGGACCCGTCAAAACTGCATGCAGTGAGAAAAAGTTGATTGCAATGTCCTGGGAAATCTGCAAACTGGCTTGTTTTTTGTTCTCCTTGCCTGCCCGGACGAAACCCCGACAAATTCATCAACAAAAGCTTTGTGCAGCCTTGGCAGATTGTTCACCTCAAGCCTCCAGCTGTATCACATAGATCTGTTACCCAGGGCATTTCAGGGAAGATACAGAATCAACCCCCGTGAAGGAACCTGTGGCAAGAAAAATCTATTTTGACTACCTTCAAGAAGCCTTTGAGCATTTCAACTCATATGAGCAGTTTTGGGAAACCCTTGTCGCCACAACCAAAGCATATGATCTTCCAACAGAATTTCCTCGGACAAACATGGATGTTGCAGCACAGTTGATAAAACAGCTCTGTCACACAAACCCCCCACTGCGTTGGCCAGTCTCTATCCCCGGTAACAAAAGCAATGGAAATTGCCTCCCAAGGGGACTAACCTTTTTGTTTTTGGACATGAGGAATGCCATACCGAACTTCGCTGCAAATTGTGGTGGAAAGGTGAAGAAATTCCACAGCTATGTGCATGGCATAGAATGGGGCGACTCAGAGGAAGGGCAGAAAGTGGCTGCCTTTGCTGCTGTTGGGAGCGGAAGGTTCTGGATTATCAGTTGACCTTTAGTTTCTCTTCATGAAATTGAAGACATTCTGAGAGCTGAAATCCTTTCAATCAGCAAAAAGAACAGGTCAAGGCATCTGGCAGCTTGCTGCCTCGTCCAATGTTCTGGCATGCCCAGTTTCTTCTGTATATCCCCAGATGGGGTGGGAGATCATTCAGAAAATAAACAACAAACCTTCAACCCGATCAGCCAAAATCAGGAACTCCCATTCACATCCTCTGGACCAGCAACAGGACTGATATGCATCTGAGTCACTGGACCGCAAATCACTTTGTCCCCATGCTGCCAAAGACAGATCCCAACACAGAGGTATCTGT
The DNA here is from genome assembly GCA_018398815.1 of Conus ventricosus. Taxonomy (NCBI): domain Eukaryota; kingdom Metazoa; phylum Mollusca; class Gastropoda; order Neogastropoda; family Conidae; genus Conus; species Conus ventricosus. The sequence goes on from CM031618.1 coordinate 29,306,063, forward strand.
CAGTGAGGAGGAGGGTGAATCTGCCTCAACCTCTGAGGCCACCCTTTCGAAAAATGAACAGCACGCTGCTCGACGAATTTTACATCACCTCATGATCGGAGGACATAGAACCTGGCGAGTTCTATGTCGTCGAGTGGCATGGAACGGAATAATGTGGCCAAGGTTGAAACATCTGGCTGGATCCTGCCACCCATACCAACATGTTTTCACTCAATTTCATGGTTGAAGACCATGAAAACAGTGGCATTTTATTTCTGCCCCTGAAGGAAGACACTTCTTGTGAGCTCTCACAGCATCAAAAGAAAGGTATCGCTGGAGTTAGATGTCAAAAAACAGCACACAGAGAAAACAAATAAATCACATCAAAAAAAACGCAACAAATTAGATTGAATGAAAACAAACTAGTGAATTGACCTTGCTTGAGTTGACTGCATGTAATAAACTCAGTTAACAATGAGGCACAATCTGATTTTCATCATTTCAACATTTATCCCATAGTCTGTTAGACCATAGGGGCACCATAGAAGACCTCGCAATCGCCCCTCTCCATTTTTTCTATGCCCTCGACCTCTCTCAGGGTGTCACTCATTTGGGGACCCGTCCATTCCTGGATGTTGTCCTCCCATCTCTTTCTCTACCTACCTCTCCTTCTCCCCCTTGTAGTGTGCCTTGCAGGATTGTCTTGGCAAGCCCTGTTGATCTTGAGACAGCCCATAAACCCCTTCAGAGGGCCCGATGGCGTGCCCCATTCTGTTTTCTCACTTCCTCGTTAGTAATATGTTGTCTTTGTAAGAATGCCAAGGAATCTACAAAAACAGCTCATCTCTGTGGCCTGTATCCTCCTCTCTAAATCTGCTGTCAAGGTCCATGACTCGCAAGCATACAGAATACAGTGAGAGCGCATCAGTCTAATCCTCTGATTTGCTTGTTTAAAAAAAACCATGAAATTGTCTCGGATATAAAAACTGCAAACTGGCCTGTCATCACACTGTAATTATAATTAAGTGTTTGTTCAGTTTTCTTTTGAGTATTCATGAATAAATACCAAAAGTATTATCATGTTACTTCAGAGAGGATCATAAATTCTGCGAAGTATTTACTGAGGTGGCTCATATGTATGCACCTGTTTTCAAGATTTTTTTTCACCTTCAACTTAAAATTAAAATTTTGCATGGCAGATTATCCTGTTTTCTTTTATGAATAACTTTATAGTATTTTAGTAGAATTCCTTTAATACTGGTTGTGCAAAAAATGGATTTCTGCGTTTTTCTTATGTCCGTCCTGAAAAATGTCACAACGACACTTGTCCTTTTTAAGAATGTAAAGGCACAAAAAATATACTGATTTTTTGAGAGGTCATAGTTTATTTCAAAAGCACAAATCTGTTGGGTTTTTGTTTTTCTTTGAAAGCTATAGGAGTTGTTTGGAAGACATGTCATTATGTACAAACAAGAGCTGGGTGTCAGATGTGAAGGTGGACATGAAAACCCGTGTCCCCCTTTTTTCAGTTAAACTGAGAGAACCACTTGTTTGTACAGTATCTCTCCAAAATCATCAGTGTTTCTTGAAAGTCAGTTTATCAAATCATATTCAGCTATCATGATAAATATTGGGCATTTTTCAAGTCCAGCATCACAACTGACTTTTTACAGGTAAACCAACATTTCCACCCCGTTGTTATAAAATGTAAATTTTGCAAGTTAAACTTTTCATGTCTCATTTCATGTAAGAAAATGATTTGACTTTCAAGAATTAAAGAATTTGATGCTTGAATCTGGTTTTGAAATTTTGTGATGTTTGTCCCAATTTTTGCAAAGAAATTTTGTCAATTGCTCATTTCCATTCATTTCAATCATGAGTGGACAGCAAATTTTGGGAGATTCCCACAAAGATCATTGCTCACTATGAAACAGTACATTCAAAATGAGTGGAAATACAATAGTAATCACTAACAGATGAATAACATTTTTTTTTAATGAATTAATTTTCAAACACATGCTTACGCCTTTCTTTACTGGGTTGGGATCATCCGCAGTGCCAAACATGTAACCTGCAAGCGATACACATCGTTCACATGAACAGGACCATCTCTCGACAACACGCCTGCAATCCTGAGGTGTCCAAGTTAGGGTCAAGGACACCAAATTCTTCAGGTTGCACCATAAATGCACGGTCCACGTTAAACATTTTTTGTAGGGAAATCTCTCGATGACCACTTCCTGCTCATACTCCAGGGGTTTTGCACAAGGATACCCTCGTCTTGGATCACCCACAACGACCTTCCCAAAACTGATCTGGGAGGCTTGGTGAAGTGGCTCAGGACCACGTCTCCACATCGTCGACGCTGCGCCGCTTGCGTCGGCTGTTCATGGTCTTTATCGGCTGTCTCTCCACACGATATCAAGGGGTGTGGCCGGAGGGGTTCAAACCAGGACCGGGCCCGGGAGGAGCGTCGACTGGCAGAATTGGGATTTTCCGCAAAGCCAGCGGCACTGTGTGTGCCTGGCGTTGCCATGGAAGCAACCCCTGGGACTGGGTCGACCGGTTTGTATTTTGCGTTGCAAGTTTTTACAAGAGTCAGTCTGGAACTGAAACAAAATAGACAGTTCTAAGTGAAGTATGCATGATGTATTTAAAAAAAAGTGCACTGTCCACTTCAAGGTCAACGTCAGATCAAGAAGCAGCATCATATAATCACAGAAAATATATTGCCTGAAATGTACAATGAATGTTGTTGTTTTTTCCAGAGGGGCCAGGTGAGGAGGGAGGAGGGGAGGAGGACACAGAGTGTCCAAATGCAGATATTTGATTTTGAGTGTGCATAACATTGAGCATGTATTTCACTGATACTGGAGACAGCTTTGACATGATGAAAAGGGCTACAGAATATTAAATCATTGCATGCTCATTACCTGCAGTTGCATCATTAAATTGTAGTCTAGCAATTACAATTGGACAATAAAATAACAATTCTGATCATCATTATATTACAAGTAAAAAGACTATTATAGAGCATAACTTTCATTGTGGGTGGGGAGAGAGAGAGAGAAGAGAGAGAGAGAGAGAAAAGAGAGAGAGAGAGAGAGAGAGAGAAAAGAGACAGAGACAGAGACAGAGAAAGAGAGTGTGGGGTGTGCGTGCATGCATGCGTGTGTGTCTGCATGCATGCGTACGAGCGTGCATATGTGTGTGTTCACGTGCAAGCATCTTTAATGGAAAAATGGGATAAGATTTAGAACATTAACAAATTTTCTAAAATAAATGTGTTTTTATTAAGGTCCTTAACATGACAACTGGTCCTTAACATGACAAAATTTATCCTTCCTTGACAAAAGGTCCTTTTTGACAATATAAAAGGTGTTTTGCAACGGCGGGTACTGAGAGTGATTCACGTGAAATGGGGTTGTGAACATCCAATTCACATAACAGACAAAACACAAGCAAGAAAGAACTGCTCTGACAAACACTTAACAGGGAAACAGTGCATGTAAGAGCTGGCAAGAAAACAATTGTCTACGTTTCCTACTTTCAGTTTTGAGTAGTAATTATTATCATTAATGTCGACATCTTTCTGGAAATATCGTCCCCCTTCCTCTCTAAGCCTGTGTTTCAAGCCTATGGTACTTTTCCCTGTACACAGGCTGACAAGGAACCTTTCTGACTTTAAATCACCAAAATAGGTTTTTCCTATACTCCTTGTCTTACTTAAATGTGCCATGCCTAAATTTTGCAAGTTTTAGCACTTGATAAATTCTGTGAGGCCAAATTTTCATGGGTAACAGTAACACAGTGATTACATGTATTTAAATGAGACACCCTGCTTAACTTCTTCCGACTCTAGCAGACAGTGCAAAATTGTGTCTGCTTCTTCATCATTATATAAATGGCCAAACGAAAGTACCCCCCCCCCCCCCCCCCCCCCCCCCCCCCGGACGAGTCGATAGCAATAATACACGAGAGGATGGGCAGGACACTGACATGGTTAGATATTTCACCAAACAGGGAGTATGTGAGAACACATGCACGCACACACACACACACATGCGCACACGCACATGCACATGCACACGCACACGCACACACACACACACACACACACACACACGTGTTCTGGTGTCATATACTGTACATATCAAACTCCTACAGAGTTTCAAAAAGTGGAGGATGAATTGCTCTAATGGTTTGCAGGTCAGATGTATTATACTTCCATGATGAATTGATATGCCCTTGTGACTATATGCTCCGGTCATGCAAATATCCATGAGTTAAAGTCAATCAGATTCCATGAGTGCTAGAAAGCTGCCTTCAGGTGGTGAAGATGAACAAAGCGCTGGACTTGAAATGCAACCGAAGTGGCAAGCCGTCTAATCTTGAGAGATCTCAGTCAGAGGTCAGTGGCATCGACCAGATCCTGGAAGTACACCCTATGGATAGTTTTTGTGAGTCACCTATAGATAGTGTATGACACTGACAATATGTCAGAAGTTCTTGTTCTTGGTGTCAAGACAGATAAGGTGATATTAGGAGAAGCACTCAAGGAGAACCTCTTCCTACACCTGGACGGTTAAAGCTTCATCCCCCCCCCCACCCCCCTTTCCTTTCCAACCAGGGATATCTGAAAGAACCCTGGCTTAAGGAAAGGTGAGGGAATGCATAGTTCCTGCGGTTAGGTAAGGAACTTTGGCAAGAAACAGAGGGTAACAGACAAATCTCGGTGGAACTGGAAGGCAATGTCCTCGGGTCATCACTGTGACCATGGATCTCACCGTGACACCAAGCTGAGCTGACAGGAAGGAGGAAAGTGGTCTTAAAAGACAAGAGGTCAAAAGAAATATCAGAGAGTAGCTCAAGAGGCAGTTTCCAGAGAAAGGCCAAGACATGGAGAAAAAAAAATCCTGGAAACAGAACCAGCAAGGAATTTCTCAAGAGACCTCCTGCACAATGAAGTTACTTGTTGAAGTTAGTTGGTGGATGGTGGTGCATATGGTGTCGATGACCCCAAATGGAGCCGCTTGACAATTTCTGCACCGCCCATAAGTAGGAAAGGAAGTTTCCAAGTTGGACATTGGATATATGGTGGGAGGGTTGAACAAAGTTGTCCAAACACCACGCCACCCATTTTTGCCCATAGCAACTTTACAGACACTTTGTTCTGAAGCATGTGATGCAGTTGCCATGGACTGGAGCTCTGCAGAGGTATCCCCATTGACTAGGAGCTCCCCGACACTGAGTGACACGACAGATTAAGTTGGGCTGAGAGTGAGATGACAGAGTTTGTGAATGCCTGCAGGAAAGCCTGCACAGGAACCGCAAGTGAAAGTGCAAGAGCTGAGGATTAGCACAGAAACACCTGAGTGAGGCTGCCTTAGAAAGTCCTGATGTGGGACATGAGCTTCAGCTTGGAGGAAGAGGTTGACCGAGTGTGCTTCCCCGTTCAAACCCTAGCCCCCCCCCCCCCCCCCCCCCCCCCCCCCCCCCCCCCACCATCTTTCTCTTTTTAATGTAGCAAGCCACTGTAGTGATCGATGAACATCTTGTTTTGGAAGGAAGGGGGGGGGGGGGGAAGCAAATGTTTTCATCCATCTGTCCACAGGTCAGCGAAGAAAAATATCTAGGAAATGGAATTTCTAGCCATGCTAAGCAATTATGGTTGCTCTACAGGTGTTGTCTTCCGTACGTTGGATCAGAACAGGCACCACTGACCACCGTCGCAGTTATTCTTGCAACTGTGCAGTATCAGTACTGTCACGATTGGTGGGTTGTCTCTTCTTCTTCTTCTTCCTAAAATACTGGTTCACTCAAAAAACGAGTAGGTCACCAGCGTGCATGTTAAAAAGTAAAATAAAATAACATAAAACATAAAACAGTGCGACTCGAGACTGTTGGCCCCTGGAGCAAATTTGGCAACAAGGGTCGCACTCGATATTCAAGAAGTTAAAAGCAATGGCCAAATTCAGGCCTCTGGGGAAGTAAAAATAGAAAATCGTCAATATGCAGATCTCAAAACTGTCGAATCAATTTGTTTTTTAAATGAGATTGCATTTGTGGCAATCTTGATGGCACCCGGCAGTGAGTTCCACAGCCGTACAGAACTGGGATAAAAAGAATGTAAGTGGCTGTCAATATTTGATGCAGGTATGGTATAACATTGACCGCCACTCCTGGTGCTACTTTTATTCAATACTAGTTGTTCCATTGGAATATCGATTACTTTAGCTCTGCCTTTGAAGAAGATGTTAAGTTTGATAAAAGCTCAAGATTCTCTCTTCTAAGGGTTTCCATTCTAATTTCCTCATGTTCTTCCTAGTATTCCCCTTTTCTCTGATGTGGTTCCCTGTTACGAACCGTGCTGCTCTCTTCTGAATCTTTTCGAGGTTATCAATGTCCTTTAGATGGTAAGGATCCCAAACTGAGCAACCATATTCCAGTACTGGTCTAACCAGTGTTTTGTAGCAGTCGTCTTTAACCTTTTGGGGGCAGTCATTGATATTCCTGTATAAGAAAGCTAAGATGTTCTTTGCTTTCTTACATACTAAATTGTAATGTTCTTTCCATTTGAGACGACTATCTATAATCACGCCTAAATATTTTGCAGCATTAGTTTCTTTAAGAATAGTATTATGGATAGAATAATCTGATCTAATTGGTGAGCGTTTGTTACATATATACGTAACACTTGGCACTTTTGGGGATGAAATTCCATTTCCAAGTACTTTCCCACTCTTGTAAAGCGTTTAGATCTTCTTGTAGAATGCGTGTATCATTCTTGCTTCTGATTGTTCTATACTAAGCTGTCATCTGCAAAAAGCCTTATAGTAGTTCCAGGAGAGAGATTTCTACTTATGTCATTTATATAAATTAAGAAAAACAAGGGCCCCAGAACAGTTCCCTGTGGTACACCTGACAAGACTGGTTTACAATGGGATGACGACCCTTCCACAACAACTTTCTGCGTTCTCCCAACGAGAAATGATCTAGCCCATTTTAGCAAAGAACCGCCAATGCCGATGTGTTCTAATTTAAGCAGCAGGCCCTCATGGTCAACCTTATCAAAGGCTTTAGAAAAGTCTAATAAAATTGCATCTATTTGCTGTCTGTTGTAAAGACAGTTATTAAAATCATTGAGAGTTGTTATAAGTTGAGTCTCACAACTCCTTCGCTGTCTAAAACCATTGTCTCACACTAGTCACATTGATTAATGGTGGTAACCTCCTTGAGTGGTTGGCTACGAAGAATGTATGTTCTGTTGCACATACTTCCATAAATTTCCACAGCTTTCAATTTTTTTTTCTGCAAATTCTGACTCAAAATGCAGGCGACAGCCAAGACGTTAATTTTAGTCAAACTAACCACAATTCAGGATCAGTACTTGTAGTTGTACGTTACTTCAAAAAGTGAAAAACATAATATTAATAGATCCAGTTGCAAAGCGAGACGACTGCAGGCGGAAATCTAAACAAATCTTAAATAAATGTTTGCGAACCGCCCAGAGAACGCGGACAAACGAGTCACAAGACAAAACACAACGCGTCTCGACCTCTCAGGTCTTCGTCAGGTGATATGTAAACGAATAAAACAACGAAAATTCACTTAGCTTTGATCGCTTCAGATCACTTTGGGTTCAGCGCAAGGAAGAAGGCCCAAAGTGATCTGAAGCGATCAAAGCTAAGTGAATTTTCGTTGTTTTATTCGTTTACATATCACCTGACGAAGACCTGAGAGGTCGAGACGCGTTGTGTTTTGTCTTGTGACTCGTTTACAGTCCGCGTTCTATGGGCGGTTCGCTAACATTTATTTAAGATAATATTAATAGGCAAAAGAATCGGACACACTTCTTACACTCTTTTCACATTGTTCGATTTTAACAGACCTTGATTCAAAACTGATTCAAGATAATCACGATAACGATCAATTCGTTTTTGTCTCTGCCCATTTCCGATTTTTCTGAAGTCAGTTCGTCTGAATACTTTTCATTGTAATTACATGCCACATCCACATTGCAACCTGAAGACAGATTTCACCAGTAAACAAGCTGACCTGTATCACTTACTCACATAATTCGCCTTTGAGCATTTCGAGTTCGGAATGTACTTACCTCTATAAAAGTTTTATAATATCAACAACCAACATGCGTCTCACAGCGTCCATAACTTTCGAATTTCGAACCTCCGAGAATACCCGACCAATCGGCTGACGTTTTCTATTTTTGTTCAACCAATTAATAAATGTTTCTCATCAACAACAAACAAATCATGTGCTTGGTCACATGATCTTACAGAAACTAAAATGGCAGAAGTTGGCAACGAAAGAAAGAGCATGATTGCTTGACAAGTTATAATAAGATCTATTTCACAGTATCTGATTGTTCTGCATGACTTGAAAGGTTTCCTTCATTTCCAATCATGGAGGTAAGAGAACAGATTTTCATTCTGATCCACATTCTAGAGAGCTTTACACAGTTCACTAGAGAGTAGACTCTTTTCCTTGTGAGAACGACAACGAACAAACTTTGTTAAAACATAATTTAGCATCTAGGTGTAAATCTCACGGCATCCAGAATAGACTTTACCTTCTCGGAATAACACATCTGTCTCACGTAATGTGTCTGAAAGAAGGGAAACCAGGAGGTTCTTCTTCTTGAAGTTCTTCCATATCTGATAAAGCAGCTGTGTAGTGTCGCGGTCAACGAGTTGATGACTGCCGTTTTAACCTTTTTTTTTCCTTTTTTTTTTTTAAATTGGGGATCTGCGCCATTGGTTATCAGTGTGCCGAGGGGGAAAAAGGTAAGTTACCCAAAGGTCTCCTGCAACAGTAAGGAACTGCAGACCTGATCAGAGGCGCTGGCATTCTGACTACTTAGCAATTTACAGGGAAAGGATGAGCCTTCACCTAGTATCTCACACAACCAAAAAAAGGTGAGCCTTCACCTAGTATCACATACACACCCCAAAAAAAGAAAGAAGAAAAGGAAATAGTTGAGTTATGGGAGCGGGATATCTTTCATACGCATAACGTTAAACAATCTGCCTGTAGTCCCGTATGGTTCAAGGACGGAAGGAACTCCTGTCTATATTGCATTCTGCAGGAAATGAGGTCAGCTGCTGGCTGTGTCTGTGTCTGTCATGGGGTGGCAGGGGAGTCTGCTGGGCTGTCAGATGGGAAGTCAGGACTGTTCCATCTTTTGTTTTGCAGAGCATTGTTAAACATACTGTTTTTCTGCATTGCTTAAGTGAGGACCACTCCAGCTGAGCTAGCATTTGTTGGACACTTGGAAGACTTTTTATTTCTATTGAAAACAAGGCAAGCCATGCGGCACTGAATTCCTTAGCTTAGCAATGTGTTTATTCATGGAATGGTCCCTTACTGTGGCTGCATATTCAACCAGTGGTCTACTATTGTTTTTGTAAGCCCTTTTTTGGGGGGGAAGATGAAAAATAGAAGCCACAAAACACCCTCTTTTTTTGACAAAAGGGGAACTGATTTTCAGTTTCTTCTGATGAATCCCAGAACTTGGTTTGCTTTGGAACAGATATGTTGGATCCTCCCAGTTCAGGTCAGGGCTTCTGAAAACGCAAAAAAATGCGTACAGTACGCATTAAAACTCTACGGGACGCACTGGGTGTCCATGTAAGGGGTCCCCAGGGACCCCTTTAAATTTTGGTGAAGTCAGACATAAAGTGAGAAAAGACTGCCTTCAACATCGTAAGTTGGGTGCCGTAACATCGTAGGTCTGCTACACTTCGGACCGAACCCATCCCTTTTCAAGTTAGAACAGTAACAAAGCGAGTTGGGCAGCCTCCTAACAACATACGTCGGTCACTTTTGTCGTCTGCTGAGGCTGACTGACTAAGCTTAACGCTAGGCCACAGCCTCGTTTTCAGTTGACCGAATTTTCCTACTTTGAGCCATGTGATGTCACAATGACGCTTTTCATTTTCCTGGCAGGAGAGAGTCATTTCCGCGAAGCCTTTGTTTCCAACATGTCTCTCGAAGCGTGGTTAACGAAATTATCGCCGCAAAAACGAAAAAGCGTATCAGAGGAGCAAGATCGAGAAGAAATACAATTTTTGATGTTTATTTTGTTTAGAAATAGAGTTTGTTTCTTACCGCCAATGACATTGACAAACAAAGCACATGACGAGACACGATGCATTTCAACCACTTGGGTCTTCTTCAGGCGAAAAAATAAATCACATTTAACATTTGGGACAGTACAAACAAAGAACGAAAAACGAAAAAAAGGAAGAGAAATGACTCATCCGTTGTTGTCCATGTGGAGGGGAGAGTAGCCGGTAAGCGGAAATGACATGGGGGATTATGGGAGAAGAAAAGGAGGGGGGGGGGGGGGGGGTTGCGTAGGGGGAGGTGTGTGTGTGTGTGTGATATGATAGGGTTGTGTGTCTAGTTTATTGGGATGGTGTGATATTTTTGTGATGGTTGTGGTAATGGTGGATTGATAATAATGGTAAGGGAAAAAAAAAAAAGGGGGGGGGGAACTGAGGGAAAAAAAAAAAAAAAGTTATGGCACTCTGGCAGTCACAGAGTGACAGCTTTGAACGCACAACTCAAGAATCCCATCTCATTGCCAAACTGGGCACACACTACACCCCCAAGGCATCAATATCCAACATTAACCAAACACACATACCCACCACTTCCACATCAGTTGGCAATATCCCCAACCAACACACACATACACACACACATACATACACCACCACCACATCCCCTTCACTCACTTCATACAGTAGTTACAGCCACCCTCCATCTATTTAATCTTAATTTTGTTTTATCCTTCCCCTTAAATTCCCCCCCCCCCCCCACCTTTTTTTTTCCCCTCAGTTCCCCCCCCCCCCCCCCCCTTTTTTTTTTTTTTTTTTTTCCCTTACCATTATTATCAATCCACCATTACCACAACCATCACAAAAATATCACACCATCCCAATAAACTAGACACACAACCCTATCATATCACACACACACACACACACCTCCCCCTACGCAACCCCCCCCCCCCCCCCCCCTCCTTTTCTTCTCCCATAATCCCCCATGTCATTTCCGCTTACCGGCTAATCTCCCCTCCACATGGACAACAACGGATGAGTCATTTCTCTTCCTTTTTTTCGTTTTTCGTTCTTTGTTTGTACTGTCCCAAATGTTAAATGTGATTTATTTTTTCGCCTGAAGAAGACCCAAGTGGTTGAAATGCATTGTGTATTGTCATGTGCTTTGTTTGTCAATGTCATTGGCGGTAAGAAACAAACTCTATTTCTAAATTTTACTTCGTTCGCCGCCATCAGTCACTCCATTTTGAAAGTTTATTTTGTTGTTTTTATTGTGATGATGTGTCTGTGACAATTGCAGAACGCGTGCAGGGATGGAATTTTTTTAACGTTTATTTTGTTGTTTTTATTGTGGTGTAGGGACCCCTCAATGTTAGCCTGGGACCCCTTAAAAATCTTATGAAGGGGTCCCTGGGACCGGAAAGATTTTCACCCCAGCAGAAGCCCTGCAGGTCTTTCTGAGTTGTCACTCCAAGATCTATATTGGCCAGAAGAGAATGTTTTCAGAGTTGGTAAGGATGATGCAATGGCTTCCTGCTTTTTGTGGCAGGCAGTATTGTGCATTTTCCCAAGTGGAACTCCATGTCCCACCTGCTTTCCCGTAGGTGATCCTGTGGAAATCTTGCGGCCATATAGTACACTACCGTGTCATATGCGAATAATCCTGCCAGTGATGTAAGCTTCTCAGGGAGGTTGTTAATGTATGTATGTTCGAAAAAAACATGGACCTAGTTCTAAGCCCACAGGTACTTCTAAGTGAAGACTTGCATGTTTATGAAGAATGAGTGCCATCCACCACCACTGCTTGATGTCAGCCTGAGAAAGTTTTCAATCCATTGGTCTATGGACTCTTTAGCTACTAAGCTTATGAAGTCTTACAGTCTTTAACTGCCTTGGTGAAATACCTGTATATGTATGTCCATCTCCTTTCCCCTTTTCATATTCACCGTAACCCCATCGACAAACTCAAAAAGCTGTTTCTCACAAGATCACACTCTTCCAGAGCTGTGCTGAAGATCTCGCTGAATTTCTGTGCTCTCTAGATGGTCCTTAGCACAGCTGATGACAATTTTGCTCAAGTACCTTAGAGCTGATGCAGGTCAAGGAAATTGGACGTTAGTTGGCAGGATCATAGAAAGAGTTGGAGCAGGGAAGAGAGGGGGGGGGGGGGGGCAAATGGGGGTAAGGGGGAAGCAGGACTGGATATCAAGTACTGAAGTAGTTAGATAAGATAAGATAATGTTGCTTATAGCCCAGCCAACCGCAAAGGGCCACATCAGGGCTGACTGAAGTAGTTCTGCACTCAACTGATTAGTAGAGTGACAACATGATGGACATCTAAAAGGAAGATTTGTGTCTTTGACACCATAGATTCAAACATACAGTCTTCGGCATGTAAGTTTCATATTTGAATAACAATTTCAGTCCCACATACACATCAGTTATAAATACATGTATGTGAGCAATGTAAGTTTTATATCCTGGGTTTCTTGCAGCTGATTCAGTTAGGAAGTCTGAGGAACATCAGCTGAGGTTAGAAGACCTGTAGAAATACACAGGTGACACAGAGGATATGGGGTAGAAGTACACATGTGACATGTGACCCTCCTCTGTGCACATTTATGAAAATACTGTGTCTGGCACCCATGTTTTGAAATATTGATTTGTTAAATTATGTGTGATTTAGATGGAGAAAAGAGCAAGCAGCAATGGTGCTTTTGTTTTTATTCATTATTATTATTATTATTATTCATCTTATCATTATTAGAGTACTAACATGGTACCTACCTATCCTTGGATAGAGACCAAACAATATGTGCTTTGCCATCCACACTTTTGTTTACATAGTGGATTGCCTACCTGGGCAGAGTCAATTGAAGAGCTGCCTACTGGCAATACATTCTGTTGTTTCCCATGTCATCCATGGATATGAATTTATCGCATATTTACTTGTCATCTGTGCCAGCAGCCAAACTGACTCATCTTCCAAAGTGGGTGATGAGATTTTATGTGTGTATAAGATCTTCTGCATGCATTCAGGTATAAAGTCTCACTCGACAGACTTTTTTTGGAAATAGGATCATAGCCAGTGTAAAGTCTGAGGGGGGAAATCCCTGTATACCAAAACACACTGGCAGAGATTCGAACCGGCAGCCCAGGATCACAAGTCTGGCACTCTACCAGCAGAGCTACTCCAACCCCCATCTGCCTTTGCATCATGGAGCCTGTAGTAATTTTTAATTGAAAACAAAAACACAGACTTAAAATGGAATTGGTCATGTGTCAGAGAGAGGGGAGGGGGGTGGGATGGGGAGGAGATTTTGTAAGTGGTGTCTAGAAAGGATGAAACGGATCAGCATCAGAACACTTAAGACGCTGGACATCAGAGCCTGCAATCAAAAGAAACCCTCATACAGATGGAGGAGGAGAAAATAAAACCCAAACTAGTTGTGCCAGTACTAAGTTTTTGAGACTCTCAGTCAAGAAATGGGATATTTTGATTGTGTTATCAGCACAGAAAAGAGTTGGGTGTAATCATTTTTGGCACTTTTCTTCATACTTTAAATTAAAAAAATTGTGCGGCAGTAGCTCCAACTCAAGACCACTAAAATGATGTTTAGAGGGAGGAGAAGACTGTTGATAATAGATCTGCAAGAAATTAATAAACTCTCAGGAGTGAGACCAAATGTGTGGTTCTGTCAGTGGTGTTTATAGTTAAATCTGGCACTTTGCTAAGTTGTAAACTTAGTTGTCTCAGCGATACTCCTAGTTTAATGTAATCATGCAAGTAAAAGAATATGCTGACACAGGTTTCTTGCTTTTCAGTGCAAAATATAAATAAATACATAAATAGATAGATAAGATAGATAAACAATTTTTTTTTTAATGAAAGAAATATGATTCACAACTGAGTGAATGTAATACCAGGACAGTTTCATTCCCAGTTGCTTCAAATGGTAGAAAGCAAAAGTGTCTGTTTAAACAGTTTTGCAAGAAGTCAAATCCTTAGTGATTTTCTTCTCTTTTTTTATTTTTTTGGGGTTTGTTTGTTTGTTTTCTTTTGTTTTGTTTGTTTGCTTGCTTTTCAGGGTATTGCTGTGTAAGGTTATTTTGACCAGCGTTACGGCAAAACTACCAGAAAGGCCTTGTTTATGCACAGACTTTCTCAAATTTCTGCCACAGTTTGTCTCTAGAAATTACCAGATCTCTTTACCTGCAGCTGAGATCGTCTTCTGTTACAGTCGAGTTGCAGACATGTTTTTGTATTTCAGACTTCCATACCCTCCGCTTAGACACTCCATTTTGAGGATTTTTGGTTCTTATTATTGATTAATTTCACTGTCACTGTTTACTTTTCTGGTATTGACTACTATGCTTTGATACAGTGGTGTATTTGAGTGCAGTGTAAGATGTATTAAATTTCTTGTTACCTATCTAACTTCTAAGATGATATTCTGAATGAATAAAGATTTTTGTGTACCCCAAGAATTCAGATTTGTCAACCTCAGTTGATATTGTTGCAGATGTACTTTGTAACCAAAGTGAAATTTCTAATCTGCTCTTCAAGGACTGGACATTAACAACACTGCAGGTATTGTGTTTTTGTTTATTTGATGGGTTTGTTGTTTCATCTCATTTTGTAGTATTTTGTTTTTTCTCATTACTCTGTAGTTAGCAGGTGACCACATGAGGATGTTGTATTTGGGCTATTTTAAGTGAAAGTTCTTTTACGGAATGTGGTGATAAGTCATCAGATTTCAAATTATGTATTCTTTGCATGTAAGGTTTCTCTGACCATTAACGATGCCCCAAAGTCCCAAGAGTTGTCATTTACTTGATTGACTTTAATTTTAGTCACAGAGCTGTCAAATTGTGATGATTTTCATAGTATTGATGAAAGATTTGGTGCACCGAATTTGAGGGGGTATTGGAAGCCATGATCATCAGACTAGGGCATATGGCCTAGTTTGTCCAGTAGTGCAGTTGCTTCTGAAAAGATGGCACTGTAGAGCTGCTGCTGAAGTACAGATGAATGTTCAGGATGACAGACAGCCCTTGGACAATACAAACATATGTTATTCCTTGAATGTTGTTCATGATGAAGTTTGTAATGTTGTTGAAAACTTTTTTTTTATTCCACTGACACTGAGTGAAAACATTTTTTTGTTTTATCTTGTTTGTTCGTTTTATTCTGCACTGGTAGTCAACATTGTGCTGGTGTTCATGTTCCACCAGTCTGGTCATGTACTGCTGTGTGCATGTTTCACCAGTCTGGTCATGTACTGCTGTGTGCATGTTTCCACAAGTTCAGTTACAATGAAGGGGAATCTGAGTGGATGACCTCATGAAAAAGAGTTGATTCACAAACAGTAATCACAGAGCAACAGTCAACGTTTTTAAAAACTGCATTGGGGGGGATGCAGTTTCAAATCCCATCAGATCATGTAGATATTATATGTCTTGATCCTCCTTGTAGAAGAAAAAAAAAAGGAAGAAAAAGTTTAAGAGAACCTCAGATCAACTCTGCTGAGGTGTGTATCTCCATGACCCTGAGATCACGGTTTTGGAAGGAAGCATCTCGGACAAGTCAGTCCTGTCCTGCATTCTGACCGAAATGCACCCTCATGTCCAATTGTTTCCATACTGGTAAATGTTTTGCATGCAGTTTGTGTCAGGCTTTTCACCCTCTTCTCTTTGGCATCCCCCACGCTCAGAATGAGTGACCAAAATGATTTGTGCCTTTGGATTTTTGCCGTAAGCAGTTTCATCATCACGGAAGACTTCTCTGTCTGTAAAGGAAGGTTGTTGAGAGAAATCTTAGTTCATGATTCAAGTGTCACATAAGCAGGCTTTGGATTTTTTTTCTCTCCGTTCCCCCAGCCCTCCACTCTATCGGAAGTTGATCTTTTGTTTTTCTTTGTTTGTCTGTCCAATTGATTGTTTTTAGCTTGTTTTCGATGAGATGAGAAACTGAGGTCTTGTGTGTGGTATACATTAGCACACATAAAAGAACCCAGTATTTTTTTTTTCTGTATTTTCTTCTTCCATGTGAAGTTTCTTGGGCAGACAAATTGAACTTGGTGAAGCCCATCCCTCTCTGGGTCAGATTTTTGTTGTTGTTATGTTTACTTCCCACATGCAGCAGATAGTGCTGGGTTTTACATGATCACCAGCAGCAGAGAAGAACCTCTGACCTCTGACCTGACTACAAACATCAGTCAGGAAGAGGAAACTACATTGGTGTGACCATACTACAAGATCCAGTGGCTTTGCTTAAACAACCCACCTGAGAACTTTTAAAGGAGGAGACTGGGGGAAGACAGAAAGAAACTGATGGACTGACAACATTTTCAAAGTGAAAACATTTGCAGGAACCCAGGCTTTTTAACAAACTGAGAGAACAGGAGGAACCTTGTGAATTATTCTTCACTGTGATGCCCCAATGACTTCCCATGGAGTTTGGAAGGAAAGAGAGAGAGAGAGAGAGAGAGAGAGAGAGAGAGAGAGAGAAAGAAATAAAGACAACAACAAGAGAGCTGTCCTCAACAAATTCGTAGGATACTACAAATTCATTGTGTTCTTGATTTGGATCATTTGTTACAGGTCTTGTCAACAAATAAATTCAGGAACATGAGCATAGTGAGAACCGATGATGTGCGACCGGTCGCACACTGAGTTTTTGTTGTTGTTGTGTTTTAAGAATTTTTGTTTTATAGGTAAACAGAAATATACACAGGCATGGAGTGGGTTAACTAAAATGAACTTATTTTCAAGTGAGAATATGGGTGCATGCTCTGACCCACTCCTGTACATAAAAACTGGGGGTCACCACTGTCTTGGACTTGGTGTTGCACGAGGGACTCACTCAGAGAACAACTGAAGTAAATAATGTTATCCAGATACTACACAAAGAGAAAAATAAGTATTTTACCTGAGGGCTTCTGTCTCCTCAAACAAATGTCTGGAAAAGAATGAAAGACAGATGATGAGCCATAAGAGGCCCAGTTGGTTCGCTAAACACAAAACTAAATGATGCACATCCACATCATAGCAAAGACTACTACCTGTCGTAATCGTCGTCAGCTTTCAACAGTTGCACCTTTGGGCAGCTTCACGCATACTGTCAGTTTTCAGCATCTGTCTCATTACAGTCAAGTTCACAGTCACTCACACCTACATGAGCACGTGCATTCTGTGACTGTTCTGCTTGTTCAAGTTACTTAAACGTTAAGGGTTGTTCAACCTACAGCAAACGTTAATGAAATTTGTGTTTGTCACATTTACAATTTTTAATACAAAACTGGAAATTGTCCTTTTTCTCTCTAATCATCTATAGCAGTACACTGTTTACACAGAAACCTTTGCCTTCACTCTTGACACCTCTCTTCCTCGGGGGAAAAAAATGTCTAGGATTTTTTTTTTTTTTTTTCAGTATGGCAACACAAAGCCACAGGAAATTAATTGGGAAATAATAGCAAACAGGACATGCGTTTACCAATCCTCCAATCATCTCACTTCATAAAAACTCAAAGTGAATGGAAAATCTTGAAAGGCAAACATGACCAGACAAAGACAAACAAAAACTAATCATAGTAAGGAGAAAATCTAGTTGCAAAGTGAAGCGGCCGCAGGCGGAAATCTAAGCAAGTTTGAAAAGTTATTGATAAAGCACCACCAAACAAATCACAAATCAAAAACATGATGCATTTTGACCTCTTAGGTCTTCTTCAGGCAAGATACCCAACACTCAGGACAACGAAAATGAACGAGCAATCACTTACCTTCATCCAATTTGGTGCAAGATAGGCGCCTGTCTTGCGCTGAATATGGATGAAGATAAGTGATTGCTCATTTATTTTCATTGTTCTGAGTGTTGGGTATCTTGCCTGAAGAAGACCTAAGAGGTTGAAACGCGTCGTGTTTTGTCTTGTGACTTGTTTGTCTATATTATGTTTTTTGGCGGTGCTTCATCAATAAGTTTGTGGGTTTTTTAATTTTAAAGAGAAGAAATTTTTGCAGGCAGGCTGTCCCTTGATTCTCCATAAAAATGATAAAAATCTCCATACTGTGGCGGTGCTTCATCAATAAGTTTGTGGGGTTTTTTTATTTTAAAGAGAAGAAATTTTTGCAGGCAGGCTGTCCCTTGATTCTCCATAAAAATGATAAAAATCTCCATACTATGGTAGACATCAGAACGGTTTAAGATTTGTGGACTTAGTATGATCACGCTCGTTGAAATACGCGTACAGTTGCACTTTTTTTTTCTTTTTTTTTAACGAACGAGAATGCTGATCAGGAACTTCTAAAGGACTTGCCTACAAAAGTCCCTTAAACCCAAGATTTACTAAGCAGGTACCCTTCACTGAGAACTGTGGACGAGATTTAGTCTGGAGAACATGGGAGGAGTTCTAACCAGGATATGCCAGCCTTTGTTTGGAGGTTTCGCTACGGTACTTTATCACTGTGTCATGTGAATGGCAGAACTGGTGGGAGCATGCATCATCACGTTTCTAGCCACCATAGCTTGCGAGGCGCTGAAGCTGCTGCAGCTGTACCTGACGCTTCGCCTCAAAGAGAACCCACTGGCCCACGTCCAGCACCATGACGGTGACCAGGTGGCCGACTCCATCAACAACTCTCATGCCCATGACGAGGTCGTCCTGCTCTCCAGCTTGCGCTTTCCAGCCAATATCCGTCAGATCCAGGCTCAAAAGTGAGGCACTGGTGTCTGTGTGTGTGTGTGTGTGTGTGGTGTGTGTGTGTGGTGTGTGTGTGTGTGTGGCTGTGTCTGTGTGACTCTGTGTGTGTGTGTGTGTGTGTGAGTTTGTATTTGTGTGTGTGACTCTGGTGTGTGTGTGTGGCTACAGACATGTGGATGTGCAGCTTTATTTCTATGTTCATTTGTAGTACTGTATATATATATATATATATATATATATATATATATATATATATATATATATATATATATATATATATATATATGAATAGAGATAAGATAATGTTGCTTATAGCCCAGCCAACCGCAGAGGGCCACATTAGGGCTGTCACCACGTTAAAATCAACTCACCAGTCATAAAATAAAAAAAAACCAACTTTCACACATCTCGTTAAATGACATCGTCTACAAACGCACCAGAAACTTTGTTAAAAATCTTTCTTCCGTAAAATCTTAAATCAGATGAAAAATGTTAATCTCTCTCAAAAACTCAAGGATCACGTCAGGCGGGACATCCCTGAACAGGATCTTCATGGACTCCGCTGTAAAATGTTTGTGTCTCACATCATGCAAGTCCCAACACTCTAAAAGAACATGTTTCATTGTGAGTGGCGCATGACATGGAATGCACCACGGAGCTTCTTCACTCTTTAAAAGGTAAGAATGGGTAAAATACGAATGGCCGGTGTGCAGCCGGCACAGAACCGTTTCCTCTTTACGACCACCCGACGTAGATGGGAGGAAGTCCTGCCTCCGAGACACCTGATAAATCCCGGCAGCGAATCACGCCTTTCGATGAATTCAACTGTTTGTGGGGAGTCACCCTGATCTCCCTGTCCACAAGTTTTGTTGCCCTCAGCAGCTGTTCAGATTGTTTTTGTGATTTACATTGAATAAGAAACCTCTTGATGGACCGAGGGTCACCTGCTATACCTTGAAAGCCCTTTTGGATAGCAAAGGGCTCAGAGCTGAAAGGGGTCTTTCCTGCTCCGTCCCCTCCATCACGAGCCAGGAAGCCCAAAAACCTGTCCTCTGTCGTACCTCCGTATCCGAATCGCTGTCAGAATTGAAATCCCCTGAAATAGGGGATGCTGCCTTCCTCTTCTTTTTGGGGGGGATTGTTTTTGAAAAAGCCATATTTAGTTTATTGTGTTTCATCCCTCCCTTACCCACCCACCTTGAATCCAACTAAGGGGCCAGGGCCAAGAAACCAATGTCTTGACCCCTTCCAGGCTTCGGGAGAGAGATACGACAAACAGAAACCACCAACCCTATCCCCCCTGATCATGCTCAACTCCCGGGAACAGAGAGCTGAGCACTGCAGGGGTTTACTTGGCCAGCAGGGGAACTGTCTGTCTTGACCCAGCCCCAAGAAGGGGAGCCGATTAGTACACCCGGGCCAAAGTGTACTCCCTGTCTAGGAGAGGTCCGAGCCAAAGTGATGTGTTGAGAGCGCTGGCCCTCTCAATCACCAGGATCTCATCCCCCTCCGACACAGGTCGCACCGCACGGAAATGCGGCGGATCTTAAGGAGACCACAGAGAGAAAAGGAGTGTGGAAAAGAAGACTTGAAGGGGAGACGAAGATAGAAAAGGGCCAAATAGGAAAGGCAGAAAACAAGAAAAGGAGAAAGGCGAGTTACTCTTAGTCAGGATCCTCACCCTTAGCCTATCTGACATGGGACGCCCCACCAGGGGCATCAACTCCTTACCACGTTACGCTTAGGCCAGACAGCATCTTGGCTTTTCGGACCTAGAAGCAGTTTGAAAAAAAACCCAGCCTATCTCCAAGTATTGATGCCCCCGCCAGCAAAGCCTAAGGGATCACTGGACCACGCAAGCCCTCCGACCACGACAAGGTCGCAACCCCCGGAGGGATATATTATATATATATATATATGTGTGTGTGTGTGAGTGTGTGTGTGTGTATAATACTGTGTGGTTGTGTTACACAATGTGTTTGTGTGTGTGTGTTAGTGTTTCTGTGTATGTAACGCAGCCTCTCACTGCTCACTGAATTCACTGATTTCAGGGAAACCGAAGGTGGGAATCAGGGAAAGGTATACTTCCAGGCGGGGTGGGGGATCAGGGGCAAAAAGAGAAAAAAAGTGACAATCAAAGAGATTAATCAAGGACGTATGGACAAAGGGTCCGGGTCGTTGCTGGATGATCTACCGATTGATTAGTGGTGTTGCAAGCCGAATGAAGCTGGGAAGGTTTTCGGTCCACTTTAATTTGTTGTGCTGAAGTAGGCTGAATCACAGTAAAAGGGATGTGCACCACAATGCACTTTTTTCACAGAAAGTTTGAAACATTCTCCAGAGAGAGGGGGGGGGGGTGTGGACCTGCCCCAGACCCTTCTAGAATTTCATGGGTTTTTGCTTTTCCTCAGTGGAGCCCTGGTAAGTGCATTGTGTTAAGCAGCCCACTTGGTGTGTACGTGCTTTGAGTCGGGTAAAGAGTATGATGTCAGCTTGCTGAATCAGAGTGTGTATATAGCTATGTGTCTGTATATATATCCAGTTTTCAGTAGTGTGGAAGCGGGGAAAATGAAATCCATATGTTTGGAAAAGTAACCCTCTCCATCTTCCCACCCCACTGACTGAAAGGTGTGGTGTGTGTGTGTGTGTGTGTGTGTGTGTGTGTGTGTGTGTGTGTGTGTGTGTGTGTGTGAGAGAGACACTAAGGTTTGTACCCAAAGCTTGATAGATACGCTTTCATTTCAGACTGATGTTCCACATTCTCAACACACTGAATCACATGGTCAGCTTCTTCTGGGCCTATATGTTGATGCTGTTGGTTGATGACATTCAGCGCATGGCTGACCATTTCCGTCATTGCGGGTAAGTGAAGGGTAGCTAAAGTTAGTGTTGCTTTGAAGGATGTGTGATCGATTCTCACACAAGGAAGGCAGATTGTCTTTTTTTTTAAAAGAAAAAAAACCCCACTGAGTTAAGATCAACAGTTTCAGACTGTGATTCAGATAACATACTCTTAGAATTAACAAAGAAGGCAAAAATTTAGGATTTTTCATGTTGTATCTGTTTTTGTTTTTAAGGTTTCAGGGACTACAATAAATAATGTTGTTACATAGACATTTGGACTGTTTTAACGCAATTGGTCATGTCATGTCTGTTGCCGCTCTGTATTGATTTGTCAAAATTACCAGAGTGTAAGCTGTTAATGGCTGCAGTATTTAGAAATTTTGTGCTCTAAGTATGTTAGTTATTTACCTTTGTAAATATAGGTCTGAGTACATCAAGAGTTGCAGACAAATTTGCAAAAAAATAACAACATGGCATTTCTCTCTCTCTTTGTAGTTGCTGTGGTTGTTGTTGCTGTTCCGTCTTCTGTACTACCTCTGTGGCATTGCACCCAAGCTGCTTATTCTGTCCCTCATCCACAGCCTGGCCCATCTTGCCATCCCCACGGCACCAGCAATCGACAGGGAGCAGCCAGTGTCAAATCATCATGAGGCAACCCACTAGAGGAGACACTGCACTGCTGCCAAGTCAGTTCAGTGGTGTCCATTGGCGCCTGTTCTGATCCAGCATATGCAGGACACCACCTACCAAGCCCCGACGGATGACAGTAATTGCTTGGTTATGAAGCCAAGTGAGCTGTCCCTCTGGAGTGCGCCACCATGTCGGACCAGTGATAATACCTGTGATTTTTGTGATAGCGGTGACCTGGACAGGTTCTACCAAGGCCATCGATGTGGTGAGGCAATCGAAACAAGTCACAATGAGAGTGCGACATGAAGGGCCACAGAATTTGAAACATTTTTTTGGTCAGTGTCATCAGTGCAGAGGAGGATGACAAAAATGATATGCTACAGATATGCATTCTGATCTGAGACTGTCACAGGGTTGTATTCGATGCTTACACTCGTAAGATATCCTGTGTCAACCAGGCCTGAGAAATACAGACCCTGCAGTGTTGGTCAGGAAATTTGAGCAACAGTGTCAGAGACGCATCATTGAGTGGATGAAACTCGACTGTGTGGCCCAGTCTTCCCAGTTGAGCCATAGCAAACTCAGCTCTGGGTTGGAGCCAGTCAGAGCAGAAAAAATGCCATAAAATAAATGGCGGCTCTGATGCACATGGTAATCCATGACCTCCAAACTGGTAGTCCATGCGCTAACCACATCACTATTGCAGCTATTTCTCGTCAAGTGCAAGCATTAGTCTTTATTAAAAAAAGAGGGCATAGCAGGACATCAGAGCACAGCTTCGAAATTTATTTTTAATTTCTCTTATTTTGACAAATTTATATAAAAGTCTGTAATAGAAAAGGATGTGCTTGAACAAAATATACTTTTAAATTCTTCATTTACAAAAAAATATCAAGAGAAATCAAACCATATACATGGAAAAAAAATTAGTTGCTAAAAGAAAATAAAAAGTGTAGAGGATCACATGCAAATATGACTTAACACTTGAACTCATTTTTCTTCACTGGTCACAAACAAGACAGTTTTTTTTGGTGGAAATGGTTGGCAGCTTCAGATGCAAAACTACTCGTGGGGGGGGGGGGGGGGGGGGGGGGGGGGGGAAATCTTCTTTCAGGATGTTCTGTTCTGAAATTGGCCAGTCGCCTTTCTTCAAGTCCAACTGAGAGCGGGAGGAAAACAAAAGTTATGATTTTGCTATAAGGGGGGGGGGGGAGGGGGGGGGGGGGGGGGGGGGGGGGGGGAGAAGAAATTGTCACAGGCATTGTGTTGAAATTGATAAAATGTACAACAAGCACTTTTTTTTTTTCTGGGGAAAAAAAGTCATGTAGTCCATGCTCGTTGCAAATTCCGACCCCATGACCATCCAGCATGAAGCTTCTTGATCCGGAACCCTCCATTCAGTTCTGGCTGCCTTGGTGTTTTGGTACACTTTTCCTTTTTTTTCTATTGCAGTGTATTGATGTGATTCGTGCACAGGTTGCGGAACAGGATACTTCATCTTTGGCGTTTGAGACGAAAACTGGAAATCAAGTTTTAGAGCGTCCAGCACCCCTGCACAGAGTCCTCTTGCAGAGAGCCACAGGCGCAGGATTCCTCAGAGACTCTGCACATATGATTGGTTGGCTGATGTCATGCTGCCGTTGGAAAAAGAGACCAGTCCATGTCCTCTTATGTATAGTTTCTGTTTCTTTGCTACGTTAGGGATTGCTGGACGTTTTCACCAAGCTTTATAAACAAACAATCAAACACGTGAAAATATTGCTGTCATTGTTTGCGTGTCCTTTCCGTTTTGCTTTGTACGGACTACAGAAACCAGCCATTGGTCATTTTAAGCCACTTTTTTTACTGTTGACTGGTCGAGAGTTTTGACATATTTCATTTTTGAGAAAATGAATCCCATACTTTCATGTATGTTTGTGTGTGTGTGTGTGTGAGAGAGAGAGAGAGAGTGTGTGTGTGTGTGTGTGTGTGTGTGTGTGTGTGTGTGTGTGTGTGTGTGTGGTGTGTGTAACACAATGTACCTGTGTGTCTCTCAACCAAGAGTCCTGGAATCAGTCTCCACTGGAGATAGGTAGAGACACTCTCTTCAAAGTCAACATTATGCAGACACCACCCTCCCCACCCCTAAGTCCTTTGGATGAGGCTCAGTTGAACAAGGTCCGGTAAGTGTATGCATGCATGTCTTTTTTTTTTTTTTTGTAAGCTCTTATATGGCGGGTCCATGGTCAGAAATGGTTAGAGTATTGACAGTTGTGAGTTGGAACCGTCTGAACCACTCTGTTCATCCAGCAGTAAAGAGGTACCTGATTCAGTTTAGGAAAGGTTGAA
>CM031618.1:29335627-29353127 GCA_018398815.1 Conus ventricosus
AGATGATCCCTGGTGTCTTTTAGCCAGAGTACGACAACAACAACAACAACAACAACAAAGGTTTAAAGTTCATTTCAACCAAACAAAGGGTGGTTAAAGGTTTGTTGCTTTTGGAATTGCAGGGCTGTTTGCTTTTAATGTCAAATGTCTTGTTTTTAACATGATTGATTATCATTGAGAGTACTATATTATTAGGATTGAGCATCGTACTCGTTATCGATGCATTATTTACAGTGTATCGATTTTATTCTGGGCATCTTGTTGAAGGAGTATTTAGTCTTGATCATGTTTTAGGGTAATGTACATGGAGGGATGTGACATGACCAAAAGAATATTGACGAAAGTGTGCCAAAAGCATACATAATACCATAATCAACCGTATTCTTCTTTCCTTGTATTACCATCATGACACTTTGGGACAGTACATTTCTCTTGACTTGAATGGCATGTCTTTTGTTGCTTTTTTGTTCAAGTCTGTGACAAAGAATGTGTGTGTGTGTGTGTGTGTATGTGTGTGTGTGTGTGTGTGTGTGTGTGTGTGTGTATGTGTGTGTGTGTGTGTGTGTGTGTGTGAGTGTGTGTGTGTGTGTGTGTGTGTGTGTGAATGCAAGCATGTGCATGTGCATACATATACAAGAGCGTGAAAGGGATTTTTAAGAATGGAGAAAATGCACTACAAAATGTAAGAACCCTGATAATGAGAGACCCCAAACATCAGATGTAGAGCCAGGGAGGCAGCCATAGATTCATGCCACTGAGTTTTGTCCATGCAATGGACGTAGCAAATCAGACTGAGCATGATGTCAAGTACAGTGAAGTTTACTCGGTCACACCACATAACGCTGCACTTTTTATGTGGGAAAAGGATAAACGAAATGAAACCAGAATCAGAAAACTCACTCTTGTCTCAGATCACAAAAGATGTAGTCAAAATCCCTTTGATTTGTAAAGGTTTACAGATTTTTCTGTTTGTCAATGTTTTACACTACACACGGTTCACAGATATGGGAGAGAAAAAAACAAAAACAAAACATGGCACGCACCTCTCCCCCATTCCAGCTTGGGTGGGTTAGGTAGGCCATTGTTGACAGATTTATTATTTCAATGAACATTGCAAGGGTGTGTATTTTCAAAACTGTTGTAAGGGTGCATATCTATTATTTCCGTAAGCATTCTAAGGGTGCCATAACCAAAATATGAACAATGATGTCTGTGTTTTCTGAGTGTTCTTCACATCATTTCAGTGGGGAATGGTAATGCAGTTTTCTTCTCAAAATATTGTGGTGTATATTCAGTCTTTTTTTTTTTTTTTTTTTTTTTTTGTATTAGTTTCCCAAACCCACTAAGCTCTGTTACGGATTACCAAATCATGATGGGGGTTCAACAACTAGCAGATCCTTGAGAGCTTAGTAGTGTCACTAGCAGATCCTTGAGAGCATAGTAGTGTCACTAGCAGATCTTTGAGAGGATAGTAGTGTCGCAAGTTGTTAAGTAAAGGTGTTTTACCTGTCCTTCAGAAAACAGCAATAATAGAGAAATCGGTTATAACTGCTGTTATCCCAAGAGTCACAATTGTTTTCCCTGTAAAGACAACTATCAACCTTCAGGAAAACTTGATGAATGGGAAAACTGCTGTTATCACGGTTATCCTGAAGATCAAAACTGTTTTTTCCAGTTTTCCTGACAATAACGTTTATTATCCTTCAAGAAAATGGCAGAAGTGAGGAAAATAGTGAATATCACTGTTATCTGTGGGATCCCAACCTTTTTTTCTTTTTTTGTTTCTGTTTCCCGACTTCCATTTCCGGCTTCCAGCTCAGTAATATCATTGACATGTCGGGAATAAAGGGGAAACCAATGATAATTGATTTCCCAGTTTTTACTGTTTTCTTTGCAATAATTTAAATTTTCCTCAGGAAAACAGAGAAAAAAGTTATCATCCTAAGATGAATGGGGGAAATAGTTGTGATCCTTTAGAAAAAGAGGGAGAACAAGTGTCATTGATAAGAAAAAAGTTGTGATCCTTTAGAAAAAGAGGGAGAACAAGTGTCATTTTTCAGAAAATAGTTGTGATCATTAGTGATGTGAGCTCTAATAATTGTTTTCCCCTGTTATCGCTGTTTTCCTGAAGATAGTGTCTGTTTTTCTTTGGGAAAACAGATATCAGCTTTTGACGCTCATATGTTCCCATACATTTTTTCATATACGTTGACCAGGGAGAACAAGATACGCAGCATACTACACTCTAATTACAGTTGTTTCAAGGACTCAACATGCACATTCGCACACACACACACACACACACACACACACACACACACACGCGCGCGCGCTTACTCACTGGTACACACACACACACACACACACACACACACACACATTCCTATGATTCTTTGTTATCAATAAATCAGTGCATAGCCTAGAGGGTATGAAAAAGAAAACATGAAACCTGCTCATGAGTTAAAGCACACCCAGACAAATACACCGTTTGCAGTCTGCAAAAACCATAGCCTCAAGGGACAAAATGAGAAAAAGAAAACCAGTCAGCATATGCAAGTATCTAACCGACTCAACAGCAAAGAGAGAGAGAGAGACTGGTTAAATTGTCCAATGCTATATGTAAATATGTTGTGACCTGTTAACCAAAAAAAAAAAAAAAAAAGAAAAGAAACCGCCCAATTGCCCATTAGCATGCGGTTTTTACTTAATGTTTGGCTCTAGCATGTTTGAAGTAGTCATGACGTCAAGTTTGCAACTGATCTGGTATGCCTGTCCCTTCATCTTAACTCCTGTTGTAGCACTATAATTAATCAAACAGTTACTTTGTCCTTTGAACACATTTCACTGTGGGGATCCGGTCACTCACTGCGGAATGGACGATGTCCGAAAAGGTTACTTCCCATTTGGTCTACTCCCATTTCGCCTACTCAGAAATGTGTGAGCACGACTTGGCCTAACGGCCTTCGTTCATTCGTCCTTCGTCCTCTCTCGGGCTTCGCCCTACTCTAATCTAAAGACCATCGATTCTGCTTTGGAGTAGACTGGGACATGGTTACGCCAGGGGGGAGCCTTGCAGTATGGTCAGTATGGAAATAGACGAAATGGGAGTAGTAGACGAAATGGGAGTAGACCAAATGGGATGTCACCGTCCGAAAAGTATGCAGGCTTTAGTAAGGCCCGTCAGTTATTTTTGTGACCAAAATATGACCAGCCACAGACTGTCTCAGCGTAACGTAAAGGAGGCATCTGTCAGGTCCATGGATGGATGCTTCAGTGTGGCGCTTAAACTGAAACAACGATCGGTGGTGACAAGGGAGTCTCACACCTGATATCAGCGGTCGTAACCTCTACACCTGGAAGACCAGGTTCAGGTGACATGGAGTCTGTTCTCCTCTGAAGTATGTCAGTTTCTTGACCCGCTGCACCAGAACTGAGGCTCAAACTACTTCCATGTAATCAGACACTGGATGACAGCAATCTCTAGGAGAACGCTTATCCAGCAAAGTTGAACCTGGGGTTATTGACATCACCACAGGCGAGGACTTGGGACCGCCTCGTTCATCCTAGGGAGAAGTTCGTTGACTTCTAAGATACTTGTCTCTGTTGCTGTTTGGAGAGTGGACCAACAAGCAACATGCAAGAAGAATTTCACAGCAAACCGACTCTCGTGGAGGCTTGCGCATCCTGTTCATGTGAACGATCTTTAACACACACACCTCTTGTGGTACAGGCTCCCAAATTCCCACCTACATCTTACAGTCCTGCCCTCCTTTGAAGCCTTTAGACGTCAGACGTATTCACTCGTATCTTCGTTAGGACAGAGAACAACCCCCACAACAGTTAGGGGCGCGTATTATGAAAATGAGAAGGGGGGGAAAAAGGAAACGAGGGGGGGGGAAACAGAAAATCTTTTGGCCCTCCCATTTATGGATCACTGCACTTCTTCTGAAAAATTTTTAACATTAACCGGGCGCCCTCCCCCCCCCTCCCGCTTTTGGTCATCCCCAAAATCCTATTTTTCAATAGGAGATTCTTTTGATGGGGCCTTGGAAACCCCGCGCTAAGTGCCGAAAAGCCCGTGCGCTGGAGTCGGCAAAGGGAAGGATGGAAGGGAAAACGAGGGAGATATTCCCCCAAAAACAGCCGCCCAGCCCACGAACAATAGACACCCTTCACTTCCGAAATTTTTTAAACCGGGGGATCCCCAAATTTGGTCCCGTCTCGTGTCTGGTGCCCCTGCTCTGTCCCCTCTGCTCTGTTGCATGGCCCCTATCTCTGTTTTGTTCCGTCTCGTGTCCCCCTTGGTTTTCTGTCTGCCCCTGTTTTCTGTCTCCCCCGGTTTGGTGTGCCCCTGTCTCTGCTACCCCTGCCTCTTCGCCCCTGTCCTGTCTGTCCCTGCCCCCTGTCCTTGTCCCTGGTGCTGTCGGGCCCCTGTCCTGTCTGCCCCTGTCTCTGTCCCCCCTTTCCCCTGTGTGCTGTCCCCCTGTCTTTTCTCCCCCCTGTCTCTGTCTATCCCCCTCTGCTCCCCTTTCTCTGGGGCCCGGTTTTCCCCTGTCTCGTCTGCCCTTTCTCGCCCTCCCCTTCTCGTCTCCCCCTGTCCTGTCTGCCCCGTCTCTGTCTGTCCCTGCTCTGCCCTATCCCTGCCTCTGTCTCCCCTGTCCGGGCTGCCCCTGTCTCTTGTGTGGGGTGCCCCTGTCTCTTCAACCCCCCTGCCTCGTCTGCCCCTGCTCTGTGTGCGGTGTCCCCTTTCTCTGTCTATCCCTTTGTCTCGTCTGCCCCCTCTTCAAATCCCTCCCCTCTGTCCCCCCTTGTCTCTCCCCTCCCCTGTCTCTGTGTGCTTGTGCCCCTGCCCTCTGCATCCCTTCCCCTTTTCCCCCCTGTCTCTGTCGCCCCTGTATCTGTTGCGGGGCCCCTGTCTTTTGTCGGGCCCCTGCCCCCCCTTCCCTCCCCCTGGGGCTTGGGCCCCGTCCCCCTGTTTTCCCCTTCCTGTGTGCGTCCTGCCCCTTTTCCCCTTCTGTCCCGGCTCTTGTGCTGTGTCCCCCTTTCCCTTTTCCCTGCCTCTGTCCTGGGTGCTGTCGGGGCCCCTTTCTCTGCTTTCCCTGTCCTGTGTGCGGGTTCCCCCTGTCTCTGTCTCCCCCCTTCTCGTTTTGGCTGTGTCCCCCTCCCCTGCCCTCCCCGGTCTCTGTCTGCCCATGTCCTGTGTGCTGTTTCCCCCCGTCTCGGCCCACCCCTTTCCTCTTTTCTCCCCTCTCTGTTTGCCCCTTTCTCGTCTTCCCTGCCTCGGTCTCCCCCGGGTCTGTGTACCCCTGTCTCGTCTGCCCCCTGCCTTTTGTCCCCCCGCCCTCTTTCGTCCCTGCCTCGGGGGCCCCTTCCGGTTCTGGTGCCCCGGTCCCCGTCGGGCCCCTGTCTCTGTTTTCCCTTCTCTGCCCATCCCTGCCCCTTCTGCCCCCTGTCCTGCCTGCCCCTGTCTCGGGCCCTTTTGTCCAAACTACCCCCTTGCCTCTGCCCTGCCCCCCCCCTTTTGGGTTTTTGGTCGCCCCTTCCTCTGTCCTGTCTGCCCCTCTCTGCCAAATTCCGTCTTTTGGTGGCCCCTTTTGGGCCCTGCCCTGTCCCCCCTCTGTCTCCCCCTGTCTGTGTAAACCCCGGGGGCCCGGGTTGGCCCCCTTCTCTTTTGGCTGTGTGCCCCTTCTCTGTTTTCCCCCTGTTTTCTATGGGTGCCGTCTCTTTTTTCCCCTGTCTCTTTCCCCTGTCCCCGGCCCCCCCGGGGGGAAGGGCCCAAGATGGCATGAAAACGGGCCCCTGTAATTCCCTTTTTTTGAATTTTTGTATTTCAACTTTCTTCATGACTCTGTTTTGGGATATTTGTAAAAAAAAAAACTTTTCCTACGTCAGTGAATTTGTAGGTCTACCCTTTGTGTGTTTTACAAACCGTGGGATGAAAATTTGGGATTTTTTAAATTTCGCCTGACATGAAAAACAGAAAAACAAAGTGAGAGCAGAAAGGTGAGCAGGGAAGGGTCGGTCCAGGGGTGTGCCCGTCGGAAAAATGTCGTGTTGCCATTTGCTTTGGGGTCGGGGGCAAATTGTACTTGGGGCTATTTCGAATTAAACCCTTTAAAAAAGGAAACTTTTTTTTTCCAAAACTATGTGGGTAGACGATGGAAAAGTTAGGGTTGGAAAATTTGGGGAAAAAATGGGCTAGGGGCCGGGGAACCAAACGGTGGCAGGGGTCATCCGGCTTTCTGGCACGTGACAGCCCTTTTTCCAAAGATGTGCCGCTACACACGCGTACTCCGTATGGCGTCAAACGACTCAGGGGCCCGTGGAAGAAAACCCGGGACCGTTGAATGAAGCCCCCAAGTCAAAAGGGGAAGGAATAGGGCAAGGGCCAGCATTTAGGGCGGACGAAAACCGTCACAAAGATCATGCTTCACTAAAACATCTAAACGACCAAACCAGTTTTATTAAACCCCCCGATCTGAAAAACATCAAATCAAACTTTGTTTGTAAAAGACCGTGTGCAAAATAAAATAAAAGGTGTGACAAAACTTGAAAGAGATCAGAAAAAACATTCCCGGAACAGGGGACTTTTTAATCGTCCGGACTTGTCAAAACTACTTTGTAAAAATTACAAAACAAAAAGGGGAAAACCCAAAGGAATTTTGCCCAAGGCTGTGGGGAAAAAACGAAAGGGGAAAATCACACCCCCAAGAAAACAGAAAGGGACTTTTTAGAACAACACTCAAAAAAGAATAATTTTCCCGCTTTTTGGGGTTTCCCCCACAGAGGCGAACGCAAAAAATTTTGACATGTTGCTGGCATGATCGAAGGCGAAAAAGTGTTGAGGGCCCAAAAGGAGTGGAGCCGGGGGAAGTTGCGCCCAGGAGCTCATGGGGGGACGGGCCAAAAAAAAAAGGGCCTGGGCCCATGATCGTCCGCTTAAATCTTTGGGGGGGGGGGGGACAAAAGCCCTCTTCTTCCCAATAAGGAAGTCCCCGGGATCAATTGGGGCAAAATGGTGTGGGGTGGCCCCCAAAAAACCTGCCAAGCCCGGGCCCCCACATGGGGGCCCGGAAAGGAGAAAACAGGAAGCCTATTTTCAAAAAAAGGGAGGAGGGTTTATCGGGGCCCTGCTCTCCCCAAAACGACGCACGTATCCCGGAGGTGGCACACCAGTCAGCAGCAGAGGGACCCCCAAAAAACGCGCGTGTCCCAATGAGCAAGGCAAAACAACGGCACCCGGGGTTCCGGGGTAAACACAACAACACAGCTGACAGGTCCCACGACTTCCGCGTGCAATGCGGACCGCACGCCTTTTTTCAGCGTTGATGCCCACAACAGAAAGTTCGGGGGGGCCCTTTTGGGGGGGGGGGGTCTCCTGCCAGTGTGCGGCCCTCACAATTTGAACACCCACTCCCGTGCCCCTTGCGCGTAAATGGGGGGGGTCGAAAGGGAACGGGGAAGATTCGCCAGGGGTACAGCGAGGTTGACGGAGGGGGCCCCGGGATTTACCGTGTTTTTTGCTTCGTGTTCCGGGTTTCCCCGGGAAAAAAGGGGGAGTGAGGGTGGTGGGGGCCCTCCCCCGGGACGTCACGGTTTCTGCGAGCGGGTTTTTCGGGGGCCCGGGGAGGGGCGGCCGGCAGACAGACTGAACTCCCCCCCGCACTCAAACCGTGGGCCCTGAAAGCTGACCCAAAACTTTTTCGGAGCCGGAATAAATTAAAAAAGGCCGACCCTTTCCCATGAAAGGACCCCTTTAACCCATAATGTTTAAAATCTTTTATACAAAAGGGTGCAAAGTTTTTTTAATTAAGGGCAATTCATTTAATTTTTTTGCCTAACAAAACATTCGCTGAAGCTTCCATTGAAATAACAGTATTTTTTCCTGAAAATTTTGAAATTTTTTTTCTCCCAAAAAAAAAATTTTCACAGGGACGGGAGAAAAAACAGGTGGGGAAAAATAGTATTAAAAAAAATGCAAAAACGGTTGGAAAAAAATAATAAATTTAAGGGGGAAAAACTGTCGTTATAAAATTGAAAAAAATGGGTTTTTCCCCGCTTTGAAAAAGATGTTTTCCTTGGTCGACCTATGTATACCCCGAAGGGGGGCCATTGTAAGAACGAAAAAAATTTAAAAAGGTGGCAAAAAAATTTAAGGAAGAAAGTTTTATTTGGGAAATAACAGGGTGAAGAAGCATATATTTTTAATGTGGGGGGGACTTAAAAAACACGGAAAAGGCATGAACAACGGATTTAAAGAAATTTTGGGTTTGGGGGGTATTTTGGCCTGGGGGGGGGGGGGGAAAAGCAACCAAGCGATGTAAACTTGCGGTCGTTCTAAGAAACAAATTTTAAAAAAAATTTTTGGGGAATTTCCCCGTTTGGGGCCTTTTTTGTTTATTTAAACCCTTTTGATTTTGAATGGTTTTTGGAAAAGGGTTCTGAAGGAATTACTTTTGTGTCCCCCACAAGGTGCATTTTAATTGGGGGTTATTTTCTTGTTTCCTGATTTTTTTTAAAAAAAAGCAAATATTTTGGGTTGGGGGACAAGTTATTCTCCTGGGATTTGCCAGAAAAAATGAATGGAAAAACCTTTTGGGGGAAAAAAGGGAAAAAACTTCACCTCGAAAGGGGAAGAACGGATAGTATGGTCCCCACGGGGTAAAGTGGGTTGTTATAAAAAAAGAACTTAACATTACAAAACAAAGATGGGTTTTCAAAATGCCATTTTATTTTTTTCCTGGGTTTACATTAAAGCCTGTGGGTTTATATTTTTTCACGTGTTGGGGGTGGGGCCCCCTGCCTGCAAGGGCCCCAATAGGTTTGGGAAAAGAAGGAAAAAAACCAAAGAATGGTTTTTAGGGTGAGGGTGAAAAAAAGGGGGAAAAAAAAGTCAAAAGGGCCCCTTAAAAAGTTTTCCAAAAGGGGTAAAATTAAGAAAATTTAAAAAAAACAAGGGGAAAAGTATGAAACGAAAGAAGGGAATATGGGAGTTGAAAAGAAAAAAAAACATTAATTTGGGAAAAAATCCAAAAAACAAAAGCTGAAAAAAATCAATTAAAGATTCAAGTTTATTTTTGGGCAATAATTAGATCAGTGAATAAAAGTCGTTTTTTATAACAAAATAAGTTTTGCAACCAAAAAGGGGTTTATCCCCTTTTCAGGGAGTCTTTGGGGGGACAAAAAGCCCGAACGAAGATAAAATAGCTTGAGGGTGCTGGGGATTTTGGGAAAAACCTTTGTTTAAAAAGAAAACTGGGAAAAAAGAAAAGAGGAACTACATATAAAAAGATTAAAATCAGGAAAAAGTGCAGGGCCCCGAAAATGATTTTTTGGTGAAATGCTAAACATGCCAACTCAAAGATAATTTAAATTTCCCCCTTTTCAAGTTATTTTTAAAAGACTGTTTAATGAAAGGAAACTTTCCCCGCATCTTGGGGGAAGTCAAAAGTTTATTCCTATTCATAAAAAAAAAGATCCCAACAACCCAGACAATTACCGTGGGGTTTTTCGCTTACAAGTGTTAAAAAAGCAAAATCTATAAATTTAATTTTTTAAAAAAAAAAGGCGACAACATGGGCAGAACTTTAGGAAAAAAAACATTGAAGAACAGGGGTGGGGTTTCCCATCAGGGGGAAAAACACTACAGACCATATTTTTACTCTTTTTCGCACTAATTCAAAACGCAAAAATTTTTAAAAACAAAAAAAAAGATTCCCCCTTTTTGGGCTTTAGAAAAAGGCCTTTTGCCCAATCGGGAAAAATGCTGGGATTACTTTTCGTAAAAGTGGAGTGGGTGGGAAGCTTATATGGCTCCCTTTGTGGGGGGCTTTTGAATTTTGTGTTAGCAGCGTCTGATAGGGGTGTTTATTTCCCCCATGTCTCAACCCAACCACCAAAGGGGTGAAGCAGGGTTGTTTTTTAACCCCAAATTTTTTTTTCATTTTTTTATTAAAAAATTGGCCCGTGGAAAAAAAGTAAAAAGGAAAAAAATGGTTCCCAAAAAGATCCCAGGAGCGGGTGAATTTTTTTTATCTAATTTTTCCAAAATGTAATATTTTTCCACACTACGTTTGGGCTTTAGAAACAGTTAAATAGGTTAAAAGCAAAGGCAGATCGTCTATTTTTAAAAGGGTTTAACCCTTTAAAAACCAACCCTAATCGATTTAGAAAGGGGGGTCATCTCTCCCTCATGAAAAATGGTTTTAAAAGGGACCAAATGAGGGGTTTAAAATAACAATTCCTACAAATAATTTTGGCATGTTTTTAAAAACAAAGTTTATTTAAAAAAACGCAGTAACAAGACTTTTTAAAAAAAGGGAAAAAAAAGGGGTTACAGAAAATTTTAAAGCCCTTTCGCAAACTTAAATCCCCTGGGTCCAAGAAATTCTGGAAAATCTTTATGCCCAAAAAAGAGCCCAAAAATTCTTTAAGGGGGGGTGGGGGGGTGAAATATGGGAAATTTAAAAAACACCCAAAGATTTAGAAAAAGTACCACTTTGGGGGGTGGCGGCTTTTTAAAAGTTCCCCTACATTTTTCGAATCTGTAATTTTTTGGGGAAACCGGGAGTAACCGTTGTATATTAAAGGGCCAAAAAAAATGGGATAAAATACTGGCTTTAAAACTGCTGAGGCTTCCTGCCTCAAGACTTTGTAAACAGGCTTATGAAATGTTATTGAATGAGCATGAACAGGGGAAAGAAAATTGGGTATATTCTGTTAAGAAGATTTTGACTACTCACGATTTGGGATATGTATGGATGTGCCAGGGAGTTGGTTATGAGGATGGTTTTATTTTGGAATTCAAAGACAGGATGATAGCTTCATATAAACAAAACTGGCATTCTAAAATGGAAAACACGGATAAATATAACTGGTTTTATGGCTTTAAAAGTATATTTGAAACGGAAAAGTATATTTCATAATAACTAACAGATGGCATAAAATTTGTTTATCCAGACTTAGAACAAGGACTCTTGTCTAAACGCCCATAAAAGATGGTTCTATACTGAGTCATCTACAAGCGTCACCATGTCCATTGTGTGGCTTCCATAGGGAGGATGAGTCGCATTTTTGTTTCATTGTAGAAATTACATGCGACGAAGATAAGTGTATAGTTTTTCAAAAGAATGTTGCCTTAAACCAGGACACATACGGAAGTTAAAACTGAATTATGACGATAAATTCAGTGAAATCTCTTGCCCGATACATTGCAGAGCATTAAAGATACGCGCAGAAGTCATTATCAGCTAGAACTACGATGTTTAAATGAAAAAATGAATGCTACAGGAAGTAGTAAAATATTTTGGATATCGTATCCACATATTTACTTCTAACGAATAATATTAAACTGGATGGTCGAGATACTGGCCTATTTTGCTTGTATTCATACTTCAGTTGATTGAATGTTTATTTATGTTGTTACTTCATTTTCGATATGATTATTATTGTGCTGTACCCCCCATGTCACTAAGGCTTGTATAGCTAATGACATTAAACATGTTCAGTGTTCAGTGTTCAGTTCTCTGTCTGCCCCTGTCTCTGTCTGCCCCTTTATCTGTCTGGCCCTATCTCTGTCTGCCCCTGTCTCTGTCTGGCCCTGTCTCTGTCAGGCCCTGTCACTGTGTGCCCCTGTCTTTGTCTGCCCCTGTCTCTGGTGCTGTGTGCAGGGATTAACAGTCTCTGTGTGCCCCTTCTCTCTCTCTGCCCCTGTCTCTGTCTGCCCCTGTCTCTGTGTGCCTGTCTCTGTCTTCCCCTGTCTCTTTCCTGCCCCTGTCTCTGTTTCACCTGTCTCTGTCTGCCCCTTTATCTGTCTGGCCTGTCTCTGTCGTGCCCCTGTCTCTGTCTGGCCCTGTCTCTGTCTGGCCTGTCTCTGTCTGCCCCTTTATCTGTCTGGCCCATGTCTCTGTCTGCCCCTGTCTCTGTCTGGCCCTGTCTCTGTCTGCCCCTGTCTCTGTGTGTGCCTGTCTCTGTCTGCCCCTTTATCTGTCTGCCCCTGTCTCTGTCTGCCCCTGTCTCTGTCTGCCCCTGTCTCTGTCTGCCCCTGTCTCTGTCTGCTCCCTGTCTCTGTCTGCCCCTGTCTCTGTCGTGCCCCTGTCTCTGTCTGCCCCGTCTCTATCTGCCCCTATCTCTGTCTGCCCTGTCTCTATCTGCCCCTATCTCTGTCTGCCCCTATCTCTGTCTGCCCCTATCTCTGTCTGCCCTGTCTCTGTCTGCCCCTGTCTCTATCTGCCCCTGTCTCTGCCTGCCCCTGTCTCTGTCTGCCCGTCTCTGTCTGCCCCTGTCTCTGTCTGCCCCTATCTCTGTCTGCCCCTGTCTCTGTCTGCCCCTGTCTCTGTCTGCCCCTATCTCTGTCTGCCCCTGTCTCTGTCTGCCCCTGTCTCTGTCTGCCCCTGTCTCTGTCTGCTCCTGTCTCTGCCTGCCCCTGTCTCTGTCTCCCCCTGTCTCTGTCTCCCCTGTCTCTGTCTCCCCCTGTCCCTCTGCCTGCCCCTGTCTCTGTCTGCTCCTGTCTCTGTCTGCCCCTGTCTCTGTCTGCCCCTGTCTCTGCCTGCCCCTGTCTCTATCTGCCCCTGTCTCCTATCTGCCCCTGTCTCTGTCTGCTCCTGTCTCTGTCTGCCCCTGTCTCTGCCTGCCCCTGTCTCTGTGTGCTGTGTGCATCTGTCTCTGTGTGTTCCCGTCTCTTTGTGTTCTTGAATCTATGAAGCCCATCACCATCTTTGCGTCCCCCAATGCCGTCTCTATAAGCCCCCGTCCTGTCTGTAAGCATTCCCACCTCCATGTTTCCCCTTACTCTGATGTGCTCCCATCTCTTGTTGTCGTTTGTTACAACTTCACTTCATGGATTTTAGCGCGTGATTCGGCTATTTCACTCACACACACACACACACACACACACACACACACACACACACACACACACACACACACACACACACACACATACACACACACACAGAGTGAGTCACTATGACTCATCGTCCGTCACCCGACCTGTAACTTTAATCTGATTGGGAATATCCTTTTCTGGGTCACTTGACCTTTCCCGTACCCCAGGGTGTCCATAACCCATTTTTAGGTCACCCGATCTCCAACTTCCACTGGGGTCACCCCCATGACACACTGTGAAGAAGTTGATGCCAGCATCGGACTGGACTGCGGCAGCGCAAGTATGGTCTCTTGGTCGTCCATGTACATGAAGGTCAACGTACCAGGTCATTCAACAATTTTTATCAGTCTGAGTCACTTCGGAATGGTGTGGAAGACCCGAGCTTTAACGCTGACATGGGTCATCAGGACCCACTTAATCCGTGATGTAGGTATGGGTCACCGTAATTCATTCTGTGTCGCTTAAACCCCAGCAACATTCTGCGTCGTTTGGACAAATTCTGGATCACAACGTCTCGGCCAGCTGCAAAGTCTGGACTGACAAACGTTTCACATCACTCTGGGTCATTTGACCTAACCTCGGCCTGAGTCAGTGACCAACTTGGAATCCCTTGGCCCCTAACCTCGACCCGGGTATTCCTACCTGACACTGGGTCACCTGACCTTTAACCTTAATCTGGATCAGCTTGACCCGTGTGAGGGCAACACGATTTTTTAACTGTGTTGGGTGATGGGGGAACACAGACCTGCGGGCGACACAGACCAGAAGAAACATGAGCCCTGGGAAAACAGACCGGGAGGACACCTGGACTTGGGGGGGGGGGGGAGGGGTCCAACAGCATGACCACTCACATGGGGCACACACAGATGGCGGCATAGAGAGACGGAGGCACACAGATTACGGGGGTACACACAGACAGACGGGGGCACACACAGACAGACGGGGCACACACAGACAGACGGGGGCACACACAGACAGACGGGGGCGCACACAGACAGACGGGGCACACACAGACAGACGGGGCACACACAGACAGACGGGGGCACACACAGACAGACGGGGGCGCACACAGACAGACGGGGCACACACAGACAGACGGGGCACACACAGACAAACGGGGCACACACAGACAGACGGGGCACACACAGACAGACGGGGCACACACAGACAGACGGGGGCACACACAGACAGACAGAGGCACTCACAGACAGACGGGGCACACACAGACAGACGGGGGCACACACAACAGACGGGCACACACAGACAGACGGGGCACACACAGACAGACGGGGGCACACACAGACCGACGGAGACACACACGACCGACGGGGGCACACACAGACAGACGGGGGCACACACAGACCGCCGGGGACACTCACAGACAGACGGAGGCACTCACACAGACGGGGGCACATAGAGACAGACAGGGGCACACACAAACCGACGGGGAACACACAGACGACGGGGGCATACACAGACCGATGGAGACACACACAGACAGACGGGGGCACACACAGACCGACGGGGAAACACACAGACCGACGGGGAAACACACAGACCGACGGGGGAACACACAGACCGACGGGGAACACACAGACAGACGGGGGAACACACAGACAGACGGGGGCATACACAGACCGACGGGGGAACACACAGACGGGGGAACACACATACAGACGGGGAACACACATACATACGGGGGAACACACAGACCGACGGGGAACACACATACAGACGGGGGAACACACAGACTGACGGGGAACACACAGACCGACGGGGGAACACACAGACCGACGGGGAAACACAGACCGACGGGAACACACATACTGACGGGGGAACACACAGACCGACGGGGAACACACATACAGACGGGGGAACACACAGACCGACGGGGAACACACAGACAGACGGGCACACAGAATGGGGGCACACAGAGACGGAGGCACTCACACAGACGGGGGAACACACAGACAGACGGGGGAACACACTCACAGACAGGCACACACAGACAGACGGGGGCACACACAGACAGACGGGGGCACACACACACACACAGACAGGGGCACACACAGACAGACGGGGGACACACACACACACAACACACACACCACGCACCACCACGCACGCACGCACGCACGCACGCACGCACGCACGCACGCACGCACACACACACACACACACACACACACACACACACACGGGGATAAACTTACCTCAATGCCCAATCAAACTGGAGAGTTTTCCCTCTAATCAAGAAAAAGCGGAAGCATTTGCTGATTTGTATGCAAATTGCAGTAGAATTACTGGACTATCAACTGAAAGTAGACAATACAGAAAAAATGAGGAGGAAAGTAATATCACATCAGATCATAGTTTTAATAAACCTCAGTTAAAAAGCTATGTAAATTCAAATATAACACTCGATGAAGTAATTGAATGTATTTCACATATGGGTAAAAATAAGACGTCTGTTGGACTAGATGGGATATCTTATGAATTGTTAAAGCATTTACCATAAAATGTGTTCAAATTTTACATTCTTTGATACAAAAATGCTGGTCTAATGGTGAAATGCCTCTTATCTGGAAACACTCAATTGTTGTCCCTATACACAAGCAGGGCAAACCTCGGACTGATAAAAAATAGCTATCGACCCATCTCCTTAACATTTCATGTGTCCAAGTTAATGGAAAAAATAGTCTCAAGTAGACTAGTTCATTTCTGTGAAAAACAAAACATTGTTCAAAAAAATCAAGCCGCTTTTTGCAAAGGTCGCTCCACTACTGAACATTTAGTCAAACTTACGACACAAATTAAACAGCAGTTTGGCAGACGGAAAAATATTCTAGCAACCTTTTTTATGTGAAAAAAAGCTTACGATCAAGTATGGCATTACCGATTACTCCAAAAACTTCAAAACTACAACATAAATAGTAATATGTATAACTATATACAAAAATTTTTATCACAACGTTTTATACAGGTAAGAGTTGGAAGCACACATTCTAAGTCCAGAAAACTTCAGATGGGTCTTCCACAAGGCTCGGTTATTTCACCTATTTTATTCAATATACTTATAGCAGATCTTCCAAATAATCTATCAAAAGATAAAGTTTCAGCCCAGTATGCAGATGATATATGCATGTGGATGAAGGTGACAATGAAGCGTAAAACTCCAATTAGAGCACTTAACTATACCAAAAAAGTGTACCAACGCGAACTAAATAAAATTGATATATTTATGAAGGAAAATGGACTTTCTTTATCATTAGAAAAAACACGTATGGTACTTTTTAATTCGGGGCATAACCCAGAAAAACTGCCTGATTTCACTATTGGTGGCAGTGTCATTAATTATTCGCAAAGCGTAAGGTTTCTAGGTGTATATTTATCATCCAAACTTACGTGGAATCAACATATAGACTATATATAAAGCCAGAAAAGCTTTAAATTTTCTCAAAATTACCAGTAAACAGCGATGGGGTCAAGACACAAAAGCACTTTTATGTCTTGCTAATTCCTTAGTTCGTTCGCGTTTAACCTACGGCCAGGAATCGTTCTTTAGTGCACCAAAACATTTGTTAAACAAACTACAAAGTATAGATTGTAAAGCCTTTAAACTGGCACTAGGAGTGCCGACTCATGCTTATAATCTTGGGTCATATAAAGAAGCAGGAGTTCTTCCTCTTGATGAACATAGGAAAATCTCTGGAGCTAAGTTTGTATTACAATCCTTTGCACATAACTCATTCTGTAATGAAGAAACAAAGATAAATTCTAAGCATGACTTTGTTAACAGGGCTAAGACAATACACTGTTTGCAACCATTAATTCGTTTGTCTCCGACATGATTAATTCTACAGATTTAAAAAGTAAAAAAAATAGCAATTAAGCCATCTTTTTTACCTGTACCATCTTGGGAACAAATTAAACCTATTTTTGATATTGATCATACAGAACTGAGCAAAAGTCAATCTCCAAACGTTCTGAAAAATTTAGTTAATGATCACATGGAAAATTACTATAGTGATTACATTAAAATATTCACAGATGGATCTGTACTTGATAATGGCAATGCAGGTTCAGCATTTGTAATTCCTACTATGAAAACAGTCAAACGATATCATATAGGTAATCACTATTCAGTTTTTACTGCAGAGTTGTTAGCTATTTCAATGGCTTTACAGCATATTGAGGAGTTACCTATGAATAGTTGTAAAATATTACTCTGTGTAGATTCTAAATCGGCATTACAAACAATCACAGATCAAAATGCCAAAAAACGTCTTGAAATGATACTAGAAATCAGACATGTAATTCATCAATTGGCATTTAAAGACATTAGTGTGACTTTTTACGGGGTTCCTTCCCATTGCGGAAGATATGCCAATGAACTGGTTGACAGAGCAGCTAAAAATGCAGGACGTAATACTGAAGGGGCACGCCTTGGCTTAAGGCTGTGTCAGACCAATTGACATAGGCTAGAACACCAAGGCTACATCAAAATGTTGTTATGCTCTGCATAGTTATGTGGGGATTGTCTTCAGTCGTGACAAGCTCCTAGCATAACATTATCGTCTCCAAAATCCCCCGAAGTCGGAGTGTGGCTGCCCA
>CM031618.1:29360627-29365627 GCA_018398815.1 Conus ventricosus
GTGACAAATGCATGATATATGAATGAGATTGTAAGCAAGCTGTGAGTGGGGTTTGGGCTGTGCCTAGTCCTATCCTCCACTGACATCACCCGAGGTTGACAATTTATTGGCGAGCTTGCCAGGATATTCTGGCCCATTTATTAAATTGTTCAACTTCTCAGAGAGGAAGCTGGGTGGGATTCAAGTATTGTAATCCAAGACAAGGGTTGTCTTACTGAAATTTCCCAAGATAGTTAATACTAGGCTTAGCATTGCTTCCAAGATAGTAATACTAGGTTTTGGCATTTCAGCCCCAGAGTACTTATTTCGCACAGATTGCCTATAATTCGCTCTCTAGTTGGGTCAGGCGCTGGGCGTCTTATAAAAACAACTACTTTTGTCCCAAGCTAATATTATCATTCATAGGATCGTGCTATTACGTCACTCGTTTTGGGTAACCACCTTTTTGGGCTGTCGTAGTAATAAAACTTGTTCAAAAAAAAAAAAAAAGGAGATACCAAATGGCGGAAGAAAAGAAAAACCCCTATTGAACAACTTGTGAGCGTCGCTCGTGATTTAGGTTATTCGGGAGAAAGAGTTGCGAGCATTTGTTGAAAACCAGCAAAAGATGGAAAGGGATGAACCGCGGGGAAAGACGACTGTCCGCGGGAGAAATAGCAGAGCAGGAACAGAAAAATTAAGGATTCAGGCTAATGAAATCAGGCTGGGGAAACGCAGGAGACAGAAAGAATAAGGGAAGCGCAGGAAACAGAAAGACTAAGGAAGCGCAGGAGAACAGAAAAAAAGAAGCAGGAAACGGAAAGATTAAAGGTTCAATTAGAGTTAGAGAAAGTGAGAATACAAGAAAGACCACCGAGGATGGGAGTTCAGTTTCCAGTGACTCTGTGCGCAGCTATGCCCCCCGACCCAAGTTGCCAAAATTCTCGGAAGGACCGATTCATTGACGCATACCTCAGTCTTTTCGAAACGTTTGCGACCATTTCAAGGTTGGCCTCCAGAAGAGTGGGCATCATTTTGTCTGCGTTTACTGACGGGTAAGGCATTACAAATTTTCACTGCGTTACCAGCAGAACAACAGTCTGATTTCGGCGCGTGAAGGAACATTGATGAAGGGATTTGACCTCAAAAGGGGAGGGGTTTCAGAAAGAAATTTCGTTCAGCTAGATTGCAAGCAGGGAAACGTACACTCATTTTTTGGTGCACGTCTAGATCACTATTTTGAGAAATGGTTAGGTTGAGGGGTAGAAGAAGGATTTCGCTGAATGAAAGAGCTAGTTATGAAAGAACAGATTTTTCAGGTTTGCAGCCCTGAGTTAACCATACATTTGAAAGAAAAGGCAGCCAGAGACAGCAGGGAGTTGTTGAATTTCGCAGAGGTGTATAGAGAGGCACGTCTGGGCACAAAGGTGCAGGAGAAACAGTTGCTAGGCACAGGTGAGAAGAGTGCAAGGAGACCAGGGAGTTTTTCTGCAAAGTCTGCAAACCCATGGTGGGGCAGAAGGAAGGGCAAAGGGACATTAGGTTTCATTGTCACAAGAAGGGACATGGGGCGGGGGATTGTCGCATGAGGTTCCAGAAGGCAGCAGCCTTGCAAGGGGTGGAAAGGGTCGTCAAGGGAAACGACCTGCAGTGGAACCAAAAGGGATTCAGTCTGAAGAGGGGGGAGTGCAGCCTATGGCTAGAAACTGGACAGCAGTAAAGTGTCAGGGATGGAGGGCACTAGGCTGAGTGGTTCGTTACCATGGAAGAAGGGGTGGATTGGCCAGCAGAGGTGAAAGTGTTACGAGACACGGGTTGTTCATGTGTGTAGTTAGAACAACGCTGGTCGAGAAAGGGGATTGACAGGGCAAATCCAGACCTGTACTCTATCGATGGCACTGTGAGGGAGTTTCCAGTTGCTAAGATAGAGTACGTACCCCTTACTTCTCAGGCGAGTTTTTCTGCGTTGGTGATGGAGAAACCCCTTTCCCACGATTTGATCATTGGAAATATTCCAGGTGCAAGGATCCAGGGATCCTGAGTTGTTGACTGCTACAGGGGCAGCAGTTCAAACAGGGAGCAAGAAGGGGAAAGGTTGATAAACCGTTAGTCTTTTTCCGGCAAGGAAGTCAGGCATAGATGTGTCGCCTGATGAGTTAGGGCAGCGCAGGAACAAGACCCTTCGCTCGTGAAGTCTTGGGAGTTGGCAAGAGGTGGAGAGAAACAGGAGGTTAGAGGAGGTGAGACAGAATTTCTTGTGAAAGGCGGGCTGTTGTACCGAGTGTTCACCAAGGGGAAGACAGGTAAGGTGACCACTCAGTTAGGGGTACCAGCAGGTTATCGTGACACTGTCATGTCAGGGTTCACGAGTCGCTCATGGCGGGTCATCTCGGCACCAGCAAAACGCTGACCGAATTTTTGATGACTTTCATTGGCCCCAGGAGCAATGGCGACATCAAGCGTTTCTGCATGTCATGTGACGTGTGTCAAAGGTCAGCCACAAGAGGGTGAAGAGAAGGGCGCCTCTTAAACATCCCCCCTTTAATTGACACACCATTCAGGGGGGTGGCTGTTGATCTGATTGGCCCAATCGGGGCCCTGTTCCAAAGGTGGGCACAGTATGTGTTGACGCTGGTGGAAATACGCGACCATATACCCAGAAGCGGTTGCATTGAAAGGCGTAAACCAACAGGTCGCTGAAGGGCTGGTAGACATCTTCTCTCGCGTG
The DNA here is from genome assembly GCA_018398815.1 of Conus ventricosus. Taxonomy (NCBI): domain Eukaryota; kingdom Metazoa; phylum Mollusca; class Gastropoda; order Neogastropoda; family Conidae; genus Conus; species Conus ventricosus. The sequence continues at coordinate 29,363,335 of CM031618.1, forward strand.
GGTGTGCCAGCACAAATTCTCAGTGACCGGGGGTCACAGTTCACCTCAGGGGTGATGAGGGAGGTCAACAGGCTGCTAGGGATCACACAGCTTCTCACTACCCCCATACCACCCACAAAGCAATGGCTTGGTGGGGAGATTCAAGGTGTGCTGAAGGCATCTTAAGAAGCTCTGTGAGGGGAAAGGCCAGCAGATTTTGGGGCCGCTACATTCCAGCGGCACTGTTCGCCTACAGGGGAAACCCCTCAGGAAAGCACAGGCTTTTCGCCATTTGAGCTGCTGTATGGGCGGACAGTTTCGGGACCAGTGTGCATTCTCAAAGAGCTGTGGTCCGGAGAACAGGAGTCCGAAGAAGTCAAAACCACATATCAGTATGTGGTGGACTTACGCAATAGGCTAAGAGGAGACATGTAAGGTCGCAAGGGAGAGTTTGCAGGGGGCTAGGGTCGTTCAGAAGAAGCAATATGACAGGAAGGTGAGGAAGCAATTCCTCAAGGTGGGAGATCAAGTCCTGTTAACTGCTCCCACGGATCACAACAAGCTGCTGATGCATTGGAAGGGACCATTCACCATCATGAAAAGGTAGATCAGGACTAACCCAATCGATGTGAATGGGAAATCAAAACTTTTCCCTGCAAATTTGCTCCGCAAATATATTCAGCGTGAGACTCAGCACATAGGCGCAGCAGCAATCATTGATGGAGGGGAAGGAGACCAGCAGAAGAAGGGAGATTTTGTTGCCTGAGTTTCCAGGGGAAGAGTCATACAGGGATGTGTCACTGTATGAAGGGGTAGACAGTAGGAGACAGGGGGAAGTTAGGGGGCTCCTAGAACAGTATAGGGCGTCCCTGACTGATAAACCAGGCAGGACAACTCTAGAGACATGAAAGGTGGAGTTAACACACAGAAACCCTACATGTGAAAGCCTACCCGATCCCATATGCCACCAAGCAAGTGATCGAGGAGGGGGTAGAAAAAATGTTGACCTTGGGTGGATTGAACCGTCCAAATCATCGTAAAGTGCACCCGTCGTCATAGTGAAAGGAAAAAGTAGGGGCATCGATTCTGTGTCGACTATAAAACGTCTGAACAGTGTCACCAAGGTCGAAAGCAGAGGTCATACCAAACATGGAAGACCTGTTCGCTCAATCGCCCCAAGCAAGAGCCCGTATTTACACCAGGATAGATCTGAGCAAGGGGTTTCTGGCAAATAGCCCTGAGTGAGGACCCCAAAGGAAGTCACAGCATTCTCCACTCCTATGGGCTATACCAGTGGCGAGTACTCCCTTTTGGGGTGGTCCCAAAGCACCTGCAGTCTTCTCTCGGATGAAGAGGAAGCTATTGACGGGATTGGAAGGTGTTTGTGAATTTCATGGGTGACATTCTGATAGCATCCGAGACATGGAAGAGCATATGAGGCAGCTAGGAGCAGTTTTAGAGAGGTTGAGACAACCAATCTCACAGCCAGACCAACAAAGTGCCAGGTTGGTTTTCCAAGCCTGGATTTCCTAGGTTTTGTTGTCGGGGGTGACACAAAGCAGCCAGAAAGGGGAAAGGTGGAGAAGTGATGAATTCAGAGAGACCAAAGACCAAAACGAAAATCAGGAGTCTGCTAGGTTTTTATTGGGTTCTATAGGAGTTTGTTCCAAATTCGCAGCAATCACGAGTCCTCTCAGTGATTTGGTCAAGGCAGGGAAACCGCAGTGGTCGAAGGTCAGACGCTGCAGAGCAAGCACTGAAGACGGTGTTGGAAAGACAGGTTCCCGTCCCTCTTTAAGCTACCAGATATGTCCAAACCATTTTTGTTGCGGACAGATGCATCAGGTGGGGGGATAGGTGCAGTATTGTTGCAGGAGCACGAAGAGGTCGAGTTCCCTGTGAGGTAATGCTAGCAGGAAGTTGACAAAGTGTGAAGAAGGGTACGCAACGGTGGAGAAGGGGTGTTTAGCTGTCGTGTGGGCCGTGCAGAAATTCCACAATACTTGTATGGGAAAGAGTTCGTGGGTAGAGAAAAATCATCAACCACTCAAATTCCTGCAGGAGGCCAAAAGCTGAAAAAAAAGCAGGGTTCTGCGTTGGGCAATGGCACTGCAGCCCTACGTACCGGTGCAGTACATTCCCGGTCGACAGAATGTCGGAGCTGACTATTTAAGCCGGTAAATCCAGCAAGCTGCAACTCAGACGAAGTCAGCCATATCCGGGGTGCTTTGTTGAGAACATGTGTTGAAATTTCAGTTAATGTTGATTGGATATGGGTTCCCTTCCCAGTTGGCTATGTTCATATTTTTGTGTG
>CM031618.1:29373127-29391851 GCA_018398815.1 Conus ventricosus
CTGTCTGTCTGTCTGTGTTCTGTACCGTATCTAATCAGGTGTACACTCACGCAGACGCGCCTCTCAATTGAATATTGTCACATGAATGTGTGTTGATTGCGTGCGAGCGTGCGTGCGTGCGTGCGTGCGTGTGTGTGTGTGTGTATATATATGTGTGTGCGTATATATATGTTTGTTAAAAGGTAAGGTTTAAACTATCTAGGTAGTTTTAAACCTTACCTTTTAACAAATGTTGCTCCCAGTCCGGTTGAGCATTTTTTTTAAATCTCTGCTGGTATTTACTACCATTGTCTATATATATATATATATATATATATATATATTATATTATATATATATATATATATATATATATATATATATATATATTTGTGGCTGATGCTTCTTGTTAGGTCCCATGGCAATTGATAACTGTTCTCTTTCATCCTCTCACTCATCTTCCTTCACCCCTGATCAACATGCTTTCTCTTTCACACTCTTCCGCATACATGCAACACATGACACAAAGATGTTATATTGCGCTTAGGTCCACTCCACGAGGAGTGACAATATAATTTGTCAGTTCTTCATATACCAGCATTATACCCAGTGGGTATCTGGACAGGTACATATAATAGTGACTTGTAAACATCAGATTTCTTTTTATCTTGTAATTTCTTGACTTTATGTCCCATTCTTTCAAGTGTTTTCTCTGATCACTTTGTTAAGTGAGGAGTTCAACGCATAAATTCAACCTTAGCTTCCATTGGACAATACCTTTTGTTTGTCAGGTAACGGACTTCAACGATTAAACTCACCCATAGCTTCAAAAGGACAATACATTTGTTTGCCAGGTAACTGAATTCAACATTTACGTCACAAAAGATTCAAAAGGACAATACCCTTTGTTTGCCAGGTAACGGCTAATAATCCAGTATTTCTTTCGATTTCTGACCAGCGCTTTGCGCCGATTTCTTTCCAACACTGCTGAAGGGGGTTAAAAACATCAATTCCCCTGGGATCTGAACTTTGAGTTTGACTGAAGGGGGGAAAGCGCCATGAGACACTTCTTGCTCATTTGAGCATAAAGTGTTGAACCCCCAGTCATAACCGAAAGGTAGTGGACCTAAGCGCATTGACCGTCTAAATTAGGATTACGACATCATAAATTAATAATAATAATGACAATTGCTATAGCACCCACCCTAACCATGTAGGCTGGCGGGCGCTTTACAAGTTTAGAGAACTAATATATGTCTGTTCTGGCTCACCCGCTCTCAACCGGCCTTAGCCGGTTTCGACCGGGCGAATCCAGAACAGACATATATTAGTTCTCTGACAAGTAAGACTTCAATAACCCAAAAAATAACGATTATACTACAACATAACATACTGTGTAGGGTTATCCGTTTTTAATACTAATCTACTAAAGTTTTCAGAGAGTAGCGTAGGGGAAAGTAGCCGGGCTGAACACGCCCCATAGAGTAACGTAGGGAAAAGCAGCCTGGCTGAAACGCGCCCCATATACAAAGGGCGGTGCACTAGGCTATCCGATTACTTACCGATTAACGGTGTGTTAAGTTACAGCGTGGGGTTGTTAGCAGAGAGAGAGGCGCAGCCAAAGCCCGTTAAGGTCAAGTTGCCCTCAGAGCAACGTGTGGCTTGTGGGTTTAAATAATATTTTTATTTAGACGCGGAGGAGAAACTAGTCTAGGAGCCATAGACATACGTGTTTCTGCGTTTCACAAAATACGTGCGAAAAAATGCGCACATACACACATCACATCACACACACACACACACACACACACACACACACACACACACACACACACACACACACACACAACACACACACACACACACACACACCACTATTTATTAGTTCTCTGCATGTCTTCCACTGAAAGCCAGGTTTGACAAAGTGTTTTCTTTTTGCTGTACAGTCATCTATAATAAATAGTGTCTGCGTTTTAAGTTAGCCGGTCGCTCAGCCTGCTGACAAACGTGAGGCCAAAAAATCAATACTGCCGCACCTCCTCCCTACCCTCTTCACCCCACTCCCTCCCGCCCAGCCTGCCCGATTACAACATATTACATCAGCCTTCTAGAACTTGCTCTGCCACGTCAACACTGGCCGCGTGATGGCGCTGTTACAGCCCGGCCAATCAGCGAGGGGGTTACAATTAAGCGTAGGCTTACGGGCGCTCACATGACTAGGTTAACCCCACACATTCTTCCACTGACTGCTGGACGAGCAGGACGGTTTTACTGTGCTGTGGGTGTGTTATTCTAATAACCGGTTTATCGAAGAACAGAATTGTGTATCTAAAGGTTTGTTGGTTCAAGGAAATGAAAACGTTGAAGGCAATATTGTTGACAAAGATACAGCCAGTTTTAATACGTGTTTGGCTATCGATGAGATGGTTCCTTATCTAAAAAATGGCGCTGCATTGTTGAAAGTCGCCGAAGCAAAACATTCATCACGCGATACTGGGACTGTGGGTGGAAAGACGCGGTGTTTTTCAGTGAAAAAAGGTGTTTGTAAAAAGATTTTATGTCGGGTGATAGTGTTTCTTCAGAAGAAGAACATATTTAGTAGTCCTTCTTCGCAAGAATTAAATCACGAAATTTTTTAAGCGCAAGCAGCTAATCAAAAACTGTTAGATTTTTCTCAACAAAAAACTCCTTTAATTCTTCCAGAAGGCATGTATCAACAAGAGCAAGCAAACTCCGTTATGGATAGAAGAAGAACAGCATGTACTAGAAGAGAATAGAATATATTTTGAGCAGATGGCCTTAACTGCTATTAAGGCTAAACAGAAGGACCAATGAGACTTACCCAAAAAACCAAAAAGGAAGATGGAAGATTGTTCAAAAAAAAGTGCGGAAAGAAAAAGAGAGTAGAACCAACAACGCCAAGTGATTTACATCACTATCTTGTTTCAAACCAAGCAGATGTTAGTCATGCTATATCCACAAAGCTTTTACAAATGCTTATTTTGCTCAAGCAGTAAATGAACAAGACATTGTAGAAAGACTGCAAAAAGGATTTGAAATATCAAAAGGCAGAACGCTCAACAAATCTTGATTTACATTCAGTTTGGGAAGTTTTTGATTTCATGCAAACAATGGCAGGAGGTACAAAGAAAAGAAGGAAAGATGACAAAAACGTGGGCTCAGTGGCTAGAAGAAAAAACTGGCTATTCTGATGTTCATGGCGCGTAGACTACGTGCCATGCCAAATCGCTTTATGCATTTCCGCGATTTAACACGGTTGGTTTGCCAATCAGTTTTATCATGAGCAAACTGAAGCAAATCGAAGAGATGCTCAGATTGAAGAGTACAAAAAGTACTGGTCAGAAGCGCCGCATATTCCTCTCACATCAGAGCGCCAACAGTCCCAGTCTTAGACATACAGTGCTGTTTGCGCGTAACAACAGAAGTATCACACTGTGTGTGTGTGCTGTTAGACAAGGTTTAAATAAGTAACGATCATGCATGTACGGTTTTAAAAATAGTAAATGACGTGCTCTACATATAGTAACGATCATTGCATGTACGGTTTCAAAAATAGTAAATGACGTGGCTCTAAATATAGTAACGATCATGCATGTACGGTTTCAAAATAGTAAATGACGTGGCTCTAAATATAGTAATGATCATGCATGATGGTTTGCTGCCATAGACATTTGCGCCTGCCCTGCTTCGGCTGTTTGATTGTTGGGAGCTAGGCAGACCTTAGTACATCTACCAGTATGGAGAGGAGTAGTGTGTGGCCAGCACTATCTTCATATAAATGCTCCAAATACAATGACGGATGTACTAACTACTGGCGATTAGAGCCGCCATAAAAGCTCGGCTACAGCAGTAACTGCTGTAACTCTGCCAAAGCCAGTTGCAAGGCTGGTTGAGAAAAAGAGGAGCACAGCATCGAACTAGGTCAAACGTTCCTTGTAAGAACGCTTGACCTGCAAAGCGCAGCAGTAAACTATGCCAAACGTTCTTACAAGGAACGTTTGACCTAGTTGCTGGCCCCAGTCTTCACTTCCCACAAGCACTGTCCTGTTTATTGTGGTGTTTGTTTGTTGTTTGTTTGTTGTTTGTTTGTGTTGTGTTTGTTGTTTGTTTGTGTTTTGTTCTACCCTACACACACGTCCCCACCCCCACCCCACGCACGCACGTCCCCCCCACCCCCCCACCCCCACCCCACCCCCACCCCCCACGCATGCACACTCATCCACAAGTTCTTAACTCAAGTCACTCCAAGTCACTTCTAAGTTCTTACTCAAGTTGTCCCCAAGTCATCCTCAAGTCATTTACAAGTTCTTACTTAAGTTATCCTTAAGTCACCCCAAGTCACTTCTAAGTTCTTAACTGAAGTCGTCCTCAAGTCATCCTCAAGTTCTTACTCAAGTTACCTCAAGATTGTAATTAAGTCATCCTCTAAGTACAACCAAGTTCTTATTTAAGTTATCTTAAATATATCAAAAAACAAGATAATCTATGTTTTTATCTAATAAATAGTAAATGTCATAATATAGTACACACAACGCCTCAAAAAACGCGTCATCGTTGAGGATGTCTTGCTCAGCGTTCTCTGCATAGATCTTAATGAAGTTCTTACATCCTAAGCAACCGCATTGATTACAATTCTGGTCTATGGAAATGTCTTTTATAGACTCCATGTCTTTATTTATTGACTCCATCATTTTATAATACGCCATGATCTATTTTTATCAAAAAAAACAAAAATTTTAAAATTAAGTTCTTAAAATATTATTCCATTTGAAATGGATCAAATGATCTTTTGTTGTTGCGGTTTTGGCGTGCAGTTGTCTTTTTCTGTATTTAGTGGTTCAGATTTTTTTGATTGCTTTTGTTTCTGTTGCCATTGTGTATATATTTTATAACCGTAATAACCGCCCCCAGCAGCAGCAAGGACGCCAAAAATGGCAACAGTTTTAAGTTCAATATTCCATGAAGACTTTGGGGCCCTTGAATCGCATGGAGTTTTTATAGTGGGCATTGAATCAACTTGTTTCTGGCGTTGGCGGTGTTATGTTTTCATGATGAGTCATATTCTGTAACATTAATTTTTTTTGTCTGTTCCACTCTGCTAATTTTTTTTCCTGCTTCAACACGCCCAGGATTTTAATGGTCTCCACCTGATTCAGCGTTTTTCTGCTGATTTTCTGGCTTGGTTACTTTCTCCACCTGATTCAGTGTTTTCTGATTCTGCTGATTTTCTGGCTCGGTCATTTTGAAGGGAAATAAAATCTATATGATTAAAAGTTATTAATCCCATGATTAATGGCGATAACAATGTTCCAAATCTGTAGTATAGATCACATCCTAGAGACTCTAATGACTTTGTTAAAACTGGATCTTGCGTTAAATCAACGTAAGATCTTGTTCAGAATCAATGGGAGCAAATTTTACTAACTAGTTTAGTGTACAAACTAAGAACCGTTTGCCCCACACTTTTTACCATTCTAGACCCCAGCTGCGCTTCATACCTGTTTATGATACTTTATAATGTCTTGTGGCGACATCTGTTGAATCTGTTTCAATGCTGAATTCAGTTCCGAGGAACTGTTTTGTTTTTCCACATGCTGCCAAAGAATACAGCCTCTCCTTTTGGCATAATAGCTTGGTCATCAACTTGGTCATTCATAAGTTCAGGAAGGTTTAGGCCGCCCTGTAGCTGTAGTAGATCATCGCTGTTCATGTTTTTATTAATTATAATTATTTTAATTTTTTAAAATGAGCACCGAAAATACTGTTGCTAACCTTGTATAAACCATTCTGCTGTTATTGGGGGGTTAAGTGTAGGATACACAATGCTTGGTAAAAGCTTGTTAAGAATTAAACCAGCAGATCTTGGCAAACTAGACTTTGAGGATTCAGCAAAGCTAATTGCTATCATTGCAGCTCGTTTGCTACGAAAGATTTTCTAGTTAAGCAAGGAATAATTCCAGACAATATAAAAATGTAAGAAAAAAATACATTTATAAAAAAATGGCTTCACTCGTAATGATGATAGGCGGCGCTGTGGTGAATGCGCTTGCTTTTAGCGGAAGTAATTACGCATTAGTAAACTGCGGGACGACGGTGAGAGAAAAAGACATAACAAAGCTGTGGAGCAACTAGCTGCAGCACAAGATCGCTATGAAAAGCAGAGAATTGAACAGTTAGATTTTATTAATAACAAACTGAAAAAACAGGGGCATGCAGCTTACACATTTAAAGATGTTGATCAAGCAATAAAACAATATTATCTGTAACAGGCAAACCGATTGAGACATTGCCCCCACCAAAATCAGCGACTTTTATCATCCATCAGAAAAACAAAAGATGCAAGAATCGGGTTTATTGTCGTTGGTATGACCGTCGTGTATTTTGTTGCACATAATATTGGCTGAATAAAAAATGAACAAAATCTATTATTCGCCCAAAGGATATTGGAAGGGTATCACAGCAATACAAAAGCTAAGCCAAGCGGCAGGAGTCAGTGAACAAACAGCAAAGGAATGGTTATCTAAACAAGCGATTTGGCAAATTTATTTACCTGCACCTAGACGAATACAGAGACCGCACTTTGTGAACACAACTCCAAACGACACCCATCAAATGGATCTTCTATATTTACCCTCTGATACGATTAGACGAAAAAGATTTAAGTACGCACTCACAGTCATTGACATAGCTTCAAGATACAAAGATGCGAACCATTAACACAAAAGAGTGCTTCTGCTGTTGCTGTCGCCAACAACTGATATACCAACGAGGCCCGTTAACTTATCCTCGCATGATTCAAGTCAATGATGGAAAAGAATTTAAAGGCCAAGTGAATCAATTATTGTTAAAACATAGAGTTACCATTAAAAGAGGCATTCCGGGAGTTCACAGTATCACAGGCTTTGGTTGAAAACTTTAACAAACAGTTATCTGAAAGACTTTTTTTCCTAACCAGTATCACAGAGAGCTGATTGACAATTCTCGCAACACAGAATGGGTTAGAAGATTGCCCTCAGTTTTGCGCGCAATGAATAATGAAGAATTTAAAGGGTTAAAACCAGTACAAGCAATCAAAAAAACAAACAATAAATTTGTTGAAGGAGAGTCTTCATCCGGCAAACTATTACCAATTGGATTGAAAGTAAGGTACCTTTATTTACCGGGGGAAGCGGAAAGGGGACACTCGCATCAGGGCAACAGATCCAGTTTGGAGTGTTGATCCATATGAAATAAAAAGAATTGTAAAAATGAATCCGCCCGTGTATTATTTACGAGAAACTGACACAACAAAACAACCGGCTCCTCAAAGATCTTTTGTGAAGGAAGAACTGCAGATAATCCCACCGGACACAGTTCCGCTTTAATTAATTTACGTAAATATATTTGAGTTTAAAAAAGGAAGCTCAGAAGGAAGTGCAGAACGAAACAAGAATGGTAAAGAAGAGACCTTGAAAATGATACGGGAATCATTTCATGCGTGTAATGCTATTAAGGAAACATTTTCGGGATTACTCAATGCATGCTAAATCATCCAGATCACCTACAACTCAAACCCCCAAATTGGGAAAAAGAATATCTTGAAATAATAAAAAAAATTCGAACGCATCAAGCAAACATGAGAAAAGATTTAAATGAATTGGATGAAGCTATGATTGATCTTATAATAAAAGTTGATGAAAAAATATAAACCCCCCTGTTTTATTGCGGTCCTCCAGTGCCCGATTGCATATGAAAAACTCTGGATTAACAAACACACGTTTTGTGTTTGTTCTATCTAATGACTTCTTTGTTACAACAGTTGTGTTGATCTCATGTAGATTAGATCGCAGTTTTACGATTGTCAATGATGAAAAGTCTTATTGCCAAACAATGCTTCTTTGTAGTTATGTCATGCGATATGTTTGACTGCACAACGCTGCGAGATATTCCCTTTGCTTTCTTAATGATTTTCTCCTGGCTCGAAATACTGTACATTTTCGACCTTAAACCAATAAACTCCTTAATCACCTTTCCAGATAATTCATCCTTCATCTTTCCTAAAACCTTCTTGTTAGTAATTGAATGTAAAGGCGAATCTTTAGGGTAATCGGATGTATCATACCATCCCGCATGCCCTTTAGCTACTTCGGTTTCCATGTCTTTATAGATGTCTTCAGTAGGGATATCTATAACAAAACTATCTGTATCTGTGTAAAGTACTCTGGACTCTGATACGAAGGTTTAAAGTAGTCATAAAGAAATTCTAACATCAAAAGCTTTGATAATTCTAAAACGGTAAACCCAATAAATACAGGTTTGTCTAATTTGACTTTCTTTTTTTTCATCATTATGCCAAAAAGCTGATCATGAAATCTTTTAAAGTCCTGATAATTAGGTTTTGAAGTCAGCTTAATTGCTTCATTCTCTCTGGTGACCAATCTGACATCTTTATGCTTGTGCGGATTCTCCATAGTCTTTCCAAAACAGCTGTTGTTCATCAGCTTGAAAAAGTCTTTTTCTGAAGCATCTGTGGATTTAGTTCTGAGATCAGTGTTCTTCATGATGTATGGTTTCATGAACTGTTCTTGATCAAAAGCAATTATGCGATGAACTGCTGTCAACTTCAACCCATGTCTTAAATAAAATTGCAGAAGTCTGTAATGACAGACATAATTTTTTTTGCCTCGAAGATTGGGCACAAGTTTAGGCGGCTCTCTTGGATTCGTCTTTAGACTTTCTGCTGCTAATGGGTAGTCATTATGTAGGTCATGGAGTTCATGAGGATATTCTAAGTCAACTTCTAGAATGTATCCGCGCTGTTGATCAGGCGCCAAACTGCCCAACCACTTTAATGCCTTTTGAATATTTTTCGGATGTCTTCTGTGTACATTTTAAAGTTACGTAATGGAAGTGATTGCGCCATTGCCCATCCATACAGATTGTTTGCATCTAAATACATAAGATAGTTAGACCTTTTACTTGGATTATAGTCGTCCAAGTATTTGTTGTTTGCTTTACAGTAATGATGCGACGCCATACTAATTCCTCCACGCAATCCGTTTTCAATCATCTGAATCATTGGTAGGTCAGACAATAAATCAATCTGTACTCCAGTAAACTTTAAGAAAGCATCCCAGCTCATCCCAGGCGCAGAAATTAATGCGCGGGATCCAGCTATAATGTTTCATGCAGGTCTTCCTATAATTTTCAAAAATATCCGCCAACAAACATACATCAGCCATCAAGTAGGAATCATGATAGTCTCCCATCGTTTTACAATCTAACTTCTGCCACGCATCTTGAGCATGTTGGTAATCAGAATCACTAATGTCCTTTCCTCTAAGACTAGAAAAGAACGCGCCTTTAGGAGGAAGTGTCTCTTGTCAAACCTTTCCCAACTGTTCATGTACTCATAAGGGTAAACGCCCTTTCTAACAAGCGTTGGGTCAAAATATTCTTCCGTTATTGGGCAGGATTTTAAGGACATAGCCAGCGACTCTAATGAACCCATCATGTGCTGCATAGAGTCATAAAAAGACATGTTATTTAAAGTGAAACACATGTACTTTTCTGATGACTGTGCGATGCATGACACCCTAAAGGCATCGTCTACTGCTTCATTATAAGGTGAGAGTCGTAACCTCGCAAGTTATGAAGAATACAGGCAGCTTCCATGTCTTAGGATCAAACTTTAGTTGAAGATTGCATTTACTGTGCGCTGCTCCTCTAAACTTCCCACTAATGTGATCATGGTCTCTTACTGACGGATTGGCTTCCTCACTGAGTTCTAAACCAAAATCCAACAATGTGTGGCTGAGTCATACTGTTGTTGTCTTCAGGCGTCATTATGATTTCAGATAAGTTTAGATTATTAGAACAGGCGTTACGCACTTTGCTGCATGCGTTCTAAGAAGTATTCTGCAGCATTAGGCCCTCTATATAATTCTGGCTTTGAATGAACGCCATCCGACCTGACAATGATGAAAAGCAAATGAACAGATCTGATGATTACTCATTAGGACCGTTTTCGGAAGTTTCTGTGGGGTTGGTCCTTCATAAGGAACAATAAGCGACTCGAAGTCTGCGTAAACAACGTATGGAGAATTTTGCAGCCGTTTCCAGTCTTAAAACTAACTTTAGATCCTGGCGGGGCGTAATTAGTTTGTATTACAGTCTACAGAACTTTTACAATGTTTTATATGTTCACTCGCGGCTTGCACAGATGGAATTCTTGTTAAACATTTTCTGCAGAATTCTTGTTTGTTTAGTGTTTTTTGAAGTATGCGCCAATAATCTACTCATTGTGCGTATCAATGTGTAATGTGGTAGCCCCGCTGGCGAAGACATTAGGAGTAAGTCCACATGGCTTTTGGCTGGTTCCCTATTGTTGGGCTGTCTTTAGACACCCTAATAGGCACCAAATTTGTTTCCTCATCCCTGTGTATACATTAACAGTTATTGGTTTGTTTTGTTCTTCAAACTGATCAATTTGGCCCACGCTAACAGGAAAGGATATTCCACTAAAGTTAAGATCATTAATGTAAGGGTGATAGTTAGACACTCTCTCTGCGTTTTTGCGGACATAATGAAGCCTTGCAAGAACACACCACATAAAACATTTGTTGTCTGAATTCTTTATGTTTAGAACTGCTCTTTTTGCGACTAATGCTGGAGGTGGTGGAACGTAAGCCTTGCCTACAATCGGTGCATACTTAGCCTGTTTTAATCTGATCTCTAAGACTTCGCCCTCTGACCAACCAGAGCCTCTCATTTTGGCTTCTTCAGCGGCCACATCAAACTGTGTAAGCATTCGTCTGCCCAACCGGGTGTTAAGTCATTAGAGGAAAGAATAGTCTGCTGTTTAGTTGAGACCCAGACTTCTAGATTTTCTTCATTTATTGTTACATAGTCGATTAAAACAGCTAACATTACTTTAACCGTGGGTCTATTGTTAGTTTACCCGGAACTTGAGAAATAGCATGAGCAACACTTGCCCGACGCTTGCTGGATCAATAACTTCTAAATCAATAACATTCAGTGCTCTTGACAAACGCTCTCCCTCAAGCATTCCTTAAAAACAATTCGTCTTGTCCTTCATATGTCTTAGCCATTTTTGAGTTTCTTTTCTAACTCAAAATTTTTATTTAAAATTTAAAAAAATTCTTAATCAGAATCAATATCAACGGTCTTTTTGTGCTTGGACTCAAAACTAAAGTATAAACACCTTTTGGCGTTGTTAATGTGAGCTGTTTAAAACAGAGTTTAATGTTTCGTTTACTTTTTTTAAGCATTCCTTTTTTATCTGCTCGGCGTCTGGCTGTTGAGAAAAACTTGCCCCGCCTTTCTTTGAAGATCAAACTTTTGTCTTTTGTAGTCATCAAAATCGGCCTGTAAACGATTAAATTCTTCATCCGTGATGTTTGAGTCAACTAGTGCTTTATTTATTGTCAGTTTGAACGAGCTAAGTTTAGCTGTTATTAGTTGAACCATAGCTGTGTGCTTTTGGAGTTTAGTTTTTAATTTTTTGCCAGCAGCACTTACAGCTAAAAGAACACAGGCCGAGAGCTAAAGACAAACCGCCTAGAGGTAAAGCTGCGGGCGCACCTACGCCTGTTGCTAAGAGGCCTACACTTGTTCCTGCTGATAGAGCACTTATAGTTGAAAGTTCCAGTATTAACATATGTTACAGCATTAAAGGCAGCAGAATACCTTCGTTTGGTTTTTGCAGTATTTTGAAAGGTCCTGCTCTAGTTTTTGTTGCATTTGTGTAATGTTTGTTAATCTGAAGGTTTTTATGTCAGGGGGTATCCCTTCTTTTGGCGGCTCTGGCGCTGTAGGCACATTTGGATAAACCTGAACAGACATGCTTTTTATAAAATAAAAAATAATTTAGTATTGTTATATCTTTTAGTCTGTTATCTTCAATATTCAGCTGCGCATCATATATTAAAAACAAATGTACATTAAGTGGTTTATCGGCTTCTTCTTCTTTATCAATTTGAAATGTTTATTACGTCTCTCACAGTTCTCCCGCTTCCATGTAACCGATTATCCTCCGTTGACCTTAGTCAATCCCTAAACCGTATTTTGTTGTTAAATAATCATCAAGTCTTACACTGTGAAGGTGTAGATCTTTAGACACAAGGTCAACTGTTGGATTTCTACACCTCCCACCTCCAAACAGTTTTCTTATTTCATCAAAATGCTGATAAGGTTTAAGCCCGCTAGCATAGATTTGGTTAGGACTGCCCTCAATCGAACATTGTACTTTCGTTATTTTTGGATTAAAAAACTTTTCACTTCCTCTTTTGAATGGTTCTTCATCTTCACACAGCAATAAAATACCTTTAAGCGATCTTGCTGCGGCACTAAAACTAAAATTCCATATAGTGTCTGCCCTGCTTCTGGGAGATGTTGTATGATGAATCACTCTTTCGTAATATATTGCTAATTTTGACTGATATTGTTGCTCAATCTGCCTTGCTAAATTAGGGTTGCTAACAACGTCAAACTCTAACGAGATGTCAGAAATGCTGTACTTTGCTTCGGTGTCTGATGATCTGATAACACGTTTGTATTCATTAAAAGTTAGTTCAATGACAATCTGTCTTTTAATGCTCCTTGAAAGTATGGTGCATGCGCTTTTAACAACTCAAAATCTAAGGGAATGGAAAAGCGATTTCCATACGCAAAATTTACAGCTACATACTTTTTGCTGTCTTTAGGATCTGCGGCGCCTATTCTATGTTTTAGTGCTTCTTCATTTTCTATTCCTTGAAACGCAAAGTCAGCCCTTTCATTCCCGGTTAGCCATAGATCAGAATAGGTTAAAAATATGTCTGCATTGTGTAAAGAAAATATTTCTTGCCCCTCAAGTTTTATAGAAATTTTCTTAACGATTGCCCGCCCCAGATTCTGTACAACTGTCCTGTTTGGGTCTGTTGTTGAAGCGAGTTCTATTTTGAAAGTAAGCCGCGCAGAGCCTGCACAATCACTTCATCCGCTCCTAGGGCTGGAAATTTAACAGTAAGAATTTGATCCGCATCAATAGTAGACGGATTATTTGGAACAGTAATATCCGCTTATTTCCCTTCACGCCAAAGGGCTCTTTCAGTCTTCTATGCGGGTTAAGAATTGAACCATATGCTTGTGACATTTTTATGAAGCAAAAAAAAGTTAATTATTTAAAACATGGCAGGCATTGAAGGTGAAGAATGATTATGATGTTTTTGATTCTGGAGACGACATGAGTGAAACGGCTCCTTTGATACAGCATCGCTCAGCGGCCTCATTGCGGCGTGAATTAACAGAAAGTACGATTGGAGCATTTTACAAAAAAATAGGCCTAGAACCCCCGAATTTATAGACCCTAATGATTTTGAAGTAAAAGAGATGGCCATTTGTATGTGAAAAACGATCAAGGAGAACCTGTTCAGCTTACAGCTAAACGAGACCCATCAAAGTTTTAGCCGTGGGTTCAATTAGGCAAAGACTCCCTGTGAGCGTACAAAATCGCCTTGGCATTGCTAAACCAAAATTAGATAGGGATGCAGTTGCTAAACTTCAAAACACACTACAAGAACTCCCGACAGATAACCAAATGCAAAACATGGAACTTAAAGAATTAAATCAATCGGCAGACGAATTAATAAGTGCAATAGAAGCAGAAACCAGTTTTTCAGAAGAAACAGCATTAAAGACTATACACGACTCACCGCTACCCATGCGAGAAATAGCGGCCCTTGATCATGCTTTGAGAAGCATCAGAGGCGAATTAACAAACAATTTAGCAAAACTAGGTGAACTAGATGAGCATATAAAAAGAGAAAAAGAAAAACTCGTTGAGGCTGATGACGCCAACTTAGGGCTGATATTAAAGAAAGAATAACCCAAAGACTAAAAGATCTTGAACAAGAGAGATCAGCAAGACTAGAAGTGTTGTCTACTAACCGAAAACAATTGCGAACTCAAGTAAATAGAATAAGAGAAACTATCCAAAGAATTTTATATGAAGACACAACGCTAGCAGAACGAATCCGAACACTGTTTAGAGAGCAAGGAGTCACATTAGCAAGCGTTATAACGGCCTTAGGTTTTGCAATAAGTACACTGGTGATGGCTATTACAGGCGGCGGTGGTCCCGAGTCAGTGCCTCCACCGCCATCACCTCCATCTCCGCCTGATAAATCATGGGTAAAAAAACAGCTTGATCATCTTGCGGGTTTATTAAAAAAAATTAGCCAGTAAAGCTATAGACTCTTTACCGGGTATATTAGGGGGTGTTGTTAGCTGGCTTTTGTCTACTGCAAGCAAAGTAGTTGGCTTTATGGCCGAGCACTTATGGGCCTTAGTTCTCTTAATAGTTGGGTTAATATTTAGTAAGATAAAGGCCGAGTAATCCTAGGCCAGTTAATCCAAGAACAAGTGCTGTCTTTTCATATTCATGGTCATCGCGAACAGAGTCCGGGTCTTCAACGGCCTTTGGGCTTTGGGCCACGGGGATTGGATGACTTATTCTTGGGGGGTCATCTTGTTTTTTTACTGCTTGCAATATTACTGGCTCAGAATTTATTTCGTTTTTTCCGACCTTCTGTTCATTGCCTGCCACAAGGATTTCATTATTGTAGTTTATTATTGTGCCTATCTGGAGTCTGAGGTCAGAAGGCAGCATGTATAAACCAGTGCCAACAGCAAAGTCTACTTTCGATCTTGCGTATTGTAAAACATTCTGGTACCTTTTTATACTTGAAGGTAAATCAACTGTAGAATTAATGGCGTCCTCTAAATTTGCTAAGTATTGTTTTTGTGCATCAAAGCCAGTAGAAGGATCGGTTATGCTCGATCTTGTTTGTTCTTGCGAGCCTAGCAAACACCAAACGTAAGTACGAATAGAGTCGTTTATTCGTTCTATTCCCGCTCTAGTTAGGCCCTCAGAAGCGTCTAAGATAAATGTTGTCCATGCTGTTTTATGCTCTTGCTCTATGGACCCGAGGTCAACAGTTGTGCCTGAAGAGAAAGATGTGTAAGGAGGATTCCAGTCATAGTTATACTTTCTGTGCACGCCCCAAAAATAAGGGGTGCCTAGACCATGATTAAGATCCAACTTTTGTCTAAAGTCTGTCTTAACATTAATATTGAATTCGTTACAGATCCTTTCAAAAGCCTTCATGTCTATTCTGTTGCTAAATGGATTAAACGGTTTGTCATTTGGTAATGGTGCTTGCAGTTCAGTCAAAATACGTCTGAAGGTGTAATAGAAATGAAATCTGTACACTGACCTCACCAAAGAATCAGGATGATTTAAGTGATCAGCATACGACACTCCACACCCAGTTGATGCACAAAACACAGCAAAGTTTAACTGGTTCTGGTAAAACTGCATCGGATGACTGAACCACACTTTTGCGATGTAGTCTTTTTTAATAGGGGGGTTAAGATATCTGCTTAATGGAGTACTCACCTTTACTTGAAAGGTGTCAGTCTGGGTCACAGAAATGACAAGAGTATCAGTTGTTATATTTTTAAGATTGTAGTGCAGCCCAGCAGAATATTTTGCATCAGTATATTTAAATGCGCTCATTTTTATTTCGTTTAAAAAATGTTTGTAACAATAACAACTCAAGACCGTCCTTCGTTTTTAGAACATGCTATTAAGAACGATTGCGGAACCAAAACGGTCGCACTCCATGAAATAGTCTACAAAGTCGTATGGTTTAATATAAGTAAAGCCAGGGAGAATAATAAGGTTCTAAAAGTTGACAAAACAGGGCCAAAGTTAGCCAGTTAACAATACCTGATGGTTATTACGGTTTTGCTCACTAAAAGAAGCAATGAGTAACTTTGACATTACTCTCAAACTTAACATGCAAATCTAAAAACAATGTTAACATTCAAGCCTGAAGAAGAAGGAGGTTACTATTTTGATAAAGACTAGCTAAAATGTTAGGCTTTGCAGCTAACAATTATAGATTTAGAGTTACACCAAACAAAACTACTTATGAGGGGGAAAATCCGCTCGATCTTGCATTACATTCATTACTCTATGTTCATTTGGATGAGCTAAGCACTGATGAAAACTTATATGATGTTTTTAAGAGCTCTTCCATCAGGGAAAGCTGCATATTGCGATTATGAAATTATACAATTCCCTAATTTACAGTTTAAAAGATTAGTTGTGGGAGGGTCGGATCATTTAATATAAAAATTGCAGACAAAACAGGGAAAGTCGTGAAATGTGATAACCTGCACATTGTTTTAGAAATAAAATAATAAGCTGTACTAAAAAATGTCGCGTGGGCCAGAAAAATCAGGAGTTACATTAGCGCCTGTAAGGTGTATAACTTTAGAATTAAAAGACCTTGCAGACGTTGCGGACTTTGAACAGAATGGCGAGATAGGCGCTTTGTATGGGTTTGAGTACACTAAAGATGGCGATTAAAAACGCAAAGAGGTTGGCGACAACAAAAAGTTTCCTAAACTAGAACAACTGCGCAATCTAGAAGCAAATAATGTTGGCCAGTATGAATATAAAATAGTTCGAAAACCTGACCTCAAATGGCATTTAGAACCATATTTAGAATGGGAAATAAAATTTGAATTCATAAGCCCATTTACATTTTTAGTCGCCAAAAAAGTTTCAGAAAAGCATTCAACTCTGGCCCTTTACATGTCAGTCTTATGCCGGACGACAATAGTCGGAAAGAGATTGAAATAACGCCATATGGGAAAAAACAGTACATCCTCCACAGAAGAGAAACGGTTTTAAAGAAAGCTTCTACAAAATTACAGTTCTTTCCAAGCAGAAAATTAGGAGACACGTTCACAATGATATTTGAAATTTCTGTCTTTAAAGATGTGGAGAGGGGCGGGGTTGTGGGCGTTAGTGACGACCTTATAAAAGGAATTAATATTAGCTGGCAAAACTTAGACGTTAAACGCCTTACAGTTACCATCGTCGTTCTTCACAATGGTGAGGATATTAAGATCATAACAACAAGTAACAAAATCAATGTTGACTTAAATAGAAACAATCTTACAGAACTGAATTGGATTAATCTTACACATTTAGGCCTCATAGGGTTTTATTATACTGAACAAGTTTTGACAGAGAGTATGATAAAAATAATAACTGGATTAGATTAAATTCTATTATAAAACTATGGAGCAGTTAAACTTTATGACAAAAACCCCTCATTGTTCATTAATTTGTGGGCAAACTGGTTGTGGAAAAACAATATTTATCCTCAACCTGTTACAAACAGTTTATCGTTATAATTTTGATCATATTGTGATTTTCTGCCCAACACTTAAATGGAACAAAGCATATCATGATAGAAGGTTTATATGGACTGATGATAACATATTTTTAGTTAATCCTAGCAATAAACTGAGTGAGTGTTTAGAACAGTTTTTATAGACTGTTTGAAGGAACGCAGACACTATTTATTATAGATGACTGTTCGGCAGAAAGAGACATAGTTAAAAAGAGAAACACTTTGTCGAAACTAGCTTTCAGTGGAAGACATGCTGGAATAAGTGTGTGGATTTTATGTCAAAAATATAACTCAGTTTTAAAAGACTTTAGAGAACAGTTAAAGACTGTAGTTCTATTTCACATGAAAGACAGAGACTCATTTGATGAATGTTTGCGCGAAAATGATGTTATTGAAAATGATCAGGAAAAACATAGGATTAAGCAAAAACTAAAATCTGAAAAGTTTAGTAAATTAGTATTGAAAACGGATAACCCAACACAGTATGTATGTTTGTAGGGTTTACTAGGTAGAGAACTAATAAATGTCTGTTCTGGAGTCGCCCGGCCGAAACTGGTTGAGGCCGGGTGAGCCAGAACAGACATTTATTAGTTCTCTAGTTTTAACAATCCAACAGCTAAAATTATAAACAGAAGCACACACACGCACCAAATTCTGCGTTCCCAGGTCATCAACATACGTACACCTACACGCACTTGCCCGCACCAGCATGCTCGCGCGCGCACACACATCCACCGCGTACACACGCCCTGGAACATAATGTTGCCTACAAAACATACTATATAATCAGTGAACAGCTCCTTTGTACATGAGCAGCTTGTACACATACATAATGTCTTGTGGGGGTTGCAGTGAACAGCTCCTTTGTACACGGGCAACTTGTACACATACATAATGTCTTGTGGGGGTTGCCCGTCTTTCTTGTTGCTTTTGCTGCGCCATTGTCCGCCAGCATTGTCTGTTAGCCTCCACACAGGTCCGGGAGCCCCCAGGACCTTGTAGGGCGTCTTGGACTGGGCCCACGATGCTGGTCTGCCAGTGCCGCCTGTGAGTATGTCCCATAAGAACTTATATATATATATATATATATATATATATATATATATATATATATATATAGAATTATAAACAAAGCTTGCTCTTATGTCTTAGATTGAAGAAATAGGGGGAGATAAGCATTCATATATATATATATTATACATACAATAAACTAATAAATTCCAAGGATAAGTACCGCACCATTCCAGCAACTTACAGAGCAGCTTGGTGTTGCAATGACTGCAAGAAATATTCAATTATAGACAAAGCTTGCTCTTATGTCTTAGATTGAAGAAATAGGGGGAGATAAGCGTTCATAACTGCAGTGGCAGATTATTCTGCCAAACGCTTGTGTGGGTGAATGGTGAAAATAAAATAAATGCTTCTCAAAATGAGCCTTCAGCAAGCTTATAGTCTCCAAGGGGGAGACGATC
>CM031618.1:29391951-29410352 GCA_018398815.1 Conus ventricosus
TCTACACCCCTCTCGCTCTCCACTCCTATCCCTCAAATCGTCCGCTCCCCCATCCACTCCCTGCGTTTGTCAGATTTGTTGTCTTGTCATTGTTTTTATTTCTGTTTCAGCGTTTCTTATTGCATCAATCAGAAGTTTTTTGGTGTTAGCATTTGTTTATGTGGTATGTACAAGATTGTGTTGTAGTTATTACACCTATCATGTTGCACTGTGTTGTGTTACATTTATGTAATGTGTCACTGCCAAATTCACAGGTCACTGAATTTTGATGCAATCTGTAAAATGTGTTTGATTAATGTCACTGAGGGAAGGGTTGGGAGAGGGGGAGAACAAGGGGGAGGGTGGAGCATGAAAGATGAGGCAGCAGAAAAAAGCAAACCAAAACAAAACCAGATCAAAGGTGAGTAATAATGTAGGGGAGAGGGTTTGGGGGAAAAGTTCCTCCTCCCACAGTCTGATGGTCATCAGTAGATGTACCACCATTCCATTAACTTTGAAACAGCTTTAATATCTAAGCACTCACTTAAGTTGTCTTTTTCTGACTGAAAGTAAATAATGGTTGGCCTTGGGAGGGAAGAAGTGTTCATTATTACCTGTGATGGACTGGGCATTAGATCTGATGAAACATGTAGCGTGTGTATGAACAGACTACTCTGTTCTTTCTCTCCAGTCGACCAAAGACCTGCTGATCCAGTTTTCCCGTGACTTCCTGAGTGGGGAAGGGGACATCACCAAGCATCTGGCCTACATGGGATACATCGTGTGGCATGTGCAGATGCCTTAGATGAATTTGATTACGCCGTTGCCAATCTCTGTACTGACCTGAGAGATGGTTTGAGGCTAGGGTGAGTGGGGCATAGAGGGGCCAGAGCAAATCTAAACACATTTTAGATGCAATTAATTATGAACAAGCAATTGCTCGTTCATTTTCGTTGTCCTGAGTGTTTTGTATCTTGCCTGAAGAAGACCTAAGAGGTTGAAACGCGTCGTGTTTTGTCTTGTGATTCGTTTGTCTGTGTTTTCTTGGCGGTTCGCTATTAATCACATTTAAAATTTGTTTAGATTTCCGTCTGCAGTCACCTCACTTTGCAACTAGAGCAAATCTGTCTTGACTAGTAATGTAGAGCTTTGGCATTTCTTTCACTCGCAAGTGGAACAGAGTGAGTGTATGAAATCACCATTTCTGTTTTTGTGCACAAGTGTGTACATGCATGTATTCGTGGTAAAGCTCTTGCTCAACAAAATGTGGCATTAAGAATATATATTGATGAGATTTTTCATGTTGTTCCAGACATGAAGATTCAAATTGTAAAGCTGGTGAATCTGTCATTGTTATCATTTTTATTATTACCGGACTGACCTTAGAAATTTTCTTTTAAATGAATTTATGGTCTTCAACTGATAATATATGTAGTAAATGAGATATGCATAAAATGAAACATATTTACTTACATTGGTGCCGATATAAAAAATATCCTATTGAATATAGAACACATATTGGAGTCATATAGATTGATCTTGCCAAATACAGCAAAATGAGTCATGTCATTTATGGTCAATCAAGTAAATGAAGCCACATGAAAGCAGCGAATTAAAAACCCTCACTTGTTTCCACAATGAAAGTTATCATACAATACCAGTACATCATGAGTTTACCTCTGTTACAAGAGTCAAATAAGTTTAAATTGTGCCAGTGAAAGTGGAGATATCTAAAATGGATGGGTTAAAGAGTATGTCAGATAAGATACATGCTTTGTATACTGATTGATGTCAAAATGAATGCAGATTGAACTGTTGAATACATTTGCACTAGACTGCACACATGACAGAAGGCAGATTGCTGAGCTTGCTATCCGTGTGAACTTTGAACTTTCACCTCAGATGCAGGCTTGGAGACTATGGACAGTCTTTTACTCCACTGCCTGCTTCTGCATTCCCCATGGTGGTAGCCAGAGGTGGAGTCAGGGCAGTGTCGTGTTGTGTTGTCTTGTGGATGTAGCCAGTCTTTGACAGGGTGAATGTGTCAGTATGATAAAACTTTAAGGCAGTGGGTTCTATAAGATCATAACAAGTTAGTCGAAAATTGCTTCTTGTTTTTTTCTTCTTTTCACAACTGGAGTTACATGTATGGCACATATCTTTGTTCCCTCTGTTTTTTCCTGTGAATATAAAATGATAGAACAGATGCACACATACCTACCTGCATGTGCTCACAGAGGGATGCCCAACCTCACATTTTGTCTCTTTTTCATTTGTTGTTGTTGTTGCCCAATCATGACTCTTATGGGTTTTCCGCATGCATTACTTATGTTACAGTGACCTTCCTACAAAACGTTGCCAGTATGGGGCAAATAATAATAATATCCATAAGAACTTTTCCAACTTGTGGGTATAGTACATCTCATTCTGGTGGTGGAATCAACCAATCCTGTTTTGGTTTTCATAATGCTTTGACCATTCAGTACAAATGAAAAACCATAAACTAGGTGAATAGTGATGGAATGATTGTTTTACCCAGCTTGTCACACAATCACCATCAGTCTTGGGAGGGAAAGGTTGGGCAAGGAAGTGCACTCTTATGTCATGGAAGGAAGAGTGAGCATGGCTCTCGTCAATGCCATATATGCATCCCTGAATCTACAAACAATCAGGGATGCATTTTGTCCATAAACGGGCGTCCAATGGACATGCTATAAATCAGAACTAGAGTAGCAGTTTACAGCTATACCCATTTTATCTGACCACATACAGATTCTGCTGTCAGGTAGAAGAAAAAAATTCCCATCAGTATCAAACTGCCAGCAGAACTTGTAGCAGTCACTTAGCAAATACAGTGTATGCAAATACGGAATTCGCCACTCTCTGCACTGCTGATACAAATTTTTTTGTCTAACCGAATTGCTTCTCCAGCAGCTTGGAAAGTTAAGATGAAAGTGACAGGTTAGTTTTGACTGTTCTGTACCTATTTTGGGTAATATACTGTGTCCTCGTTTTAGTGATCTACTTCTAGCGCTCCAGGGAGAGGGTGTGAGGGACCCTTCTGAATCTGTTCTAATGGGAGCCCTGAGTGAGCCATCACTCCCACAGGCCCCCTGGGTGTTGTAACATGGAAAAAGAAATGAGCAAGGAGACCGTGAGCCATGAGAGAGGAGTCTTGACAGTAATCTTTGTGACATCAGTCCTGGGTTTGGTTTAGTGTACATGGTCAAAGCTAAGGAATAGAAAGGCAACCAATCCTTTGTGGAACAATCGAGTCGGGCCCATTTGCATCCACACTGTGCTTCTCTGACCACTTCGTTATTTCTTCTGCCACTTCCCATCACCTGACACTTTGATCTTTAGTCTTCCTGGCTCTGTCGTGTGTTTCATCTCTGTTGGACTTTCTTTCTCTGTCTGTCTGTCTCTCTCTCTCGTTCTTCTTCTCTCTCTCTTGTTGGGTTTCATTCTGTCTCTCTCAACCACACACGCACATACAAACACACGCGCGTGTGCACGCACGCACACACAGAGTGTGAAACCCATACCAACATAACATGTCTTGCAGGCGAGTTGTCACGCTGCTGTCTGGTGATTGGACCTTTGCTGCCTCTTTACGCGCTCCAGCATCAGCCGCCTGCAGAAGATCCACAATGTGGAGTTGGTCTTCAAACAGCTGGCACAGCGAGGGCTTGACCTGATGACGCCAAAGGTAGGCCACAGTTGTGGCAGTGTAGCCTTCCTGTACAGACCCAAGCAAAACTCCTCTAAGTTTGATTGTGGTCAGAATGTATGGCACTGCAAGACTGATTGTGGTCATCGTGTGTTGTGTTGTGTCTTCCTGATACAGATGCCAGGGGTTGTTCAGTACACATATATATTTTGCCTGCCTTCTAGAAGATGTGTACTGATGACTTTTCTGCGACTCTCTGTGACTCTTCCTTTTTTGTTTTTGTCTTTTTTTTTTTAACCCTCTCTTTGCAATTGTTTTGCCTTTGTGGATTATTTTCATTTATTTCTTCTAGAAACTATCTTACGCTCATTCCTGGTCAATTGCCATCTTTTTAATTACACATACTATACCGTGGCTCACTATGCAATAAGCGGCAGCAATTTGCTATCCCTGCCTCGTTTACATAAAGTCCGTACGGACAACAAAACCCTTGAAGGCTCGTGCCTTGCGCATGCTCAGAATCATCCTCTTTTCTCGGCAGCCATTTTCCCGTTAAGCCGCGTGTACCGAGCAGCTAAGATTTTTTTTTACTTTTCTCGCAATCGATCGATTGTCGTTGCTGTTCTTTGGTGTCTTTGCTTATGTTTTCACTTAGGGAGAAACGTACGCGAAGCGATTGGGTGGTAAGGCGAGAGTTAAGAAGGTTTCGTCTTTCGATTCCCGCATCTCGCCGGCAGGCGCTTTGTCTCTAGCCCCGCCAAAGCCTCCTCTCACTTCAGCGTCACTTTCTCCCAAGGGTTCACTTCAACTCAGCTGCGGTTCTGTTGTGTTGATAGCGAGCTCTTTCTCGCAACCCTCAATTTTGTGACGGTGATCGGCTCAGCTGCGGTTCTGTCGATCCCGTACAGCGAGCTCTTTCTCGCAACCCTCAATTTGTGACGGTGATCGGCTCAGCTGCGGTTCTGTCGATCCCGTCCCTTTGTCCCTAACGGCGAGCGACTCGGCTGCGTTCTGTCGTTCCCGTTAACTGCATCGTGTGTTCAGTTCAGCTGCGGTTCTACTGCACACAGTTGGGTCTCCATGGCAGAACCGAAGATGCATGAGCCCTCTACGGAGGGATGGGGCAATGAGGTAGACTTGTCTACCCCTCCCTCCCCGCTCGGTAGGCGATAAAAGGGGAAGCAACTTCCTCTCAGGGGCTCGAATCTCGTTCGTCCCGGTTTGTTTCCCTTCCCCCACCTATGTGTCGGCCCCTTCTTTTGGGCAAGACACTTTGGTTTCGCCCTCTTTTCCGAGCGCCCCCTCAGGGGACCGGCGCATTAGGCCCCCCATTTACTGGGTTGGGCAGCAGCCACACCCTCAGCCCCCCCTTTCATGGGGTCAGGGCCTTTGCCTGGGCACCATGGGCCCAATGGCAATATTCCCAACCATGGGCTTTCCACAGCCCCCTGCTCCGGGGTTTCCCTGGTGGCCGGGTTTTATGCCCAGCCCTCCACCAGTGCAGGCCTCTTCCTCACAGGCCCCCTCGGCCCACCCGGTGACTGATCCCACCCCCGGAGTGTCTGGGGAATCTGCCATCCAGGCCACCCTGGGCTTTCGCGCGGCATCGTTTCGCCAAGGGCGGCCACCCCCTCGGTCTGTGGATCCGACCTGGCGGATTCTGATCAGAGGAAGAGGGCCAATCGCCCGTTTCTTATTCCTTCCAGGACTGGGTGGCCTTTCTGGCTCCCTTGTCCTGGAGGCGGTGTCATCCTCTCAGGAGGTCAGAGCCCCCTGCCCTTCGGCGGGAACTCGCCCTGGGATCTCACCCATTGGCAGCTATGCCCTCCTCTCTGCTAAAGGTCGGTCATGGTGGCCGACTGCATGAGGAGGGACCAATTAAGAGTCAGGGCACGGAGGCACAGGACATCATGCTGGTTCTGTCCCTGATTTCCCTGGTGCGCTGGCGTCGGGAAGTTCCTTAAGCCAGAGAGGCTTCCATTTGCCAAGAAGGCCTTCTTGGCAAATGATACTATCCCGGAAGCCACTCTCCCCCTCTCCCAGGAGACCTCCTCCTGGTCCAGGAGAGGTTGAATCACACGCTAGGCAGGTGGTCCCTTTAAAGAGCGCTGCCTTGCCGAGTGGGAAAAAGGTCGGCGAGGAGGGGTTTGGAGGCCATCTCGTCATGGATTCCTTCTAGGGGGACTAGTGTCTGCCCTTAAGGATCCTGATTCAGATTCCTTCTCTCCGCCAGTCCGCGGACCCAGCGGCTGTGGTACCCTTTAAATCGTCAATGGCTGAAGGGCTTAAGTATTCGGCTGGGGCCTTCGCTGGGCTCCATCTGAACTCGGAACTAGCGAGGAGAGATGGCTGTCCCTTTTGGCATCTTCTGTGGCCGCTCTGCCTCTGCCCGCGCCTCCCTCAGAGCCTTGCCAGTCAAGTCAGGGTCTCTGTTCGGGAATTCACGTACAGGCTACCATTAAGAGCAGGCCGAGATTAGGCGTGACCTCGCCTTTCAATCAGTCCCCCCTCCCCCCCGCCCCGGTTCAAAACGCAAGGCGCCACCCGCCTTTCTCATCACCGGGTCCCTCTCAACCCAGGGGACGACGGTCATTTGGACCCCCGGGATCGAGGCAAGCAACCCAGCAGGGGTCGGCCTCAGGCACGGCCGGCGGGTCCGAAAGCTCCACGCCTCAGACGGCCCACCCCCAATGACTTGCCCCGACCGGGGTACTTCACCCCGGGGCGGTCCTGTGGGCAGTCTGTCCAGGCACCTCAGTGCCTGGGAGCGGCTTCCCGCAAGCCCTTGGGCTCTGCGGGTGATCAGGTCGAGTTTCGTCTTCCTTGGGGTGCAGTAAAGGCTCCTCTCACTCATTTCCCTCCTCCTTTTGCTCCTCCTCGGGATCTGGCGGCCTCTCGGGCCAGGAGGTCCTTTCGCTCTTAGCCAAGGGAGCCACAGAGGAAGTCCTCTTCCATTCCTCTCCGGGCTTTTATGGCCGCATTTTTGTGGTTCCCAAAGCTTCTGGAGGATGGAGACCGGTTTAGACCTCTGCCCTTGAACAGGTTCTTATCGTCCTCCGTTTTTGGGATGGAAACCCCCATGTCAATCCGCGATGCATGCATCCCGGCGACTGGGCGGTTATCCATCGACCTGAAAGATGCGTACTTCCATCTCTTGGTCCCCCCAAGGGACAGGAAGTACCTCCGCTTCGTGTGGAGAAGCCGCGTTTTTCAGTTCGGGGCTCTTCCCTTTGGGCTAGCCCCGGCCCCTTGGGTTTTCACGAAGGTGGCCCGGGAACTTTGCGTGCATGTTCGGGAGATAGGAATTCGTCTGAAGGCCTATCTCGACGATTGGCTTCTTCTTGCCTCATCCAGCACTCTGTGCTCCAGCAAGCCTCCAGGTTTTAAACCTCTGTCAGCAGCTGGGATTTGTTCGCAACGAGGAGAAGTCCGATCTCATCCCGTCGCAGCAGTTTCAGTTTCTGGGCATGTCCTTCCACACCACCAACTGGTTGGTCTCTCCAACCCCCCAGCGCCTGGTTTCGCCTACAGCACCTCTTGGCCCATCTCCTTTCCCTTTGGGTCAGGCTCCAGCCAGAAAGCTGGCCTCTCTTCTGGGTCTGATGGAGTCCTTGGCCCCCTTAGTGCCCCTCGGACGAAATGCACAAACGCCGGTTTCAACGCCTCTTTCGCAAGCGTTGGTCTCAGGCGTTGCAGTCGTGGGACCTTCCGATCCTTCTCGGTCAGTGGTTCCCGTCATCGGTGGCCCCAAAGGCACTCCCAGTCCTGGCTGGCTCAGGGAGTCCCATCACACCCCCTCCTTCACAGGAGGACCTGTTCACGGATGCGTCCAGTCCGGGTGGGGTGCCCACGTCAGCTCTCTGACGGCGGCCGGGCAATGGACCCCGGAGATGGGATCCCGGCATATCAATCGGCTAGAGCTGGAAGCCGTGTTCCAAGCCTCAAGGAGTTTCTTCCTTCCTGAAGGGAAAACACATTCTCCTCAACACTGACAACACGACTGTGGCGTGTTATGTCAACAAGCAAGGGGGGGCGCGTTCTCACTCCTTGTCCTGAGGGCGGAACAGTTCTCCTTGGTGCGAGACTCAATCAATCCGGATCTCGGCCAAGCACGTTCCGGAAAAATCAACATTCTCGCGGACTCCCTCAGCAGGTCGCACATGGTTCTTCCCTCAGAATGGACTCTCGTCCACTCAATCCTGGAACCTCTCTGGACTATGGTTCAAACCACAGGTAGACCTGTTCGCCACCCGGTTCAACCACCGTCTCCAGCTGTATGTCTCCCAGTTCCGGATCCGGCAGCGTGGGCTGTGGACACCCTGTCCATCCCTTGGTCCGGACTGACGGGCTATGCCTTTCCCCGTTCCCCATTCTGGGAAAAGTTCTCCGCAAAGCAAGGGAAGACGCAGCCACGCTTATTCTTGTGGCCCCACGCTGGCCGGCCCAAGCGTGGTTCCCAGAACTGTTACACCTGTCTCACGTGCCTCCGATACCGCTCGCCTTAAAGGCAAAGTCCCTGCTTCAGCCACGGTCAGGCATTCCACACGGCAATCAAACGTGCTGCATCTTCACGCCTGGCTACTGTGCGGGACGCGCTGTCTGCACAAGGCGCCTCCCCCGCGGTAATCGGCCTTGTGGAACATGCCACAGGTCAGGCACCCAAAGTGTTACAGTGTCCCCTGGAATGGCTGGCTCTCTTAGTGCTCCAGCCACGCAGTATCACCTTATTCTCCTTCTCAATGCCAATTGGCGAACTACCTAGCTTTTCTTCATCAGAGAGAAAACTTTCAGCCTCCTCTGTTAAGGTTCACAGGGCGGCTATTTCCACCACTATCCGCCAGTTAGGGGCCCCTCCTTCGGGGCGACCCTCTCTGCGGGATCTGGTCAGAGGAGCAGCCCTACAGGAGGCCCGATGCCCCCGTACCCCGGCGTGGGATCTTTTCTTAGTCCTCTCCGCCTCAGGCTCCCCCCTTACGAGCCCCTCCGGGAGTGTTCTCTGAAATTCCTTTCCTTCAAAAACAGCCTTTCTCGTTTCCCTGGCTTCAGGGAGGCGCTGCAGTAAAGTCCACGCCCTTAGTGGCCTGCCTGGGGACGTCGCCTCCGAACCGGAAAGGCTCATATCTCTTCGCCTCTCCCAGAATTTTTAGCGAAAAACCAGTTGCCCGGTTCTCCTTCCCCGACTATCTCCATTCTCCCTCTCACTTCTATTCTCGCCCCAGACGACGAAGACCGCACTCTCTGTCCGGTGCGCGCTCTGCGGGAGTATAGGAAACGCACGAAATCTTCTCGCTCCAAGCAGCGCCACCTGTTTCTCTCTTACAACGAAGGTTATAAGGAGGACATCAGGCGCTCTTCAATCTCTCGATGGCTGAGAGAAGTCATTAAAGCTGCGTACGCGAGACTGAAGGGGATTTGGCTGTTTTCTCACCAAGACCTCATGAGATTAGGGCATGGGCATCTTCGCTGGCAGTAGCTTTATAATGCCAGCATTCAGAGTGTGTTAGATGCCGCATATTGGCGTTCCCCTGGCACCTTCATCCAATTCTACCTGCGCGACGTTTCTCGTCTGCGCGATGATGGGTCTAGGGGCATCGCTTCAGCTGTGGTGGCCCAACACTCCATCTCCGCCACACGCTCCGGCTCTTCTCGCTCCTCCAGGCGCGTAACCAGGTGAGCCCTCCTTCCAGGTAGTGCGACTCTGCATTAGTGAGCACGTATAGTATGTGTAATTAAAAGGAATTTTTATTCTAAAATTACGTTTAATCTAACATACTTACCGTGGCTCACGCAGAGGCCCTCCCTACCTCCCCGCCGTCCTGGTTCCATCAGGAGTTCTCAGTCAGGGTTGATATACCTCGAAAAGAGGATGATTCTGAGCATGCGCAAGGCACGAGGCCCTTTCAAGGGTTTGTTGTCCGTTCGGACTTTATTGTATACGAGGCAGGATAGCAAATTGCTGCCGCTTATTGCATTAGTGAGCCACGGTAAGTATGTTAGATTAAACGTTATTTTAGAATAAAAAATTTCCTTTTTCTTCACAATGGTGACAAGGTACTGAATGAAATTCTACAGGCTGTTGCAGTAGACACTACCTGTCCGTTCTGCAATGTCTGTTTGCTTACATGCATTGAGGGCAGGATGGGAACTGACTGAGGGAAGGGTGTGTGTGCTGTGATGACTCACTGACGGCAGAGTGGGCACTGATTCAATGATTGAGAGCACAATTGTGTTCTGTAATGGCTGAATTAGGACAGGATGGGTTCTGTTGGGACTGACTGAGGGCATGGTTGTGCTTTATGATCAATGGTTGAGGGCACAATGTGTTCTATAGTAGAATGATTGAAGGCAGGCTGGGACTGACTGAGGGCATGGTTGTGCTTTATGATCAATGGTTGAGGGCATGGTGTGTTCTATAGTAGAATGATTGAAGACAGGCTGGGGACTGTTGAGGGCATGGTGTGCTTTATGATGAATGATGGAGGGCATAGTGTGTTCTATAGTAGAATGATTGAAGACAGGCTGGGGACTGATTGAGGGCATGGTGTGCTTTATGATGAATGATGGAGGCATAGTGTGTTCTATAGTAGAGAATGATTGAAGGCAGGCTGGGGACTGATTGAGGGTATGGTTGTGCTTTATGATGAATGGTTGAGGGCATAGTGTGTTCATAGTAGAATGATTGAAGGCAGGCTGGGGACTGATTGAGGGCATGGTTGTGCTTTATGATGAATGATGGAGGGCATAGTGTGTTCTATAGTAGAATGATTGAAGGCAGGCTGGGGACTGATTGAGGGCATGGTGTGCTTTATGATGAATGATGGAAGGTATAGTGTGTTCTATAGTAGAATGATTGAAGGCAGGCTGGGGACTGATTGAGGGCATGGTTGTGCTTTATGATGCATAGCTGCCAACTGCTACGAGATCGCCGTAGTTTGCTACGCCAAGAGAATGCTTGCTACGACGCTACTACGATCATTAAATTGCTACGGCGAAACAAAAAAATTCGAAGATACTTTCATTTTGTTTGGACAGCGCTAAGTAACGTCTCTATCGGTCTGTCGGAACTGCATTTCCGCTTTCGGTTTTACTGTAGCACGTGATCATTTCGACCAATCAATGGCGACTAACGTCTTGCTCAGTTCGCAACAGTGTGTGAGTAGATTTTTTTTACAATTTGCCTTCTTCCTCTGTTTACTCTCTGTATAATAACATTTATAGATATACTAAGAGTACTGTAGCTTTAATGTGGTCCGTAAAACTGGTTATAGGCCTGATTTCTTTTTAGAATGCTCGCAAAATTAAGTTGCTACTGTCAAATTGGAAATGCTACTGTGAAAATTGTGAAATGCTACTGTAAGCCGCATGAGCAGGTTGGCAGCTCTGATGATGAATGATGGAGGGCATAGTGTGTTCTATAGTAGAATGATTGAAGACAGGCTGGGGACTGATTGAGGGCATGGTTGTGCTTTATGATGAATGATGGAGGGCATAGTGTGTTCTATAGTAGAATGATTGAAGACAGGCTTGGGACTGATTGAGGGCATGGTTGTGCTTTATGATGAATGATGGAGGGCATAGTGTGTTCTATAGTAGAATGATTGAAGGCAGGCTGGGGACTGATTGAGGGCGCATGGTTGTGCTTTATGATGAATGATGGAGGGCATAGTGTGTTCTATAGTAGAATGATTGAAGACAGGGTGGAGACTGATTTTGGCATGGTGTGCTTTATAATGAATGGTTGAGGCAGGGTTGCACATCCACGTCGGACATCGGACATAGACCGATTGCACATGCAGAATGTCCGATATAACTGGCAGTGAAGAGGACAAATGTCCCATTACTTTGCCGAAAACGCGGTCACTGTCCGATAGCTTTCCGATGCTCACGGACATGGCACCGGCCGTTTATATCAAGCCCGCATAACTATTTGAGTCCGACCGTCATACAGAACTCCAGTCTGTAACTTTAGTGTAAGCCCAGTGAATCACTAGGCCTATAACTATTACTAGTCCCGTGTGCCACTGGCACTAAGCTTAGTGGCGAGCTGTGGCGGTCTATTTTTAGCTCGTTGGCTTGCAACTCTGCCTCCCTGACTCGCAGAGGATGAGCCAGCGAGGTACACGGCTCGCAGCTGAGAGCTCGCAGCCAGCTTGTGTCAGGGTTATTTTTAGCGTAAAGCGGCTAAAGAGCGATAAGCCTTGTACTTGTTACGTGTTGTAGGCCATGTAGGCACATGTTGCCCAGCTTGCCATCACCCTGCCCGTCCATACAGCTGATGTAGAAAGAGGTTCAGCACTCAGAATTTGATTTGACAAGTCAAAGGAACAGACTGACAGCAGAAAACCAGGCCATGCTGATGAGGGTGCAAATGGAAGGACCAAGTGATGTCAAGGGGGAATCAGAATGGGTGTTCAGGGTGACAGAAAAGTGGGGAGAGAAAAGGAACAGAATGCTCTTCAACCAAAAAGACGACTCCAAATGAATCAATATTGTACTTGAATACTAGCATTAGCAATGAATAGTGATTTAGGAAAGACACTGCCTCTGTGTGTGTGACTGTGTGTGTGTGTGGACTAGTAATAGTATGTTTACCAAACATGGCTTCCCACTCTAGGAATATAGTCAGCTTTTGTAATACCATTTTTGTGTGCATGATAAAACTTAATATACATTCAATCTGGCTTGCGTTCAAAATGTCCGATTGATTTTGTTATGAAGAGGACAAATGTCCTATTACTTCAGGGTGGTCCAGGACATTTGTCCTATAGATACTGCTAAGGATGTACAACCCTGGTTGAGGGCATAGTGTGTTCTATAGTAGAATGATTGAAGGCAGGCTGGGGACTGATTGAGGGCATGGTGTACTTTATTATGAATGGTTGAGGGCATAGTGTGTTCTATAGTAGAATGATTGAAGGCAGGCTGGGGACTGATTCAGAGACTGAGGGTAGGGTGTGTCCTGTGGTGACTGATTGAGGACAGGGTGTGTCCTATGGTGACTGATTGAGGACAATGTGTCATATGGTGACTGATTGAGGACAATGTGTCATATGGTGACTGATTGAGGACAGGGTGTGTCCTGTGGTGACTGATTGAGGACAGGGTGTGTCCTATGGTGACTGATTGAGGACAGGGTGTGTCCTATGGTGACTGATTTGAGGACAGGGTGTGTCCTATGGTGACTGATTTGAGGACAGGGTGTGTCCTATGGTGACTGATTGAGGACAGGGTGTGTCCTATGGTGACTGATTGAGGACAGGGTGTGTCCTATGGTGACTGATTTGAGGACAGGGTGTGTCCTATGGTGACTGATTTGAGGACAGGGTGTGTCCTATGGTGACTGATTGAGGACAGGGTGTGTCCTATGGTGACTGATTGAGGACAGGGTGTGTCCTATGGTGACTGATTGAGGACAATGTGTCATATGGTGACTGATTGAGGACAGGGTGTGTCCTATGGTGACTGACTGAGGACAATGTGTCATATGGTGACTGATTGAGGACAGGGTGTGTCATATGGTGACTGATTGAGGACAAGGTGTCATATGGTGACTGATTGAGGACAGGGTGTGTCATATGGTGACTGACTGAGGAGAGGGTGGTTCATATGGTGACTGATTGAGGACAGGGTGTGTCATATGGTGACTGACTGAGGAGAGGGTGGTTCATATGGTGACTGATTGAGGACAGGGTGTGTCATATGGTGACTGACTGAGGAGAGGGTGGTTCATATGGTGACTGATTGAGGACAGGGTGTGTCATATGGTGACTGACTGAGGAGAGGGTGGTTCATATGGTGACTGATTGAGGACAGGGGTGTCATATGGTGACTGACTGAGGAGAGGGTGGTTCATTATGGTGACTGATTGAGGACAGGGTGGTTTATATGGTGACTGAGGACAGGGTGGTTCATATGGTGACTGATTGAGGACAGGGTGGTTCATATGGTGACTGAGGAGAGGGTGGTTCATATGGTGACTGATTGAGGACAGGGTGGTTCATATGGTGACTGAGGACAGGTGGTTCATATGGTGACTGAGGACAGGGTGGTTCATATGGTGACTGATTGAGGACAGGGTGGTTCATATGGTGACTGAGGAGAGGGTGGTTCATATGGTGACTGATTGAGGATAGGGTGTGTCATATGGTGACTGACTGAGGAGAGGGTGGTTCATATGGTGACTGATTGAGGACAGGGTGGTTCATATGGTGACTGAGGACCGGGTGGTTCATATGGTGACTGAGGACAGGGTGGTTCATATGGTGACTGATTGAGGACAGGGTGGTTCATATGGTGACTGATTGAGGACAGGGGTGGTTTATATGGTGACTGATTGAGGACAGGGTGGTTCATATGGTGACTGAGGACAGGGTGGTTCATATGGTGACTGACTGAGGACAGGGTGGTTTATATGGTGACTGAGGACAGGGTGGTTCATATGGTGACTGAGGACAGGGTGGTTCATATGGTGACTGATTGAGGACAGGGTGGTTTATATGGTGACTGATTGAGGACAGGGTGGTTCATATGGTGACTGACTGAGGACAGGGTGGTTTATATGGTGACTGAGGACAGGGTGTATCGTATGGTGACTGAGGGCAGGGGGTGTCATATGGTGATTGATTGAGGACAGGATGTATTGATTGATGACTGATTGAGGGAAGGGTATGTTTCATGATGACTGATTGAGGGCAGGATATGTTCCATGATGACTGATTGAGGGCAGGGTATGTTCCATTACGACTGAGGCCAGGGTATGTTCCATGATGACTGATTGAGGGCAGGGTATGTTCCATTACAACTCTTGAACTGTGGCCAGGGTATGTTCCATGATGATTGAAGGCAGGGTATGTTCCATGATGACTGATTGAGGAAGGGTATGTTCCATGATGACTGATTGAGGGCAGAGTATGTTCCTTGATGACTGATTGAGGCCAGGGTATGTTCCGTGATGACTGATTGAGGCCAGGGTATGTTCCATGATGACTGATTGAGGCCAGGGTATGTTCCATGATGACTGATTGAGGCCAGGGTGTGTTCCATGATGATTGAGGGAAGGGTATATTCCATGATGATTGAGGGAAGGGTATATTCCATGATGATTGAGGGAAGGGTATATTCCAT
Source organism: Conus ventricosus (assembly GCA_018398815.1). Taxonomy (NCBI): domain Eukaryota; kingdom Metazoa; phylum Mollusca; class Gastropoda; order Neogastropoda; family Conidae; genus Conus; species Conus ventricosus. The sequence continues at coordinate 29,406,725 of CM031618.1, forward strand.
GATGATTGAGGGCAGGGTATGTTCCATGATTGAAGGCAGGATATGTTCCATGATGATTGAGGGAAGGGTATGTTCCATGATGACTGAGGGAAGGGTATGTTCCATGATGATTGAAGACAGGGTATGTTCCATGATGACTGAGGGAAGGGTATGTTCCATGATGATTGATTGAGGGCAGGGTATGTTCCATTATGACTGATTGAGGGTAGTTATCTGGATGTGTTCCATGATGACTGAGGGCAGGGTATGTTCCATGATGACTGAGGGAAGGGTATGTTCCATGATGATTGATTGAGGGCAGGGTATGTTCCATTATGACTGATTGAGGGTAGTTATCTGGATGTGTTGTTTACTGATTGGTCAGGTAATTGGTAATTGGCATGATGTTTTCTTTTTTAATATAAGCAGGGTGATTGATTGAAATACTTTTTTTTGTGCCATGATTGTTTTGTGAGCAGGGGCAATAATGAACCCTCGAGACATTGTAGACGGTCACAGGGAGAAAACTCTGGCTTTTCTGTGGAAACTCATCTTCCATTTTCAGGTATGGGCTTTTTGTTTCTTTGTTTGGTCAGTTTATTCAGTGATTAACTGATCTGTAAATTTATTAATGTAAACATTCAGTACCCTCCCCTCTTAACAGACATTAGTTATCTCCCCCCCACTCAAACAACTCTTCCATCTCTCTCTCCCCTTTACATCCTTAAGTGTCTCCTGTGCCCCCGCCTCTGCCTTCCTCACCCACCCTACCGCCTTTTCTCTTTCTGTTTCTTCAGCACGGTAACTTTTTGTTTCTTCTGCTTTCTGTCATCCGTGTGGTCTGGAAGGTGTTAGTCATTGTAGCCAGATGTTGCTGTGCTTTGTAGACCGTGGCGACGCTGAACGAGCAAGAACTGCAGGAAGAGGTGAACATCCTGGAACGCACGCTGCGGGTCAAACTGTGCATGCAGAGGCTGCTGGGACACCCTCACAGTTTGCAGCACTGTGCCGGTGAGTCACCGACACATCAGTCCTGGGGGGTTCGTTGCTGTTGTTTTTCGTTGTTGTTGCAGTCTGCACACATTAAAGATTCCAGAGCTTGATACTTATCAATTGAAGATTAGGTACAGCATGCACAAACACACACAAAAAAAGTTATGGAATATGTCATGTGCAGTTTCATATCAAGTACATGACATTTAATGGTAGCAAATTTAGCAGTTATATTGCAATGTATAACAAAATTTCAATGTTCATATCATTTCTGTAAGGCTTAGGTCACAAAACGACGTGAAAACAAAAAAAAAACTTGCAGTCTTTTTGGTTTTGTTTGTTTGGCTTTTTTTTTTTTTTTTATAATTCTTGACATTTATCCTCTATAAAGTGTATGGTTATGGGATAGTTTTTCTCTGATACTTTGTACCATTCATTCTTGCCCTGTGTAGATGCTTCATTTTTATGGATATAGTTTTTGGGGAGGGGTGGTGTGGGCGGGGGGACGGGGTGTGTCAGCTTTACCATTTGCATCCTGATCTGCAGCATGGGCCGTCAAGTGACTGTTTAGTGTTACCTGAAGTCGCCACATTGCTTGCTGAAAATCATGATCTCAGCTCCTCTTTCTTCTCTAGTTTCTGCTCGGTTCTGCTGCAACCATAGTTGAAGCTCATCAGTTGTTCACCATCCAGAATTTATGACAACATTTTGTTGTTGTCTGTGTTTTGTTTGCAGCCAGACGAGATTCTGGTGGGCCCAGCGCGGTGATGGACAATCCCATGCTGCAACTGTTGCTGAAATGGTGTCGAACAGTCTGCCTTCACTACGGCGTCAAGGTACCCTTGTGTGATTTCTTTCAGTCTGCAAAGGGAGTGAAGTGCAGACCTGTGCGCTGTACGATTTTTGCGTATAGTCTCATGAAATTCAATACGGCTATATGATTGTACGTTTGAAAACCGAATTGTACGAATTTTTATCACTGAGCTCACACGTAATCCGGCCGAGTCCAAGAGTCTGGTCCAACTTTCAAAGTTCCCATGGCGCATGCGCTCTTTCTTCCTCTATGAATGCATATTTAACGTGGCTTCTCGTTCAGCTTCAATTCGTGCCCATGAAACGGAAAACGAAAATTCAGATTCATTGGTGGAAGCTGTAATACATGAACAGAAGTACAAACCAGCGTATCATACAGTTTTCAAGTTCATTACTGTGTCAAAGAAGGGCAATACGTTCGCACACGACACCACGTGTAACTGTGAAATCTTGATTGCTCACAGTGGTCGTTTTGACATTCAGCAGCACATCAATAGCAAAAGTCGCAAGGGAAACAGTGATTCCTAAAAACGGTAGGTTATGAACATTCAAAGTTTTTTTGTGAAGTCGAGTTCTGCTGGCATTTCTTCTAATGAGAGACTGGAACATCAAACTACTCGTGCAGAGGGACAAAAAACTCCAAAATCCCCAAAGGAGCACACTGTCCAATGAAACACTTGAAAGTCTTCTCATCCTGAAGAATGATGACTGTTCTTCAATAGATGCAGTTCACAGCCTCTCAGCTGACAATTTAAAAGAGCTGAAATCACCAAAATCTGAAATAAAATTCACATCATGATTATTATGCTCTTCAGAAAGACTGCTTAGCTTATCAACAGACTTCTTCTTCTTCCTTGGCAGACAGTGAAAAAGTGCCCATTTTTTTTTTATTACCATATGAAAGAAATAGAAGATTACATCAAGAATTTTTTTTCCAGTTATGTCCACCAGTATAGTAACAAGTGAAGAGACAGTTATTTAAAAGTGTTATAAAAATTCAACATCAGTTGATGTTCTTGTTATTTTTCTCAGCAAAGGCTTTCGCCCATTAGAGGACACTGGCTAGAAACTCGGATTAGTTTGACAATCGATTGTTAATGAAGCCACTTTAATGCTTTTCATGAAAATACATCTTTTAAAGTAATAAATTTTCTGTGTTTCCAATGTCTTGAATGCATTCAGTATTGTTTCTTAGGCAGTTACTTTGCACTGCAAAAGCTTGTAAACACATTTTACACACAATTGTACACACTTTTGACCCGAAACCTAAACATAGAATTTCTGAGGGGTAACCAGGTCTGGAAGAGTCATCCTAGCGCAGCGAGGAAAGGGTCATCGTAGTGTAGTGTGAGAAGGGTCATTATAGGTCAGTGGGTCAGCGATCAGTATGGTGTTGTGGGTGAAAGGTCATTACAGTGTAAAGGGTCAGGGGTCATTACGGTATAGTGGATGACATGCCATAGCATTGTGATGAAGGGTAATTACCATACAGCTGGAGAATGGTCATATTGTAGTGGGCTACAGATCTTTGTAGTGCTGTGGGTAAAGTCTGATTATCGTGTAGTGGGTGATCCTTGGGTGAAGAATCAGCGTAGGATATGAAGTCCCGTTATAGTGCAACAGTTAGGTGGGTGAAAGGTTGTTAAAGTATAATGGGTGTTGAGTCATTATTGTGTAGTGGGTGAAGGGTCATTATGTTGTTGTGGGTGAAAGGTCATTGTATTGTGATGGATGAAAGACTTTACAATATGTGGTAATGGTGAAAGGGTACGTTAAAGTGTAGTGGACAAAGGGTCATTACTAGTGTTAAGGATGATAAGGTTTTTAGAGGTAGTGGGTGAAG
>CM031618.1:29410452-29425452 GCA_018398815.1 Conus ventricosus
TTTTAATGAACTGCAATTATGAACTAAGTGAATTACTTTACATATGAAGAATAATGAACGATTTAAACAAGTAACAGTAAAGAAAACTGAAGACTTTTGAATTGCTGTTTGAAAATTTCACATTTTTTGTCTTTTATAAACGCTAATGTTTAAAACTGCAGCATGGATTAAATAAGACAAAGTTCTTATATCAGCCTTTTAAAACCTTTTTGAATTTACTCTTTGGTGGGTTGGCTCTTCATTTCTGAATGTGTGCACATGATTTCAGAGGAAAGGTATGTTGGGAACTCGCCAGAAACAGCCTTTGACCTCGGTGGTGCAGACCAAGTCCTTGAAAAGCATCCATGATAACTACAGCCCAAGGAAGAGTGGAGGAGACCCGGGAACTGCGCTCTCATGTCAGGCCCTCAGGGCTGGTGCTGCCCATGGATCAGGAAAACCTGTGTCCAGGAGAGAGCTGGAAGAACATTCTCCACAGACTCCGCCTCCACTGGAGTCCACTGCCATCTGCAAGGTGATGAGCGGCATGAGCAGAAGGTGATGGACAGACGGAAGAGTGGGTTCCTTTCTCCCACCTTGTCCAAGATGAGTCCCATCCCTCTGACAGCAGACAACAACAACGGCTGTATCGTGGAGTCCTACTTGTCCACCACCACTGGTGCCATGCTTCCATGAATGGAGGCATGGAGGAGAGAGGGGCCCACTTAAAAACGTAACTGAGAATGGAAATAAGGCAGGGTAGGAACAGCAGGGAGAGTGACAGAGACAAGCCAGACATGTCTCACTTGAAGAAGAATTTTGGCAGAAATGTGTCCACTCAGGCAGAGAAGCCCAAGGTTCATGTGTCGCCCAACTCCTTTCTAAATGACTCCATAGCAGCAAGACCACAGCTAGCACAGAAGCAGAGGTTGGACAAGTAAGAGCATCGTACCATGTGGCCAGGGTGTCTGAAAAGGTGACGGTCAGTCCAACTCCTTTGTGCAGAACATGGGCAACAAGCAGTCTGTTCCTTTCCCACAGAGGTCCAGCATTCCAGCCCTCTGCGGTCCTCAATGATTCTATCCCCACACCATCATGATGAAGCAGCTTGAGGATGTTCGGAAGTCTCTTCACGATGGTTCCTTCCATGAAAGTCCTGTCCTTTCCACTGGTGCCAAGATCCAGGTCAAGCCAGTGCCCAGGCCTCACCCTCCAGGGAAAGTTACTGACAGACTTTCCCAGCTGGCCCAGCCCAAAACCCGCAACATATTCATTCATCCACAGCAGCCTGGCGTTCCTGGCAGAAGGAGAAGTTCCTGCAGCGGAAGCTCCATGAGAAAGCCTGCTTTGCCAAAATCACTGATGTTCCAAGCCCCAGGAGGAAGACGTTTTGATCACTAAGAAACAACAGGGCAAAAAGACATCACCTGTGAAGAACAGTTGCAGAATGGTAAACGTGGAAGGAAGGGTATGGAACAGAGAGAACTGTTGAGCAGCTGGTCCTCTTCAGGTGTGTTGAAAGAAACCGACAGCTGACACAGAGCAGGCACAAGTTAATGTGGTGAGAGTTGACGGTCAGACAGTGACGAAACACTGCAAAAAGAAGGAGCAAGTCTTCCCAGAGCACAGCAAGATGCACTCTGTTGTCCCTGATGACCTTCATAATGAGGGGATCACACAGGATGATGTCTCAACCGATCGCCGTCGCTCCATGTGGAAGTCCCTGCTGTGGCTGGCTTTGTGTCCCCTGTGATTGCAGTGCAGTCAGACTGTGACTCCACAGGAGATAATGTGCACTCTCAGATGATCAGAGCTGAAGACTGTTGTCACCCAACTCAACAAGCCTCGTTTCAGCAGGTCACATTGACTGCAGAGACAGACGGAGACATCACAAAAGCAGTTTCACAGGAAATCAAAGACAAAGGACGTCAAAGTTCAGGGCGTCGCTTGTTTCCTGGTGTAATCAGTGACACTTGAACCTGTCCAAAGACTTCCGTCCACTATGGTCTGGCTCTGCCACTGTCACCAAGAGCGCCCCTCCATCACCCCGCCATTTCCTGGATCTGCTGATAGTTTAAGAAACTCTTCCTGAGATTAGCACCAGTGCTGTGCGGAGCATGGACACCAAGTCCACTCCTGAAGCTGTGTCTCAGAACAAGGAAGGGGTATAGAATGCGAAAAGCAGACCATAGAAGACTGGTGAGATTGTGGGCACCATTCAAGCAAATGATCGTCCCAAAAGAGGGACAAAAGAGAAAGAAGCAGCTAGGGAGACTGCAAATAATGTTGAAATAGTGGACATGTCTTTGGAAAGCAGGCACTCATTAAAAGGTCAAATAGATAGGTCTCTGAGTAAAAGTGACATGCAGAAGGCAGAGATTGTGGACATGGCTTTGACCGACAGCCAGCTGCAGAGAGGAAAGCCAGGGCGATTGTTTGATGATCTGCAAAACACACAGGAAAAGAGCACGCCTGAGAATATGCATCTACAAGGAAAACGCTTTAACAGCTTTGAATGGGGTTCACCTCAGCACTACCACAAAATCCTGGTAGTGAAATGAATCGCCGTTCGATCACTCACTGTCACCAAGTCCCGCCCTTCTCAGGCTCTTCTGGATGCCTGCAACAGTGGTAGTACTGGTACAGGTACTGGTAGGAAAGTTGCCACCAATTCACAAGACAATACATAGAATGCAAGGAAATGAAAATGACAGTGATGAATCTCTGGCGGTCAGAAACGATCATTATTGAGACAAAAAATAACAATGTTGTCAGCTTTTCAGTTCATCGAGGTTCTGACCCCTTCTGAGCTGCCTCGTCGCCGTCATCTGAGAACTCCCGCCGTTCCACTCATGCTGTTAAAAATCCTGTTGTTTCTCTACAGAGACGGCTTGATCCCCAAGAACTTATTTGGTTCTGTCCCAAACCCAAGATGCTTTCTGAGAACGGAGAGATGAATGATCCCAAATGTGTGTCTGAAACATGGGGAATGGTTCTAAAGGACAAAGAACAGAGTCATGATGTAAAGCAAAAAAGTGAGATGGAGAAACACATGAGATGGACCACATCAGGCAGGGCATCGTAACATCAGTCAGCGATGACAGTCCTTTGCTGGAAGTGTATAACAGATAGAGTAAGAGCATATATCAGTCATCAGCGAGACAGGATTGACAGGCCTGGCTTGTGCCAGCCCCAACCCGTCCTGGACACCTCTGTTAGCAGCCAGGAAACTGTCCACCGACTCTCTGGAAGCAGAGAAAAAAGCTAACACTGACGTCAAACGGACCGACGAAGATAGCATTGTGCTGTCAGGGACACTGATGTCTGCGGAGATGTTCGTAAGCAAGATGGTTGTGTGTCCCTGAAGGATGGTAGAGAGTGCACCGCTAATGCAAACTCTGATGTGATTGATGCGAATGAGAATGGTGACAGCAGACAGTCCATTACTCAGCGATCATCTTGTTCAGAAATACATATGCTTGAACAAAGTGGGCAAAAGCAGCAACTTCTCAACACACCTATTCACATCACTTTAAAATGCAAAATACTTCCAAACTTCTGTCAAAGACAAGGCCAGTGGTACCTAGAAAATTGAACCCAAGGAATCACTATCCCAGGAAGATGCAACAGAATCATTCACGGAAATCACACCTTTCCTATCTGCAGCCTCAGTTGAATCCAAGGAAACTGTCTTTGAAGCCTCAGGGCAGCATTCAGTGGATATTCCAGTTCCTCCAAGTCCAGACAGTCTTGCAGAGAGACATGGGCCAAACCTATCACTTCAAGCAACATTGTCAAAGAGGCATTGCAAAAGAAAGGCGCCAAGTCAGAGAAGATTGCAGAATCATTGTCATCAGCCACCTAGCCATGATAAAAAAATGACACCATCACATGAAGGTGTCCTCCGCAGATCATTGTCTGCTGGTTACCACTCCAGCGTCATGCAACCATCACAAGCAGGAAAGCCGGCTGCTCGACTTTCAGAGAGATGAGCCTTTCACACCAGAAAGCCAGGACTGCCTCTGTCCTTGTTCCCAAAGGTCAGGAATTGCCCAAGGCAAGGTCACCAGGGAAGTCTCAACCGTCGCATAAACCAGTGGAGCTGCAGAGTCAGTACCTGTGCAGGCCAGCAGACAGAACAGCGCCTCAGCAGGAAACGATCCAGTCCTGAAGCGGGCTGAAAGCGCCCGCACAGCAAGAGAGGTAAATGATGGAGAAATCTGACGGAAAATATTTATTTGGTTGTAATTGTAGCATTTGTTGCTCAAAACGAAAGAGACTGGTTTGTGTTAGTTCATTATTTTCAGCGTAGGAATCACGCACAGTGATCACATCCCCTCAGAAAGTAGACTAACATGCAGATTGACTCTTGACCTTTTTTCCCCTTTTCGTTGTTGGTGAATAGTGTGTCAGGTAGGTAAATATGGACATTCTTGATGGCATGTTTCATACTATTTGCAGGTCAGTAAATATCTTAACTTGTTGCAAATCGAGTGGATATCTTAATACAGTCGTTCTTAGATTATTGTCAGACCAAGTAAAATTTGGAAGAAATATTCAATGCTAAATTATGTGACTTTATGTTTGTATTACAAAATGTTTTAGAACTGATCAAGTAATGGCAATGCAACTTTATAGACTTCAGGTGCAGATGTTCAGTTTTTCTTTCTGAAGTTTTTAATTTGCTTTGTTAGTCTAATGATCCTTAGCGATGTGTCACCTTATTCAGCTAAAATGTGATGCTGAGAATTATGTGGTTTTACAAAGTGTTCAAATCCAGACCAGAGTCAAAATGTTAATTCAGAAAAGCTAGACGTAATATACTAAAGGCATACTTCCTGAACAATCATAGCTGGATTAGGGATATATGGCAAATAAATACTGTGAATAATGATTTTTTCACATGCACACATGCACTGACTGTGGGGAGCTAACTATGGCAACATACTCACACAAAAAATATATATATCAGTTTCTCTTTGTTTATGCACAATAAAACTGACACTAACTTCCACATTTCTCCCCAGTGGAGCTGGAACAGCACAGCACAGGCAGAAGAACTCAGCAGGCCACGTCCAGCCGAGGGATTGCCCAGCTCGACCTAAAGTGAGGAGAGCAGCGAAGCCGTCCACAGGGGTGGCATTGTCCAAGCTTATCCTGGTCAAGAAATCCAAGACTGGTAATGAGAACTGAAAGTTTTTTATATTTTATTTTTTATTTAAATTGTCCGCCATGGGCTAAGGAAAAAACAAAGTTGAAAAAGAAAGTGCAACATTGCCAACAGTCCGAAGAGGGTTGCATGATCAATACTTTTTGTTCACACCCAATGCTGAAATAATCAAGCCAAGTTTCATCTCATGTAAAGGTTAGAACTGAAGTTCAGTGTGAAGAAAACCCAGAACACAGCAGCCTATTAATTGTTTTCATGCAGTATCTTCACATCATTTGATAGATAGAGCGTTTGAAAGCTGCCTACATGTGGACACCCGGCACTGACTGCAGTCTCAGAATGAACCTGGACGAGGATGGATAACGCAGCTGCAATAAACCATGTGGAAGTAAAGCTGTCGAAAGACCATAGAATATAACAATGAAACAAAGCAAAATTAGCCATCCTCCAATCAACCCCGTTTTTCTTGTGTGTAATGACTTCATAGCTAGAAAAGCCTAGAGTGGCGAACTATTCAAATATAAAGATTCGAGTAGTTATTTGTCTCTGAGCTACACATTGGTTTTTGTGATAGAATTGACATGTTACCTGCATCTGGCATGATAAGTAGGCCTCCTCAAGGCCCTTCCCTCCTTCCTCCTCTGCCCTTTTTCTCCTTCCCTCCCCCTCCTTTTTTTCCATGCCCAGTCACTGGATTTAGTATGAGATTTAACGTTGTGACAGTTTTGCTGTGGTACACTTTTCTATCTTAACTAGGCCTTTGAACTGTATTTCTGTTCTGAAGCAAACTACTGTCTAGTGTCTGTATCTCCATCAGCACTGACCTATAAAATGAGCACAAAAAGAGTGAACAAGGCCAACATTTGACTCAAGTTCTAAACTTTTTTGTTGGGTTTTTTTTTTTTTTAATTTCTAAAGAGTGTGGATTGCTGTCAATAGATGCAACATTCAAATACTTTAGTAAATTATTTGACATTTATTGTAAGCTAAATGCATTCTCATTCAAGTAGCAAGGGTCTGACTCAAAGACTGTGCTGAACTTTACATGTAACCTTGTGACAGCCTTGCCCAAGCATCCACTGCCATTTGCGGCCAAGAACATGTACTATGATGAGCGCTGGCAGGACAAACAGGAGCGAGGGTTCGTGCATTGGCTCAACTTTGTGCTCACACAGCTGACGAGTATGTGCTTGCCACTCCCCCAAAACTAAAGGTAAAAAACTGATTTCTGAATCTCTTCGCCGTGTGAAATTTCACTGCATTGACAGACCTGTAAATCTGTACATGCTTTCAAGATGTACTTTGTTTTCCATTTAACATAAGACAACAAGATATTTTCTTTATCATGAAACAAGTATGTGTAGTAAAAGTGTTATGTATCTGCAGGCACTTGTAATAAACAGCGAAGGTTTGTCTTACGCCAATATTGATGGCATGTTTAAATCGGCATGCATTTGTTCACTTAGTAAGCTATAATCTAAAGACATCCATACAAATGACGAAAGTATGTAATAGTTCTAGAACTTCTAGAAAATTTCAGAAATGAGATCATGCCTGTTTGGCTATCATGGATTGATAATTTTGTTTCTAGAAGATTTCAAGCTTTTCGACAGTTATACATTATAATGCTCAAACATTCTGTTTTGAAAATTACATAGATTTGATTTTTGAGGGGATCATCTCAACCTGGATTTTGTTGAACTGAGAGGCATGCTTTGTTTTTATATCATGGTATGCATGTGACAGTCGTGTGAAGATTGAAACCATAAATGTTCTGTTGGTAGGGGACCTCAAGTTTATCATCTGATGTAATCCTCACTCTGGTAGGATCTAACCAAAGATCATCGTTTATTTCACTTGTTATTCTACATACATTGAAGTATTTGTGGCCTTTACTGTATATCAGGGGTATCAAATGAAGAAGTCATGATTTCATCTTAATAACTGACTTAGTTTTTAAACTGCCTGCAAAATTTCATGACTTTATCAATAACCATGGCCCCACATCTGTACCAAAAATAGTGGTTTTTTTTGACAAACAAAGGATATATACAAAAAGCAAAACCACGGCAAGGCTTTAGTTTTTAGAAAAGCATGGGAAGGCCCATCATCTTTATCAAAGTTTTAGTCTTTCAGTAAAAAGATGGGTCTCTGAAGACCCATCATCTATGGCAAAGTTTTGGTCTTTCAGTAAAGTATGGTCTAGGAAGACCCATCATCTTTGGCTAGGTTTGAGTCTTTCAGTAAAACTATGGGTCACTGGAAGATCCGTCATCTATGGCAGTTTTAGTCTTTCAGTAAAACTGTGGGTCTGAAGACCCATCATCTAGGGCAACACTTTAGTTTTTCGCCAGTTTCGGTAAAAGCATGGGTCTCTGAAGACCCATCATCCTATGGCAAAGCTTTAGTCTTTCAGAAAAGCATGGGTTCCTTGAGATCCAGGACTTGCATTTAAGGCTTTATTTTTATACAAAAGGATAGTCCTTAGAGAGCACGACGCATGGCATGCAAAATTTCAGGCAGGTGTGCTAAAGATTAAAGAACGTACTTTGTGTTTTTCTCACTGTAACAATGCGCACAATGTGAACCATGTTTGAGAGAGAGAGAGAGAGAGAGAGAGAGATCAATCTCCCTTTGGCATAATGATGAGATCAATGAATTTGTTATGTGCCGCTGGAAGTTTTAAAACTCTCAGTGTTTTGCTTCACTGCTCTAGCAGTTAATCCAGTCATTCGGAATGCAGAATAGTTTCATGCATTCAGCTTTAGTGAAGAAACTGTCAAGTGCAAAGAAACACAAGGTACCCAGTTTTGTAGAAATTACACTTTCAGACCTATCACAGAGAAAGGCCCAGTTGTACAGGTGTGCACTGACCTTGTAAGCTTCAGTAAAGAATTACAGGAGAGTGAGACAGAGAGAGAGACAGAGAGGAATGAGAGAATGAGAATTAATGAAATCTTTGAGTTTCATTTTCTGTATGTTTGTATTTTTTACTCTTTTTTTTTTGATCTAGAGATGATAATACTTTAGACAGATTTGTTAACTTAAAAAAAATTAAATCTGAGGTGAGAAACTAAAACAAACTGGATGGCACTTACGGTGCTTCTCCAATTTTTCTATGGAGTTTAGTGTTTAGAGTTGAAGATCTTGAGTGTTGTAGCTTCTGTGGCATATTCATTTCAGCCCTGAGAATTTGTTCTGAGACTTAGTACAGTGGGGTTTATTTATCCTTATTTTTCTAATGGTCTCGGTTCCGATACTCATCATGTGGGCAAAAAGAAGATGTAGACTGTGCTGTTTTTCCCCAGTGGAGCAGGACATTGCCTTCGATGGCACTCCTCACCAGGTGGCCCACGCCTGGCCCCCACCAAGAGATCCTGTCCTTCGAGGCTACGCAGCCAGGCGGAGACTGAACATCTGCGTCGAGCCTCGTGTCGCCTCTTCAGTCAGAGGCTGTGGTACGCGTTGTGTGTCGTCTGGAACTGGAGGAGAGCAGAGACAGACTGGCAGTGCGCACTGACCGCATGATTCACGCTGATATTGGTGAGCTGGTTTCATGCCCGAAACGTTGTAGCTGTTTGATATATCTGATTAAACTGGCCATTGAGTATTTGGATTGGTTCTGACAGTATTGAGGGTGCTCAAGGTAAATCTTATTTGTGATAGACTTGTCGAGATGACACCAGAAAAAACCAAAATGTGTATCTGCTGACTAGGAGGTGATGTGTTGTCGGATATGTATGTCTGTGAATGGATCTTGGATGTCATTGCTGCAGCAGAAACGACTATCTGTCAATCTTTCATGGAGAGCAAAGTAGGATTGAGTAACCTATTTTGGTTCTAAGTGACTTACCTGGCTACCTTTTCGATTGTCGGAAACCTGTTTAGAGTGTCCCCCAAAAAAAAAAAAAAACCCCCCCCCCCAATTTTTTTTTTTTTGGGGGGTTTTTTTTTAAAATTTTTTTTTTTTTCCCCGGGGTTTTTGGGGGGGGGGAAAAAATTTTTTTTTGGTTTTTTTTTAAATTTTTTGGGGGGGGCCCCCAAAAAAAAAATTTTTTTTTCCCCGGGGGTTTTCCCTTTTTGGGGGGGGCCCCCCCCAAAAAAAAAAAATTTTTTTTTAACCCCCAAAAAAGGGGGGTTTTTTTTAAAGGGCCCCCCCTTTTTAAAAAATTTTGGGGTCCCTTTTTTTTAAAAAAGGACCGGGGGGGGGGGGGGGGAAAAATTTTTTTTTGGGGGGGGGCCCCGGGGGTTTTTTTGGAAAAAACAAATTTTAAAATTTTTTTAAAAATTTTTTCCCCAAAGGGGGGCCCCCTTTTTTTTTGGCCAATTCCCAAAAAAAAAAAAAATTTTTCCGGAAAAGGGGGGGGGTTTTTTAAAAACCAAAAAAATTTTTTAAAAAACCCCCCCCCCCCCTTTTTTTTTGGGGAAAAAGGGGATTTTTTAATTTTTTTTTGGGTTTTTTTGGGGAACCTTTTTTTTAAATTTTAAAAAAAATTGGAAAAAAAAAAAAAAAATTTTTTTTTTTTTTTTTTGGTTTTTTTTGGGTTTTTTTTTTTTTTTTTGGGTTTTTTTTTTTTGGGGGTTTTTTTTTTTCCCCTTTTTTTTGGGGGGGGGGGGGGGGGTTGGGGGGGCCCCGGGGGGTTTTTTTTTTTTTTTTTTTTTTTTTAAAAAAAATTTTTTTTTTCCCAAAAATTACCCCTTTTTTTTTTTTGGGTTTTTTTTTTTTTTTTTTAAAAATTTTTTTTTTTTTTTTTTAAAGGTTTAAAATTTTTTTTTTTTTTTAAGGGGGTTTTAAGAAATTTTTTAAAAAATTTTTAAAATTTTTTTTTCCCCCAAAAATTTTTTTTTTTTTTGGGGGGTTTTTTTTTCCCATTTTTTCCCCCCTTTTTTTTTTTTTTTTTTTTTAAAATTTTTTTTTTTTTTTTTTTTTTTTTGGGGGGGGGGAAAAAAATTTTAAAAAAAAAAAAAAAAAAAAAAAAATTTTTTTTTTTTTTTTTAAAAAAAATTTTGGTTTTTTAAAAAAGGGCCCCCTAACCCTTTTAAAAAAATTTTTAAAGGGGAAAAAAAAAAAGGGGTTTTTTTTTAAAAAAAATTTTTTTTGGGGGGGGGGGGGGAATTTTGGGGGGGGGGGGGTTTTTTTTAAACCTTTTTTTCTTTTTTTAAAATACCCCCCCCCTTTTTTAAAAATTTTTTAAAATTTTTTTTAAAATTTTTTTGGGCCCTTTTTAAAAAAAAATTTTTTAATTTTTTTAAAATCCCCCCCGTTTTCCTTTTTTCAAAAGTTTGGGGAAAAATTTTTTGGGGGGCCCCGGGGGGTTTGTTTTCCGGGGGGTTTTTTTTGGGGTTTTTGTTCTTTTTAATTTTTAAAAAAAAAAAAACCGGGGGGGGTTTTTTTGGGGGGTTTTTTTCCCCTTTTTTTTTGGGTTTAAAAAAAAGGTTTTTCCCCCCTTTTTTTTTTCCCCCCAAAAACCCAAAAAATTCCCCTCCCCCCAAAAAAAAAAGGGGCCCCCCCCCCAATTTTAAAAAAAAAAAATTTTTTTTTTTTTCCCCCCCCCGGAAAAAAAAGGGTTTGGATTTTTTAAATTTTAAAAATTTTTTTTTTTTAAAAAAGGGGTTTTTTTTTTTTGGGGGGGGGGAAAAAAAAAGGAAAAAAATTTTTTTTGGGGGGGAAAAAAACCCAAAAGGGTTTTTGGAAGGGGGGGAAATTTTTAAAAAAAAGGGGGGGGGGAAAATTTTTGGGGGTTTTTTTTTTTTTTGGGGGGCCTTTTTGGGGGAAAAAGGGAAAAATTTTTTTTCCAAAAAACCCAAAAATTTTTTTTTAAAAAATTTTTAAAGGTTTTTTAAAAACCTCCCCAAAGAAATTTTTAAAAAAAAACCCCCCCCCCCCCAAAAAAATTTAAAAAAACCCCCTTTTTTTTTAAAAAAAGGGAAAATTTTCCCCCCGGGGTTTTTCCTTTTTTTTTAAAAAAAAAACCCCGGGGTTTTTCCCCCCCCCTTTGGGCCCCCCTTTTTTCCCCTTTTTTTTTAAAAATTTAAGGGGGGGAAAACCCCCGGAAAAAAAACCCCCCTTTTAAAAAAGGGAAAAACCCCGGCCCTTTTTTAAAAAAAAATTTTTAAAACACCAAAAAAAAGGGGGGCCCCCAAAAAAACCCTTTTAAAAGGAAAAAAAAACCCAAAAAAACCCCCCCCCAAAAAAAATTTTTTTTTCCCCCCCAAAAAACCGGGAAAAAAAAACCCCCAAAAAGGGGGCCCCCTTTTCCTTTTTCCGGCCCCTTTTTTTTAAAAACCCCCCCAAAACCCCCCTTTTTTGGGTTCAAAAAAAAAAGGGGGGGGGGGCCCAAAAAAACCCCCCCCTTTGGTTTTTTTTTTTTTTTTTTTTCCCCGGTTTTTTTTTTAAAAGGAAAATTTTTTGGGGGGGGGGAAAAAAAAAAAAAAAATTTTTTTTTTTTGGGGGTTTTTTAAATTTAAAAAATTTTTTTTTTTTTTTAAATTTTTTGGGGGAAATTTTTTTTTTTTGGGGCCCCCCAAAAAATTTTCCCGGGGGGCCAAAAAGGGTTTTTTTTTAAAAAAAAAAAAAAAACCCCCCCCCCCCCCTTTAAAAAAATTTGGGGGCCCCTTTTTTTAAAAAAATTTTGGGGGAAAAAAGGGGGCCAGGGGGAAAAAATTTTTTTTTTTTTTTTTTCCCCAAAATTTTCAACCCCCCCCGGGAAACCCCCCCCCCTTTTTTCCTTTTTTTTTTAAAACCCCTTTTTGAAAAAAAAATTTTTAAAAAAATTTTTTTGGGCCCCGGGTTTTGGGGTTTTTCCCCCTTTTAATTTTTTTTTGGTTTTTTTTTTGGGGGGGGGGGTTTTTTCCCCGGGGTTTTTTTTTTTTTTTGGGTGTAAAAAGGGGGTTTGGGGCCCCTTTTTTTAAAGGGGGGGGCCCAAAAAATTTTTTTTTCCCCCCCCCCCCCCCGGGGCCCTTTCCCCCCCCCCTTTTTTTAAAAATTTTAAAAAAGGGGAAAAAAAAATTTTTTTCCGGGAAAATTTTCAAAAAAGGGGTTAAAAAAGGGTTTAAAAAAGGGGCCCCTTTTTTTAAAAAAAATTTTTTGGGGGGGGGCTTTTTTTCCCCCGGGGTTAAAAAATTTTTTTTTTTGGGGGGGGGGTTTTTGGAAAAAGGGGGTTTTAAAAAATTTTTTAAAAAAAACCCCTTTTTTTGGGGGTTTTTTTTTAAAAAAATCCCCAAAAGGGGCCCCAAAAAAAAAACCCCCCCAAAAAAAAAGAAAAAAAAAAAACCCCCCCCCCCCGGGGGAAAAAAGGGGCCCAAATTTTTTCCCCAAAAATTTTTTTAAAAAAAAAAAACCCCCCCCAAAAAAAGGGGAAAGGGGAAAAAAACCCCCCCCAAATTTTTAAAATTTAAAATTTGGGAAATTCCCCCCCCCCCCCTTTTAAATTTTTGGGAAAAAAAAACCCCCCCCGTTTTTTTAAAAAAAAAAAAATTTTTTAAAGTTTTTTTTTTTTGGGGAAATCCTTTTAAAACCCCCAAATTTTTTTTTTTTTCCCCCTTTTTTTTTTTGTTTCCCGGGGTTTTTTTTTTTCCTTTCCCTTAAAAACCCCCCTCCCCCCAAACCCCTCCCCCCCCCCCCCCCCCTTTTTTTTTTTCCCCCCCCCTTTTTTTTTTTCGGGTTTTTTTTTTTTTTTTTTTTTTGGTTTTTTTTTTTAAAAAATTTTTTTTGGTTTTTTAATTTTTATTTTTCCCTTTTGTTTTTAATTTTTAATTTTTCCCCTTTTGGGCCCTTTTTTAATTTTCTTTTAAAAATTTTTTAATTTTTGGGGGGGAAAAAGGGGGGGAAAAGGGGAGGGGGGTTGGGGGGGGGGGGGAAAAAAAAAAAAAAAAACCCAAAAAAAAAAAAAAAAAGGTTTTCCCCAAAGGGGGGGGGTTTGGGGAAATTTTCCCCCCCCAAAATTTTTTTTTTAAAAAAATTTTTTCCCCCCAAAAGAAAATTTCCCAAAAAATTTTTTTTTGGGGGGGTTTTGGGGGAAAAAATTTTTTTTTTAAAAACCCTTTTTTTTTGGGGGGGGTTTTTTTTTTTTTTTTAAAAAGGGGGGGGTTTTTTTTTGGGGGGGGGGGGGCCCCCCCCCAAAAAGGGGGTTTTTGGGGGGGGGTTTTTTTTAAAAGGTTTCCCGGGGGTTTGGGGGAAAGAGGGGGGGGGGGTTTTTTAAAAAAAAGGGGGAAAAATTTCCCTTTTTTTTTTTTTTTTTTTGGGGGGGGGGGGGGTTTTTTTTGGGGGGGGGTTTTTTTTTTTTTTTTTTGGTTTTTTTTTTTTTTGGGGGGGGGCCCCCCCCCTTTTTTGAAAATTTGGCCTGCCCCAATTTTAAAAATTTGAGCCGGTTTTTTTGGGGGGGGGGTTTTTTTAAAAAAAATTTTTTTGGGAAAAATTTTTTTTTTTTAAAAGGGTTTTTAAAAGGGGTTTTAAAAAAAAATTTTTTTTTTTTTTTAAAAATTTTTTTTTTTGGGGGGTTTTTTTTTAAATTTTTCCCCTGCCTTTTTTTTTTTTAATTTTTTCCCAAAAAATTTTTTTTAAAAAAATTTTAAACCTTAAAAAAAATATTTAAAAAAAGGTTAAAAAAAAAATTTTTTTTTTTTTTTTTTAAAAAAAAAGGGTTTTTTTTTTTTTTTTTTCCCAAAAAAAGGGGGAAAAAACCTTTAAAAAAAAACCCAAAAAAACCCCCCAAAAATTTTCCCAAAAAAGGGTTTAACCTTTCCCAAATCATTTTTTTTTAAAAAAAAAGGGGAAATTTGGGGGGGGGAAAAAAAATTGGGGAAATTTTTTGTTTTTAAAAAAGGGAAAGGGGGGAAAAAAAAAAGAACAAAAAAAGGGAAAGAGGGAATTTTAAAAAGGGGGGGGTTTTTCCCTTAAAAAATTTTTTTTGGGCGGGTTTTTTTAAACCCCCTTTTATTCCCCCCTTTTTTAACCCAATTTTGGGGGGGGGGGTTTTTGGGCCGGGGGAAATTTTTTTTTTTTTGGGGGGGGTTTTTGGGGGAATTTTTTGGGGGGGTTTTTTGGGGTTTTTTGGGAAAAACTTTTGTTTTTTTCTTTTTTTTTTTAAAAAGGGGGCCCTTTTTTTTTTTTTCCCCTTTTTTTTGAAAAAAAAAAAAACCCCCTTTTTTCCCCCCGGGGTTCCCCTAAAATTTTTTTTTTTTCCCTTTTTTTTTTTTTTTTCCCCCCTTTTGGGTTTTTTTTTTTTTTTTTAAAATTTTCCCCCCCCTTTTTGGGAAGGGGGAAAATAATAATAAAAAAAAACCCCGGGGTTTGTAAACCCCTTTTTGGGGGGGAAACCCCAACCTTTTTGGTTTTCATAATGCTTTGACCTTTAAAAAAAAAAAAAAGGGAAAATTTGGGGGAATTTTTTTTTCCCCCCCCCAAAATTTCCCCCCAAAAAGGGGGGAAAAAAACCCAAAAAAAAAGGGGGGGGGCCCCCCCGGGGGGGAAAAATTCAACCCTAAAAATTTTAAAAAACCCCCCAAAACCCAAAACCCAAAAAAAAAAAAGCTTTTTTATTTTTTTTCCCTTTTGGGCCCCCCCCCCCCAAAAAAAAAAAAAAAAAACTTTAGCAGGCCTTTTCCAAAATTGGGAAAAAGGGGGGCCCCCCCCTTTCAAATTTTTTTCCCCCCCCGGGGCCCCGGGTTAAAAAGGAAAAAAAATTTTTTTTTTTCCCCTTTTTTTTTTTTTTTTTTTTTTTTCCCCCGGGGGGGGAGGGGGGCCCCCTTTTTTGGGCCCGGGAAATTTGGGGGGGCCCCTCCCCCCCCCCCTTTTTTTTAAAAAAAAAAAAAAAGGGGGGGGAGGGGAAAGGGGGGCCAAAATTTTTTTT
>CM031618.1:29427952-29451687 GCA_018398815.1 Conus ventricosus
TTTTTTTTTTTTTTTTCCAAAATTTTAATTTTTTCCCCAATTTTAAAAAAATTTTTTGGGTTTTTTTGTTTAAAAAACCCCTTTTCCCCCCCCGGGGGGTTTTCCTTTCCCCTTTTTTTTTCTTTACCCAAAAAGGGGGGCCCCCCTTTTTTCCCCCTTTTTTTTTCCCCCCCCCCCGGGGGGGGGTTTAAAAAAACCCCCTTTTGGGCAAAAGGGGCCTTTTTAAAAATTTTTTGGGGTTTTTGGGTTCCCGAATTTTGGGGAAAACCCCCTTTTTTTTTTTTTTTAAAAAAAAATTTTTTTTTCCAAAAAACCCCCCCCCTTTTTTTTTTCAAACCCCAAAAATTTTTTTTTTTTTTTTTTTTTTTTTTTTTGGGAAATTTTTTTTTTTTTTTTGGGTTTTTTCCCCTTTTCCCCCCCCCAAAAAAAAATTTTTTCCCCCCCTTTTTTTAATTTTTTTGGGGGGGGGGGCCCCCTTTTTTTTTTTTTTTAAAAATTTTAAAAACCCCCCTTTTTTTTTTTCCCAAAATTTTTTTCCCTTTAAGGAAAACCCCTTTCCCTTTTTCCCCCCGGGGGGGGGGGCTTTGCCCCCCGGGGGGGGGGGCCCCTTTAAAGGGATTTCAAATTTTTTAAAAATTTTTCCCCCCCCCTTTTTTTTTTAAAAAAAAATTTTTTTTTAAAACCCCCCCCTTTTTTTAAAAAAACCCCCCTTTTACCCGGAAAAAACCCTTTCCCCCTTTTTAAAAAAAACCCCCTTGGGGTTTCCCAAAATTTTTTAAAAAAAACCCCAAAAAAACCCAATTTTTTTTTTCCCCCCCCCCTTTTGGGGGGAAACCAAAAACCCCTTTTTTTTTTAAAAAAAATTTTTCCTTTTTCCCCCAAAAATTTTTTTTTTTAAAACCCCTTTTTTTTTGGGGGGGGAAAATTTTTTTCCCCCCTTTTTTTGGGGGGGCCCCCCCCCGGGGGGTTTCCCCAAAAAAACCCCCCAAAAAAAATTTTCCCCCCTGGCCCCCCCTTTTAAATTTAAAATTTTTTCCCCCCAAAAAAAATTTTTTTTTGGAAAGGCCCCCCCCTTTTTTTTTTTCAAAAAACCTTTTCCCCGGGGCCCCAATTTTTAAAAAAACCCCCCCCCCAAAACCTTTGGGAAAAAAAGGGGCCCCAAAAATTTTTTGGGGGGTTTGGGGGCCCCGTTCCCCCCCCCTTAAAATTTTTCCCCCTTTAAAAAAAAATTTTTAAAAAAAAAATTTTTTTTTTTTGGGGGGGGAAAAAAAAAAAAGGGGGGGGGGCCCCCCGGGGCCCAAAAAAAGGGGGGGGGGGTTTTTTTTTTCCCCCCCCCCCCTTTTTTTTTTTTTTCCCCCCCCCCCTTTTTTTTCCCCTTTTTTTTGGGGAAATTTTTTAAAAAACCCCCCCCCTTTTTTAAGGTTTTTTCCAAGGTTTTGGGGGGGCCCCCCCCCCCCCCTTTTTTTTTCCCCCCCTTTTAAAAAAATTGGCCCCCCCCTTTTTTTAATTTTTAAAAAATTTTTCCCCAAAAAAAAAATTTTGGGGGCCCCCCCGGGGGGCCCCTTTTTTTTAAAAACGCCCTTTTTTTTCCCCCAAAAAAAGGGGGGGAAAAGGGGTTTTTTTTTGGGGCCGGGGGGAAAAAAAAAGGGGGGGAAAGGGGGTTTTTTGGGGGAAAAAAAAAAGGGGGGAACCCGGGGGAAAAAAAAAGGGGGTTTGGGGGGTTTTTTCCCCCTTTTAAACCCGGGGGGTTTTTTCCCCGGGGAGGGGGGGTTTTTTGGGGCCCTTTTTGGGGGGGGAAAAACCCCCCCCCCGGGGGGGGTTTTGGGGGGGGAAGGGGGCCCCTTTTTTCCCTTTTTGGGGGGGGAAGGGGGGAAAAAAAAAAATTTTTTTTTTTAAAAATTTTCCTTTTTTTGGGGGGGGGTTTCCCTTTTCCCCCGGGGGGGGGAAAAAAGGGGGGGGGGGGGGTTTTAAAAGGGGGGGTTTGGGGCCCGGGGGTTTTTTTTGGGGTTTTTTTTTTAATTTTTGGGGGGGGGGTTTTTGGGCCCCATTGGGGGGCCCCGGGTTTTTGGGAAAAAAATTTTTTTTTTTTTTTTCCCGGGGGGGGGGGGTTTTTTTTGGGGGGGGGGGTTGGGGGGGGGGGCCCCCCCTTGGGGGGGAAAAGGGGGGGGGGGGGTTTTTTGCGGAAAAAATTAAAAGGGGGCAAAATTTTTTGGGGAAATTTTTTTGGTTTTTTGGGGGGGGGGGGGTTTTTGGGGGGGGGGGGTTTTTTTTTTTAAAAGGGGGTTTTTTAAAAAGGTTGGGGGGGGGTGGGGGGGGTTTTTTCAAAATTTTTTGGGGGGTTTTTGGGGGGAAAAAGGTTGGGGGGGAAAGGGGTTTTGGGGGGCCCCCGGGGGGGGGGGGGGGGGAATTTGAACCGGGGGAAAAAAAAAAGGGGGGGGGGGGTTTTTTGGGGGGGGAAAAATTTTTTTGGGGGGGGGGGAAAAAGGTTTGGGGGCGGGGGGGGGTTTTTGGGGGGGTTTTTAAAAAGGGGGGTTGGGGGGGGGGGAAAAAAAACCGGGGGTTTTGGGGGGGGGGGGCTTTTTTCTTGGGGGGAAAAAGGGGGTTTTTTGGGGGGGGGGGGGGGGGGGGGGGGTTTTAAAGGGAAAAGGGAAAAAATTTTTTTAAAAAGGGAAAGGGGTTTGGGGGTTTTTTAGGGGGGGGGTTTTTTTGGGAAAAGGGGGGGAAACCCCGGGAAGGGGGAAAATTTTTGGGGGGGGGGTTTATTTTGGGGGGAAAAAAAAAGGGGGGGGGGGGGTTTTTGGGGATAAGGCCTTTTTTTTGGGGGGGGGGGGGGTTTTTTTGAAAGGGGGGGGGACCCTTTGGCCCTTGGGGAAATTTTTTTTTTTTTTTTTTTTTTATTCCCCAAAAAAAAAAAATTTTTTTTGGGGGGGTTTTTTGGGGTTTTGGGGGGTTTTTTTAAATTTTTGGGGAAAAAATTTTTTTTGGGAAAAAGGGGGGGGAAAAAAAAATTTTTTTGGGGGGGAAAAAAAGGGGGGGGGGGATGTTTTGGGGGGGCGGGGGGTTTTTTAAAAATTTTAAAGGGGGGGGGGGAAAAGGGGGGGGGGCCAAGGGGGGTTTTTTTTTTTTCCTTTTTTTTTTGGGGGGGGTTTTTTTCCGGGGGGTTTTTAAAAAAGGGGGGGGGTGTTTTTTAAAAAAGGGGGGTTTTAGGGTTTGGGGGGGGGTTTTTTTATGATGAATGATTGGGGGGGGGGTTTTTTTTTTTTTTTTTTTGAAGGGAAAGGGAATTTTTGGGTTGGGGGGTTTTTTGGGGGGGGCCGGGGCCCCTTGGGGGGGAAAGGGTTTTTAAAGGGGGGAAGGGGTTTGGGGAAAAAAAATTTTTTTTTAAAAATTTTTTTTTTTTTTGGGGTGGAGGGGGAAAAGCCCCAAAAAATTTTGGGGGAAGGGGTTTAACCCCCGGCTGTTTTTAAAGGGGAAGCCCCTTTAATTTGGGGAAAATTTTTAAGGTTTTTTTGGGGGGGGGGGGGGGCCGGTGGGGTTTTTTTGGGGGGGGGGTTTAAATTGGGTTGGGGGGCCCCGGGGGGGGGGCCGGGGGGGGAAATTTTTTTTTGGGGAAAGGGGGGGGGGGAAAAAATTTTGGGGGGTTTTTTTAAAAAGGGGGGTTTTCCCCCCTTTTGGGGGGGAAAAAAGGGGCGGGGGGTTTTCCAAAAAAAGGGGGGGAAAAAAAAAAGGGGAGGGGGGGAAAAAAAAAAGGGGGGGGTTTTGGGGGGGGGGGGGTTTTTAAAAAAAGGGGGGGGGGGTTTTTTTTCCCCGGGGGTTTTAAAAAATTTTTAAATTTTTTTTAAAAAAAAGGGAAATTTTCCCCCCCCGGGGGTTTTTTTTGGGGGGGCCCCCCTTTTGGGGGGGGTTTTTGGGGGGGGGAAAAAAAAAAGGGGGTTTTTAAAAAATTTTTTTTTTTTAAAGGGGGGGAAAATTTTTTTTTTGGTTGGGGTTTCCCAAAAAAAAAAATTTTTTTTGGGGGGGTTTTTTTTGGGGGAAAAAAGGGGGGGTTTTGGGGGGGAAAATTTTTTTTTTTCTTTTTTAAAGGGGGTTTTTTCGGTTTTTTTTTTTTGGGGGGGGGGTTTTCCATGATGACTGAGGGTAGGGTATGTTCCATGATGACTGATTGAGGGTAGGGTATGTTCCATGATGACTGAGGGTAGGGTATGTTCCTATGATGATTGAGGGCAGGGTATGTTCCATGATGACTGAGGTAGGGTATGTTCCATGATGACTGAGGGTAGGGTATGTTCCATGATGACGGAGGCCAGGGTATGTTCCATGATGACTGAGGGAGGGTATGTTCTATGATGATTTGAGGGCAGGGTTGTTCCATGATGACGGAGGGTAGGGTATGTTCCATGATGACTGAGGGCAGGGTATGTTCTATGATGACGAGGCAGGGTATGTTCCATGATGACTGAGGGCAGGGTATGTTCCATGATGATTTGTCCCAGAGGAAGGGTATGTTCCATTATGACTGATTGATGGGTTGAGTTATCTGGATGTGTTTTTACTGATTGGTCAGGTAATTGGTAATTGGCATGATGTTTTCTTTTTTGATATGAGCGTTGTGGCAGGGTGATGATTGAAATACTTTTTTTTTTGTGCTATGATTGTTTGTGAGCAGGGGCAATAATGAACCCTCGAGACATTGTAGACGGTCACAGGGAGAAAACTCTGGCTTTTCTGTGGAAACTCATCTTCCATTTTCAGGTATGGGCTTTTTGTTTCTTTGTTTGGTTAGTTTATTCAGTGATTAACTGATCTGTAAATTTATTAATGTAAACATTCCGTACCCTCCCCTCTTAACAGACATTAGTTATTCTCCCCCACTCAAACACCTCTTCCAGCTCTCTCCCCTTATATCCTTAAGTGTTTCCTGTGCCCTGCCTCTGCCTTCCTCACCCACCCTACCCGCCTTTTCTCTTTCTGTTTCTTCAGCACGGTAACTCTTTTTGTTTCTTCTGCTTTCTGTCATCCGTGTGGTCTGGAAGGTGTCAGTCATTGTAGCCAGATGTTGCTGTGCTTTGTAGCCGTGGCGACGCTGAACGAGCAAGAACTGCAGGAAGAGGTGAACATCCTGGAACGCACGCTGCGGGTCAAACTGTGCATGCAGAGGCTGCTGGGACACCCTCACAGTTTGCAGCACTGTGCCGGTGAGTCACCAAACACCGAGTGTTTACATCAGGGTCCTGGGGGTTCGTTGCTGTTGTTTTTCGTTGTTGTTGCAGTCTGCACACATTAAAGATTCCAGAGCTTGATACTTATCAATTGATGATTAGGTACAGCATGCACAAACACACACAAAAAAGTTATGGAATATGTCATGTGCAGTCTCATATCAAGTACATGACATTTAATGGTAGCAAATTTAGCAGTTATTTGCAATGTATAACAAAATTTCAATGTTCATATCATTTCTGTAAGGCTTAGGTCACAAAACGACGTGAAACAAAAAAAAAACTTGCAGTCTTTTTGGTTTTGTTTGTTTGGCTTTTAAAAAATTTTTTTTTATAATTCTTGACATTAATCCTCTATAAAGTGTATGGTTATGGGGATAGTTTTTCTCTGATACTTTGTACCATTCATTCTTGCCCTGTGTAGATGCTTCATTTTTATGGATGTAGCTTTTGGGAGGGGTGGTGTGGGTGGGGGGACGGGGTGTGTCAGCTTCACCAATTTGCATCCTGATCTGCAGCATGGGCCAGTCAAGTGACTGTTTAGTGTCACCTGAAGTCGCCACATTGCTTGTTTAGTGTCACCCTGAAGTCGCCACATTGCTTGTTTAGTGTCACCCTGAAGTCGCCACATTGCTTGTTTAGTGTTACCCTGAAGTCGCCACATTGCTTGTTTAGTGTTACCCTGAAGTCGCCACATTGCTTGTTTAGTGTTACCCTGAAGTCGCCACATTGCTTGTTTAGTGTTCCCCTGAAGTCGCCACATTGCTTGTTTAGTGTTCCCCTGAAGTCGCCACATTGCTTGTTTAGTGTTACCTGAAGTCGCCACATTGCTTGTTTAGTGTTACCTTGAAGTCGCCACATTGCTTGTTTAGTGTTACTCTGAAGTCGCACATTGCTTGTTTAGTGTTACCCTGAAGTCACCACATTGCTTGTTTAGTGTTACCCTGAAGACGCCACATTGCTTGTTTAGTGTTACCCTGAAGTCGCCACATTGCTTGTTTAGTGTTACCCTGAAGTCACCACATTGCTTGTTTAGTGTTACCCTGAAGTCGCCCACATTGCTTGTTTAGTGTTACCCTGAAGTCGCCACATTGCTTGTTTAGTGTTACCCTGAAGTCGCCACATTGCTTGTTTAGTGTCACCCTGAAGTCGCCACATTGCTTTTTTAGTGTCACCCTGAAGTCGCCACATTGCTTGTTTAGTGTTACCCTGAAGTCGCCACATTGCTTGTTTAGTGTCACCCTGAAGTCGCCACATTGCTTGTTTAGTGTCACCTGAAGTCCCCACATTGCTTGTTTAGTGTTACCCTGAAGTCGCCACATTGCTTGTTTAGTGTCACCCTGAAGTCGCCACATTGCTTGTTTAGTGTCACCCTGAAGTCGCCACATTTGCTTGTTTAGTGTTACCCTGAAGTCGCCACATTGCTTGTTTAGTGTTACCCTGAAGTCGCCACATTGCTTGCTGAAATCATGATCTCAGCTCCTCTTTCTTCTCTAGTTTCTGCTCGGTTCTGCTGCAACCATAGTTGAAGCTCATCAGTTGTTACACCATCCAGGATTTATGACAACATTTTGTTGTTGTCGTGTGTTTTGTTTGCAGCCAGACGAGATTCTGGTGGGCCCAGCGCGGTGATGGACAATCCCATGCTGCAACTGTTGCTGAAATGGTGTCGAACAGTCTGCCTTCACTATGGCGTCAAGGTACCCTTGTGTGATTTCTTTCAGTCTGCAAAGGGAGTGAAGTGCAGACCTGTGCGCTGTACGATTTTTGCGTATAGTCTCATGAAATTCAATACGGCTATATGATTGTACGTTTGAAAACTGAATTGTACGAAGTTTTTATCACTGAGCTCACAAAAATGCACTAAACACGTAATCCCGGCCGAGTCCAAGAGTCTGGTCCAACTTTCAAAGTTCCCATGGCGCATGCTCTCTTTCTTCCTCTATGAATGCATATTTAACGTGGCTTCTCGTTCAGCTTCAATTCGTGCCATGAAACGGAAAACGAAATTCAGATTCATTGGTGGAAGCTGTAATACATGAACAGAAGTACAAACCAGCGTATCATACAGTTTTCAAGTTCATTACTGCGTCAAAGAAGGGCAATACGTTCGCACACGACACCACGTGTAACTGTGAAATCTTGATTGCTCACAGTGGTCGTTTTGACATTCAGCAGCACATCAATAGCAAAAGTCGCAAGGGAAACAGTGATTCCTAAAAACGGTAGGTTATGAACATTCAAAGTTTTTTGTGAAGTCGAGTTCTGCTGGCATTTCTTCTAATGAGAGACTGGAACATTAAACTACTCGTGCAGAGGGACAAAAAACTCCAAAATCCCCCAAAGGAGCACACTGTCCAATGAAACCCTTGAAAGTCGTCTCATCCTGAAGAATGATGACTGTTCTTCAATAGATGCAGTTCACAGCCTCTCTGCTGACAATTTAAAAGAGCTGAAATCACCAAAATCTGAAATAAAATTCACATCATGATTATTATGCTCTTCAGAAAGACTGCTTAGCTTATCAACAGATGTCTTCTTCTTCCTTGGCAGACAGTGAAAAAGTGCCCATTTTTTTTATACCATATGAAAGAAATAGAAGATTACATCAAGAATTTTTTTTCCAGTTATGTCCACCAGTATAGTAACAAGTGAAGAGACAGTTATTTAAAAGTGTTATAAAAATTCACATCAGTTGATGTTTTTGTTATTTTTCTCAGTAAAGGCTTTCGCCCATTAGAGGACACTGGCTAGAAACTCGGATTAGTTTGACAGTCGATTGTTAATGAAGCCACTTTAATGCTTTTCATGAAAATACATCTTTTAAAGTAATAAATTTTCTGTGTTTCCAATGTCTTGAATGCATTCAGTATTGTTTCTTAGGCAGTTACTTTGCACTGCAAAAGCTTGTAAACACATTTTACACACAATTGTACACACTTTTGACCCGAAACCTAAACATAGAATTTCTGAGGGGTAACCAGGTCTGGAAGAATCATCCTAGCGCAGCGAGGAAAGGGTCATCGTAGTGTAGTGTGAGAAGGGTCATTATAGGTCAGTGGGTCAGCGATCAGTATGGTGTTGTGGGTGAAAGGTCATTACAGTGTAAAGGGTCAGGGGTCATTACGGTATAGTGGATGACATGCCATAGCATTGTGATGAAGGGTAATTACCATACAGCTGGAGAATGGTCATATTGTAGTGGGCTACAGATCTTTGTCGTGCTGTGGGTAAAGTCTGATTATCGTGTAGTGGGTGATCCTTGGGTGAAGAATCAGCGTAGGATATGAAGTCCCGTTATAGTGCAACAGTTAGGTGGGTGAAAGGTTGTTAAAGTATAATGGGTGTTGAGTCATTATTGTGTAGTGGGTGAAGGGTCATTATGTTGTTGTGGGTGAAAGGTAATTGTATTGTGATGGATGAAAGACTTTACAATGTGATGGATGAAGGGTCGTTAAAGTGTAGTGGACAAAGGGTCATTACAGTGTAATGGGTGAAAGGTCATTACAGTGTAGTGGATGAAAGGAAGGTCATTATTACGGTGTAATGGTGAAAGATCATTACAGTCTAGTGGTGAAGGGTCATTTCTGTAGTGTGTGAACATCATTATATGTAATGGATGAAGGGTTTTTAGAGAGTAGGGGTGAAGGTTCGTTAGTGGGTGAAAGGTCATCATAGTACAGCAGGAGAAGGTCATTGTGCACTGGTCATTTCAGTGTAGTGGGTAAAAGGTCATATGTTGTGGGTGAAGGGTCATAGTAATGGATAGAGGACCCTAATAATGTAGTGGTGAAGCATTAGAACGTAACGTGAAGAGTCATCATAATAGAGATTGAAAGATCATAGTAATGTTGTGGTGAAGGATCATTGTGATGTAGTAGGTGAAGACCATTATAATGAGTGGATGAAGGGTCATTATACTGCTGTGGATGAAGGTCATTATACTGCTGTGGATGAAGGTCATTATACTGCGTGGATGAAGGGTCATACTGCTGTGGATGAAGGGTCATACTGCTGTGGATAAAGGGTCATTATACTGCTGTGGATGAAGGGTCATTATACTGCTGTGGATGAGGGTCATTATACTGCTGTGGATGAAGGGTCATTATACTGCTGTAGGTGAAGGGTCATTATACTGCTGTGGATGAAGGGTCATTAACTGCTGTGGATGAAGGGCATCATACTGCTGTGGATGAAGGGTCATTATACTGCTGTGGATGAAGGGTCATTATACTGCTGTAGGTGAAGGGTCATTATACTGCTGTGGATGAAGGGTCATTATACTGCTGTGGATGAAGGGGCATCATACTGCTGTGGATGAAGGGTCATTATACTGCTGTGGATGAAGGGTCATACTGCTGTGGATGAAGGGTCATTATATTGCTGTGGATGAAGGGTCATTATACTGGTGTGGATAAAGGGTCATTATACTGCTGTGGATGAAGGGTCATACTGCTGTAGGTGAAGGGTCATTATACTGCTGTAGGTGAAGGGTCATTATACTGCTGTAAGTGAAGGGTCAATATACTGCTGTAGGTGAAGGTCATTATACTGCTGTGGATGAAGGGTCATTATACTGCTGTGGATGAAGGGTCATACTCCTGTGGATGAAGGGTCATTATACTGCTGTTGATGAAGGGTCATTAAACTGCTGTGGATGAAGGGTCATTATACTGCTGTGGATGAAGGGTCATTATACTGCTGTGGATGAAGGGTCTATACTGCTGTAGGTGAAGGGTCATTATACTGCTGTGGATGAAGGGTCATACTGCTGTGGATGAAGGGTCATACTGCTGTGGATGAAGGGTCATTATACTGCTGTGGATGAAGGGTCATACTGCTGTGGATGAAGGGTCATTATACTGCTGTGGATGAAGGGTCATACTGCTGTGGATGAAGGGTCATTATACTGCTGTGGATGAAGGGTCATACTGCTGTGGATGAAGGGTCATACTGCTGTGGATGAAGGGTCATACTGCTGTGGATGAAGGGTCATTATACTGCATGCTGTGGATGAAGGGTCATTATATTGCTGTGGATGAAGGGTCATACTGCTGTGGATGAAGGGTCATACTGCTGTGGATGAAGGGTCATACTGCTGTGGATGAAGGGTCATTATACTGCTGTGGATGGTCATTATACTGCTGTGGATGAAGGGTCATTATGCTGCTGTGGATGAAGGGTCATTATATTGCTGTAGGTGAAGGGTCATTATATTGCTGTAGGTGAAGGGTCATTATATTGCTGTAGGTGAAGGGTTACAATATGAAGAAATATTACAGTGGAGTAACTGAAGAGTCATTGCAATGTAATGTGTGAAGGGTCATTTTTGTGTGTTGTGTGAAGGATCACTGTAATGTTTGGGTGAATGATGCAGTGTTATCATTGAAAACTTTGTCATTTCTTTGTGATCAGTGAAAATCCTTGGTGTGTCATCTGTAAAAAAAACTTTGTGTCATGTCTAGCATGATCAGTGAAAAGGTTCTGTATGTCACTTGTGAAAAGCTACATAATCATGCTCTCATATGATGTGTCATCTGTGAAAATGTTCTTTTTTCATAATATATTCTCTGTCAAAAGAGAAAATTTCTCTCCGTCATATTCTATGTTGCTGATGAAAATACTTACTTTGTTGTAAACTATGTTTTCTCTGAAAGATTTTGCAGTGTCAGATTATTTAAGTGAAATCACCATGTTCATGTCTACCATTAGTGATTAAATTCACTACGTCAGTAGTGAAAAACATCATCATGTGTCTTGTTACGTCTCTGGTGAAAATTGCGTATATTCTGCATCATTGTTGAAAATATTTGCATTGTCGTCTTCTGTTGTACGTGAAAAACGCTGTCATTGTTTAAAAAATTGACTGTGTCATTGGTGAAAGAGTGAACCCTGTCATGTTCTCCATTGTCAGTGAAAATCTTCATATCATTTTTTGTTGTTGTTGTTGTATGTGAGAAAAAAACATTCATTCAAAACCTCTCTGTATCATTGGTGAAAAGTGTGAACCCCATCATGTTCTTCATTGTCAGGAAAATCTTCGTGTGTGTTCACTGCTGCTAGGTGGAAAACTTCACCGGTCATTCTTGATGGTCGCGCTCTGTGCTGCCTGCTGCATCACTACCACCCAGCGCTGTTGCCACTGGAGAACATCCAGTTCCGCACTTCACAGAGCATGCAAGAGGATTGCCGAGAATGCTGGGGAGGGGACAGGGGAGGATGACGCTGAGCTCAGCCAGGACTGGGAGTTAATCCTCTTGGAGGTAGGGAAAGTGTGTGGATGTGAGGTATGTCCAGGAGGCTGTGAGTGTGTGTGCAGGGGTTGGTATAGGTTATAGAAATCGTGAAAAGTTTAGCATTCAAGAAAGATGTTTTCCAAGACTCATGTCATGAAATTGTGGTCCAAGTCACAGGAAAGTCATGGAATTAGAAATTATGCCTTCAACAAAAAACACAAGTGCTTGGTGTAGGCATAAGTGTGTCAGTGTGCAGAAGCCAAGTGAATGTTTGGTCTGCTACAGGAATTGTATCGGTCATTTTGAAAATGATAGGAAATATCTTCTGTTTGAAAATAGCTAACATGCAGCCAAGGAAATCTCTGAAAATGACATAGTAAAAATTTACAGAATCTTGAACTTGTTGGACTGTATATATATCCTGTCTATGTGTGTGTGCCTGTGTGCGAGAGTAGGTTTGCATATGTGTGGTGCATATTTAAGCAATAAGAAACATTGCTTTTATATTTTGCATTGATGAAAGGTAAAATTGTAGTATTACAAAGATAGAAAATCTTGGATTGCCTGAGCAATGTAGGGGTTTGTTATGTGTGGGCCAAATTAGACATAATTGCCAGATCCTGACAAGTCAAGCAAGCATGTCCAAAATATTTTACAGGTCAAGTGTTTCAAATAAGGACTACAGAGCCATTCCTTAGGGATGAGTCCCAAAAAGCCGAATTTAGTACGAATACTCGAGTTTGGGCAGAACTAAAGTCCAGTATACAGAGCCATTCGACGGAGGATGTGCCCCAAACAAAATGATCACAAAACTATACTGCATGGAACTGACAATAAGAATACACCCAAAAAACACAGTGACCTCCACAATGTACAGGAATAGAAGCAACAAAGCAATTCTCCGATTGCTGTGATAGATTCATGTCCAAACACACATGGCATTTGGATGTGCAACATAAAAGGTTGAAAATTACCATAAAAGCTATAACCATTTGCTATGATTGAAGATTAGCTACAGAAACTGTACATCTTTATACCTCTGGAAGTGCCCCCCCCCCTTTTTCTTTTTAAAGCCCATCTTGTCTTGTTCTTTTTTTTTATTTTTATAAAAGCGACAAGAATTAACCCTCACTGCCACAGTATAATAGCACATTTGAAAATCTGTCTGCCGTGGTAAAATTGAGCTTTTTGGGGTAGGTTCAATGAAATGGTTACTGCTCACTTATTTCTTGACAGATCTCTTTGATTTTTTGCATGTTTTGTTGTTGTGCATTTGTCTACAATGTTCTATCAAAAATGGCTTGATTATGTTGATAATTAGTATAGCAAAAATTGACATAATTATAAAAATTTTAACCAAAAATAACAGTTTTCGAGTGTACACAAACACATTGCGCCAAACAGAATGAGTCAAAACACTGAAAAAGTGGTCTTACTACTTATTGAATATCAGCACTAACACATGAAAGTCATATAAATCCCAAGGAATGTTGGTTCTTGATGATAATCTGCTCATAATTGGGGTACTATTTTTTAGGTAAAAAGGGGCATAATCATGCTTTCCGCGGTATGTTCACTAACATGTACATTACTCATTTATTTGTTGAGTGTTTGTTAGATTTTTTGTGGATTACTTACTATATCCCTTGTCTATAATTTCACATCATTCAATATTGGGTTTGTTGGTTATGATGATGGTTCACACCAATAACATGTGATAAAACAGTTTTTGTTTGTTTTCAATGTGAGAGTTTTAGAATAATTGAGCATATAAAAAACCCACTAAACACAACAAAAATACCTTTTGGTGTTAGCTCAACAACATTACAAACACCTGGGATTCATATTGTTGTCAATAAATGTCCCTCTGTGTAACAATCTGTCTGTTACTGGGGTACCCCAATTCTCCTAGAAAGGGGCATAATTTTACTATTTGGGGTAGGCTCAGTACCTCAATCACTGCTTATTATTTCTTTACATATGACTTAGATTTTATGGCTTCTCTTTCCTTATATCCACAAACTTTGATGCTATATAACAATAATGTAGTTTTGTGAGCCATTGGGGATGGACAGGGATACATATATTGGTGGTTTTACAAAAAGAACAGTTTTCAGGTATACATAAACAAATTGCACCATATAAAATCAGTGTAAACAATGAAAAGTGATGTGACTAATTGTTCAACATCAACACTAACACATGACAGTCATATAAATCCCAAGGAATGTTGTTCTTGATGACAATCTGCTCAAAATTGGGGGTACTATTTGTTGGGTAAGAAGGGCATAATCATGCTTTTCACGGTATGTTCACTAACATGTACATTATTCACCCATTTGTTGAGTTATTTGTTAGATTTTTTGTGGATTACTTACTTATACTCTTGTCTACAATTTCACATCATTCTATATTGGTTTTGTTTGTTATGATGATGGTTCACACTAATAACATGTGATAAAAACACACACACACACACACACAGACACACACACACACACACCACACACACACACACACACACACCACACACACACTCACACAACACACACACACACACACACACACACACACACACACACACACACACACACCACACACACACACAACACACGCATACACACAAACAGTTTACACACACACACACACACACACACACACACACACACACACACACACCACACACACACACACACACACACAGTAAGCAGACCCACGTTGAGCACACACACACACACACACACACACACACACACACACACACACACACACACAACACATGCATACACACAAACAGCTTCCACACACACACACACACACACACACCACACACACACACACACACACACACACACACACACACACACACATTACACATATGCACAAACACACACTAACAGTATCACACACACATGAATGTAAAAACACCACAATCAGTCAATGATACAAAACAAAAAAAAACTGCTGTGGATGAGTGCTGTGTTATACAAAATGAACAAACTTTATATGGAAAACTTGCATACAGAAATAAATAATGCTTAGGTGCGACGTGTGTGCGCGCGCACACACACACACACACAACACACACACACACACACACACACACACACACACACACACACACACACACACACCCACACACACACACACACACACACACACACACACACACACACACACACACACACACATCACACACACACACACACACAACACACACACACACACACACACACACTCACTCACACACACCACACACACACACACACACACACACACACACAACACACACACACACACACACACACACACACAGTCACACACACACAGTCCCACCTATCCATACAGTCATTATTTGCCATAATTGTAGTTTCAGTAGGAAATGGGGCAAAGAAGAGAATACAGAAAATGAATAGTCAAGGAATGACGAATCATGTAGTAAAAAACAAACAACAAAACAAAACAAACCAACAAAAGAAAAATAGAGCTACTTGCCTGAAACCAGTTTCTGGTCATGAAGGAACTGAAGACTGGAACTTTTACAGCTGAAAATTGGCACAGTTGA
The DNA here is from genome assembly GCA_018398815.1 of Conus ventricosus. NCBI lineage: Eukaryota > Metazoa > Mollusca > Gastropoda > Neogastropoda > Conidae > Conus > Conus ventricosus. The sequence continues at coordinate 29,442,973 of CM031618.1, forward strand.
CTTGCAGACCAGAATTCCCAGTCAAAACAACTGCAAGGTTGAAGGGCTGTGCACCTCTTTCTTGCCATTCTTGATCAGCTGTTGCTGACCACGCCACCATGCCACCCCCCGGCCGCTTCCACGGACTTCACCGTCGTTCGAGCCCGTACCATGTCCACCACCCGTTCGTCGAGAAAGGAGGGGTGCAGTGCTCGTTCACGGCACGCGTTCGGCAATTTCGCTTCGTCGCCCACCTAACGGCTCTTTCTTTACTGTGTGTTGTGTACAGAACAGTGAGCCACGTCATCACAGCATGTATCTCTGATAAAAGTGGATAGTGCTGATTCCCATCCGTCTCCTCCTCATCGCTAATCAGATCCGATCCTCAAGGTCTCTTCATCACTCTCTTGATACTTTATAACGTCATCTAAAATATCAAGGGCATGTGACGCTTGGAAACGGGACGCGTCGACGAGTGCTAGTTGAGCTGCCATCTTGACTATGCTTATCAGCTGTGACCTCTCAACTCGCAATTGCATAACATGTGTTCAGCTGGCTGCTCGCGAGAAGGAAAGGGGCTGTTCCTTGACACAGTAGAAGAGGTGAGAACATTTAGAGGGTCGTCTCCCAAGTAGATTTTTCTGTTTTCTGTACAAGTTACGACGAGACACTCTTCGGGGCGTAGCGTTTTCTGTTTTCTGCGCTTTTGGACGAGCGTTACTCGTTCCAGGCGGGAACGTTAATGAATAACAGCACTTCTGAAGCTGCACAAACAAGTTCAGTCGTATTGGCTTTCTTGCCAGTGATGGGGTCTCATTGGAGTAAGCCCTGAGTGAGTCGATACACTCAATCATGGCTTTTTTTTAAAACAGTAACTATGAATGCTCGTCTACTCACGCCTCCAAGGCCGATATTACAGTTGTCTCAGTGAACTTGGCAGGTTCCATACTGAGGTCATCTGTTTCACACAAATGAACCAGTCAGTCTTCATAATAGTTCCTTTGACTGCCTTTTTTTTTTTTTTTTTTTTAATTTTTGTTGTTGTAAACTCATACCTTATTTAGAAAAGGATGAGAACAGTTAGAATAGGTAATTGGGAAAAGTGGCCTTGCCTGCCACAACTACTCCACCCAAACACTTAAGAGCCTCCATGTCTTCCATGACTGTTCAGAACGGGCCACTCAGTAGAGAAAGCAGGGGAGTTAACACCTCTCCTACAACTGCAGAGGCCAAGCGATGTGTGCAGGTCAAAGAATGGGGATGTTTTCTGCTGGCACACACTGTACAGTGTAACTGGGATGTTTTCTTCTGGCACACTGTACAGTGTAACTGGGATGTTTTCTTCTGGCACACTGTACAGTGTAATTGGGATGTTTTCTGCTGGCACACTGTACAGTGTAACTGGGATGTTTTCTGCTGGCACACTGTACAGTATAGCTGTGATGTTTTCTGCTGGCACACTGTACAGTATAGCTGTGATGTTTTCTGCTGGCACACTGTACAGTGTAACTGTGATGTTTTCTGCTGGCACACTGTACAGTGTAACTGGGATGTTTTCTGCTGGCACACTGTACAGTGTAACTGGGATGGTTTCTGCTGGCACACTGTACAGTGTAACTGGGATGTTTTCTGCTGGCACACTGTACAGTGTAACTATGATGTTTTCTGCTGGCACACTGTACAGTGTAACTATGATGTTTTCTGCTGGCACACTGTACAGTGTAACTGGGATGTTTTCTGCTGGCACACTGTACAGTGTAACTATGATGTTTTCTGCTGGCACACTGTACAGTGTAACTATGATGTTTTCTGCTGGCACACACACTGTACAGTGTAACTGGGATGTTTTCTGCTGGCACACTGTACAGTGTAACTGGGATGTTTTCTGCTGGCACACTGTACAGTGTAACTATGATGTTTTCTGCTGGCACACTGTACAGTGTAACTATGATGTTTTCTGCTGGCACACTGTACAGTGTAACTGGGATGTTTTCTGCTGGCACACTGTACAGTGTAACTATGATGTTTTCTGCTGGCACACTGTACAGTGTAACTATGATGTTTTCTGCTGGCACAATGTACAGTGTAACTATGATGTTTTCTGCTGGCACACTGTACAGTGTAACTGTGATGTTTTCTGCTGGCACACTGTACAGTGTAACTGGGATGTTTTGTTCTGGCACACTGTACAGTGTAACTATGATGTTTTCTGCTGGAAACACTGTACAGTGTAACTGTGATGTTTTCTACTGGCACACTGTACAGTGTAACTGGATGTTTTCTGCTGGCACACTGTACATGTAACTGGGATTTTTTCTGCTGGCACACTGTACAGTGTAACTGGGATGTTTTCTGCTGGCACACTGTACAGTGTAACTGGGATGTTTTCTGCTGCACACTGTACAGTGTAACTATGATGTTTTCTGCTGGCACACTGTACAGTGTAAACTGGGATGTTTTCTGCTGGCACACTGTACAGTGTAACTATGATGTTTTCTGCTGGCACACTGTACAGTGTAACTATGATGTTTTCTGCTGGCACACACACTGTCAGTGTAACTATGATGTTTTCTGCTGGCACACTGTACAGTGTAACTATGATGTTTTCTGCTGGCACACTGTACCAGTGTAACTATGATGTTTTCTGCTGGCACACTGTACAGTGTAACTATGATGTTTTCTGCTGGCACACTGTACAGTATGATGTTTTCTGCTGGCACACTGTACAGTGTAACTGCTTTACCTCGGTGAACAGGTGTCAGTTGTGCAGAACGGGTCTGGCAGCCAACTGTTTGGTATTGCTGAGCGGCCATTGCAAATGGGGTTGTCGGTTTGATGATTAGTTGTTGTCATGAAGAATGTAATATTCATGCGCTTTTGAGGTGACTGAATTGGTAAATTCCTGACAATTCTTTTCATAGCAACTTGACTAGGTTTACTTTCTTGCGAAGAAACAGCATAAAAGATTGCAAGGAAGTGGTCAGGCAAAATCAAAACCAATGACAACACACACAAAATTGTGCAAAATTAATTCAGGTCGGCTGCCATGTGTGCAAGCTGGCCAACCCAGCTGGGGGCCAAAGCTAGTACAAGGGTAAAAGACATTTCAGAATGATCCCTGGTCCGATCTGAGAGTAAAACATTTTCACCATGTGTGCAGAAATTACCATTCTGTTTTCATAATGCTGTGATTGATGTTTTTCTTCAGTGTAAGTGTCATTTGTGATGTTTGTCAGGAGGGGAGCTGGACCAGTCGCTGTTTGGACACCCTGTGGTCAATGAGAAGGAGAACTTCAGGATTCTGTATGAGAAGGTAAGTCTTCCACAGGTGTTTGCCGTTAGGATGTTTGATCTCCCATTTCAAAATGAATCAAGGGTACTTCGGCTGTCAGAGAAATGTAGTTTCAGACGGTCATAATTGCCATTTTCACAATGAAAACTGTTATTATTATTTAGAAAACTGATAATTATTTTTTCTGTTATGAAAACACTTGTACCATACAAATGCCTTTTCCCTACTCCCTCCGGGGGGTTGCGACCTTGTCGTGGTCGGAGGGTTGCGTGGTCCAAGTGATCCTTAGGCTATGCTGACGGGGGCATCAATACTGGGAGATAGGCTGTTTTTTTCACACTGCTGTAGGCTGAGAGGTGAAGATGCTGTATGGCCTAAGCGAAAGTGGTAAGAAGTTGATGCCCGGTAGGACTTCCCATGTCAGATAGGCTAAGGGTGAGGATCCTGACTAAGAGTAACCCGCTTTTCTTTTCTTGTTTTCTGCCTTTCTTTGGCCTTTTCTATCTTGTCTCCTTTCAAGTCTTCTTTTCCACACTCCTTTTCTCTGTGGTCTCCTAAGATCCACGTGTTTCCGGCGGTGCGACCTGTGTCGGAGGGGAATGAGATCCTGGTGATTGAGAGGGCCAGCGCTCTCACACATCACTTGGCTCGGACCTCTCCTAGACAGGAAGTACACTTTGGCCAGGGTGTACTAATCGGCTCCCCTTCTTGGGCTGGGTCAAGACAGACAGTTCCCTACTGGCCAAGTTAACCCTGCAGTGCTCAGCTCTCTGTCCCGGGAGTTGAGCATGATAGGGGGATAGGGTGGTAGTTCTGTTTGTCGTATATCTCTCCCGAAGCCTGGAAGGGGTCAAGACATTGGTTTCTTGGCCTTGGCCCTTAGTTGGACTCCAAGGTGGGTGGGTAAGGGAGAGATGAAATAAAATAAATACATTAGGCTTTTTCAAAAACAATCCCCCAAAAAAGAGGAAGGCTGCATCCCCTATTTCAGGGAATTTTGATTCCGATAGCGATTCCGATATGGAGGTACGACAGAGGACAGGATTCTGGGCTTCCTGGCTCGTGATGGAAGGGAAGGAGCAGGAAAGACCCCTTTCAGCTCTGAGCCCTTTCGCCATACAGAAGGGCTTTCAAGCTTTAGCAGGTGACCCTCGGTCCATCAGAGGTTGAGGACTGGTTCCTTTCTTATTCAATGTAAGTCACAAAAGCAATCTGAACAGCTGCTGAAGGCAACGAAACTTGTGGACAGGGAGATCAGGGTAACTCCCCACAAACAATTAAATTCATCAAAAGGAGTGATTCGCTGCAGGGAATTATCAGGTGTTTCAGAGGCAGAGATCAAAACGGAGCTGGCATCCCAGGGTGTGACGGAGGTACGCAGGGTGACAGTAAAGAAGGGTGCTGAAAGAGTGGACACCAACACCCTCTTTCTGACATTCTGCAACCCTGTGCTGCCTCCGGTCATCAAAGTCGGCTACCTGATTGTCCGGGTTCAGTTGTACGTTCCGTCCCGTTGAGGTGCTTCGATGCCAGAAGTTTGGCCATGTCAGAGACCGTTGCTCTGGGCAGGAGGTGTGTGGTATTTGCTGCAAGGCAACCCATGATGGGCCGTGTAAGATCGGCACATTGTGCAAAACTGCGGTGGCGACCATCCCTCCTCTTCACGGAATTGTCCTCTGTGGATTCGGAATCTGCAATACAAAGGGTTTAAGACAGAAAAAGAAGATCCCTTTTTGAAGCCGCAAGCAGGTTGTGGGCAGTCAGTCGCCGACAGCTTCTTCGTATGCTTCGGCCGTAAAGAAAGTTCCAACAGTTTCCAACTCGGTCAGTCTGCTGTCAGACTGATAACTTTACGTTTTCGAAGACATTGCAAGGAAAAACTGTCAGCTCTGGTGGAAGCAGGTCCACCACCTCTCAACCCAAAGTGAGTGCCCTGGTGGAGGCCAAAAATCCGCCACCCCTCAGACTGCCCAGCAGTCTACAAAATCTGCTGCTGGGCAGATTAAAACACCAGCACCCCGACCTCGAACTCCTCTGTCCAGTGCCCGTGCGGGCAAGGGAGTTCAACCCAGTGTGGAGATGGTGGAGATAAGGAAGAACCTCCACCGTCTCCCAAACCCAGACCTACTTCACCTGTTGGCAAGTCTGCCAGCAGGTCTGCAGATAGTCCAGTGAAATTAAGCAACAAATTTACAGCTTTAGCAGCAGATGTTGAGGAGGAGATGACCTGATCTCTCTCCTTTTCGCCCTCTGCACCATGGATAATACAATATTCCATTGGAATATCCGTGGTCTAATTCCAACTTCGAGGAGCTGCAGCTTCTGTGTCGGTCTCTCTAAAAACCTTCTGTCGTGGCTCTTCAAGAAAACTCAAATTCAAAGCCAGAAGACCTTTACTCTTTCTGGCTTTAATATTCTTTCAAAACCTGCACAAACCATCCACGTTGGACTGTCGGGCGGTGTTGCCTTCTCCTTCACAAAACTTGTTGTATAGTCCTGTCGCTCTGTCTACCTCCTTCAGGCTGTAGCTGCGAGAGTCACTCTCCACAAGACTGTAACAATTCTGTTCTCTTTATCTACCTCCATCTGTCCGGTTTGTCGTCAGGACCTTGTCAGTCTGTTAGGGGAACTTCCTCGACCTTTTTTGCTGTTGGGTGACTTTAACGGTCACAACCCTCTTTGGGGTAGTACCCGGGTTTGTCATCAGAGGTTACTGATTGAGGATGTCCCTTTTGGATTTTGGATTTGTGTTGTTGAACGACGGATCTGCAACTTACCTCCATTTCCACAGGTTCACTTTCGTGTTTAGATTTGTCGGTTTGTGACCCCTCGCTGGTCCCGGACTATGAGTGGTCTGTCCATGCACGATCTGCACGGAAGTGACCCTTTCCCTTTTCCTTCTACAACCTGTAATAACTGAACACGTCTCTGTCTCTCAGCATTTTAAAATTTTAAGAAAGCAACTGGGAAACTATTTGCAGCCACTGTTTCTAAGGAGTTCCAGGACACTGATGTTTTTCAGAGTCCTGACCCCAGCTGAATCACTGACTACCACTATGATTAAATGTGCTAAGGCATGTATTCCAGTGTCTTCTGATAAACTTCAAATGCCAAAAACCCTGGTTCGATTCAGAATGCCAACAAATTTCCAAAGTTAGAAAACGGGCTCAGCGTCAGGTATACCAACGGGCCTTCGGGTCCCAACGCTCGAGCCCATCAGAAACCCGTGCTAAATCAAGAAAACACTTTAAATCAGTAAACGTCGGTCCTGGAGAAGCTTTGCTCCAGGCTGACATCAAAAACTTCCAAGAAAAAAGTGTGGAAACATCATTAAAAAAATCAAAGGAAGAACACCTGTCCCCCTGTGAACCCTCTCAAGTTATCGGATTCTTTAATAACAGAGAAGAAAGCAGTTTGCTAATCTGCTTGCTTCAACCCTTGAAAAGAATTCCTCTCTTCTAATAAATCAGCCACTTTTGTCAAAACAAAGCCTAAAAGAAAAATCACCCTGCAACTTTTCATCCGACAACATGGAAGACTACAATCTTCCTTTCACGTTAAAACGAGCTGAAATCTGCCTTGCTTTCTTGCAGCGATTCCTTCCAGGTATAGATGAATCCATTATCAGTGTTGAAACATCTTCCGCTAGAAGGTCTGAACATTTCTGCTACAGGTCTACAACCATGTGTGGACTACAGGTTTTTTTCCCCCTCTTTGGCGAAAAAACCCTCATTATTCCATTCCCCAAACCTGGAAAAGATCTTTTTAATCCCTTTAAATTACCCTCCCCTAGCTTTGACCAGCTGTGTTTGTAAATTGATGGAAAAAAATGGTCAATGCTAGGCTCATGTGGAAACTGGAAACCGATGGCCTTTTGGCGAAAGAAAAAGTGTGGTTTCCCCAAACAAACGGACTACGTTGACCATTTGATTCGTCTGGAATCTACACTTCGGAACGCCTTTCTGAACAAAAAGCAGCGTGGCAATTTCTTTGACTTGGAGAAGGCCTACGATACACCTGGAAGTCGGGGATATTCATGATCTCCACGATCTGGGTTTTCGAGGTCATCTTCCCCTTTTTATTCAAATTTTTTGGCAGAACGACATTTTTAGGTCCGGTTGGCACCACTCTCTCTGATGTCCACGGCCCGGAGTTGGGTGTTCCACAGGGGAGCATACTATCTCCTGGCCCTCTTTAGTATTAAGATCAACAACATTGTTCAATCAGTTCAGCAGGGTTCAGACTGCTCATTGTTTGTGGATGATTTTGCGTCTACGCAAACTGGAAGCCTGTACCCGAGTGCCAGCGCAGGCTCCAGCTTTGCGTAGATAAAATCCCTCGGTGGGCGGATGAAAACGGTTTCACCTTTTCTGCCTACGAAAACCAGTGTATTCACTTCCATAATTTCCGTCAGTTTTTTCCAGATCCGGAACTTCAAGTAGGGAAAATCTCCCATTCAGCTGTTAAAGAGGCCAAATTTCTGGAGTCATTTTTGACCAAAACTTAACTTCTCAGCCATATTAAAAACCTCAAAACTGCTTGCCAAAGGCACTGAATATTCTGCGGGTGTAGCACACACCGACTGGGGGGCTGATAAGAAAACTTTGTTGCACCTCTACAGAGCCCTGGTCCGTTCCAAAACTGGAATACGGTTGTGCTGTGTACGGCTCGCAAGATCATCTTACCTCAAACTCTTGGACCCTATCCACCATCAAGGGCTTCGTCTCTGTCTTGGAGCGTTCCCCACCACCCTGTGTACAGCCTGTACGCAGAGGCAGGTGAACCTTCACTGTCCAACCGCAGGCGAAAATGTCTTTGGATTATTACATCCCATGTTCTCAGAACCGCAGAATCCTGCCTATGACTGTTTTTTTGACCCTCCGTTCCAAAGTAAGTTTGAAAAATAACCCGAAATGTATTCTGCCGTTTGGGCTTCGTATGCAGCCCCACGTGCGGAAGCAGGTATAGACCTGGAGTAGTTCCCATTTTTCCAAGTTTCCGGATCAACCTCCATGGACCTTTTTCACACCAGAGATTCGTTTCGATCTTGCAGCTTTCCGTAAGGAGTCTACCCGCTCTCTGGCGTACAAGGCTTTTTATGCTGAGCTCTGTTCCAAAATTTCCCCTCCTATCAAAAAGTTTTCACTGACGGTTCCAAGTCTGAGGATGGAGTGGCCTGTGCAGCCTACTGCCCTGGGGCTCCTTTCAGATACTGTTGGAACATATCCATTCCGATGCTTCTGTCTATTCTGCTGAACTTTTCTGCTCTGGTATGGCTTTGAAGATAATTACTTTCTTAAAGAGGGACTTTTGGTTCTGTCGGGGTTCGCTGTCAGCTTGGAAGCCCTAGCTGGCCGCAACCTTTAGCATCCAGAACTTTTGCATTTCTTTGAACTTTTTTGCAAGTTGAAAGCGACGGGCAACATCACTCTTGCTTTTTGGGT
>CM031618.1:29451787-29454287 GCA_018398815.1 Conus ventricosus
TCCACTGGGGAGAAAACCCACTAACATATAACTCCTGGTCAGATACCGATATTTCGAAACCTGATTGTTTCTCCTCAGTGACCGCGGAAAGTGGTAATTTGATTCCTCTGCCTTTTCGGTTTTAAGAAGATGCTATCCCAGAAAAAGCTGGTGTGCAATACCGTAGTATGTTTGTTGAGTTTCAAAAAACCAACCAAAGGTACCACCTAAGAAGCAAAAGGAATCATGAAAGAGCAAAACAAGCTACATTATCTTGTGAAAAGTAGAAAATATAAAAAGATAACCTTTTAAGACACAAGTGCTGAGGGCTAGTTCCTGGAATGAATCCGCAAGGGACTAAATTACAATAAACTAATAAATTCCAAGGATAAGTACCGCACCATTCCAGCAACTTACAGAGCAGCTTGGTGTTGCAATGACTGCAAGAAATATTCAATTATAAACAAAGCTTGCTCTTATGTCTTAGATTGAAGAAATAGGGGGAGATAAGCATTCATAACTGCAGTGGCAGATTATTCTGCCTAACTAACAGTATGTGCTTGTGTGGGTGAATGGGGAAAAAATAAAATAACTAGCGGTGTCCTGATGTGTGTTGTGTTCAACTGACTGCAAACTGGCAGTGTCCTGATGTGTGCTGTGTCCAACTGACGGTAAACTGGCAGTGTCCTGATGTGTGCTGTGTTCAACTGACGGCAAACTGGCAGTGTCCTGATGTGTGCTGTGTTCAACTGACGGTAAACTGGCAGTGTCCTGATGTGTGTTGTGTTCAGTTGACGGCACCTAGCAGTGTCCTGATGTGTGCTGTGTCCAACTGACGGTAACTAGCAGTGTCCTGATGTGTGTTGTGTTCAGTTGACGGCACCTAGCAGTGTCCTGATGTATGCTGTGTTCAGCTGACGTCAACTGGCAGTGTCCTGATGTGTGTTGTGTTCAGCTGACGGCAACTAGCAGTGTCCTGATGTATGCTGTGTTCAGCTGACGTCAACTGGCAGTGTCCTGATGTGTGTTGTGTTCAGCTGACGGCAACTAGCAGTGTCCTGATGTGTGTTGTGTTCAGCTGACAGCAACTAGCAGTGTCCTGATGTGTGTTGTGTTCAACTGACGGCAACTAGCAGTGTCCTGATGTGTGTTGTGTTCAGTTGACGGCAACTAGCAGTGTCCTGATGTGTGTTGTGTTCAGTTGACGGCAACTAGCAGTGTCCTGATGTGTGTTGTGTTCAGTTGACGGCAACTAGCAGTGTCCTGATGTGTGTTGTGTTCAGTTGACGGCAACTAGCAGTGTCCTGATGTGTGTTGTGTTTAGCTGACGGCAACTAGCAGTGTCCTGATGTGTGTTGTGTTCAACTGACAGCAACTTAGCAGTGTCCTGATATGTGTTGTGTTCAACTGACGGCAACTAGCAGTGTCCTGATGTGTGTTGTGTTCAGCTGACATCAACTAGCAGTGTCCTGATATGTGTTGTGTTCAGCTGACGGCAAACTGGCAGTGTCCTGATGTGTGTTGTGTTCAGCTGACGGTAAACTGGCAGTGTCCTGATGTGTGTTACGTTCAGCTGACGGCAAACCGGCAACCAACAGCTGGCTGGCTGGACTCTGAAAACAGCCAGGTTTCTTTTCTTTCTTTCTTTCTTTCTTTCTGTTCATTTATCTATCTATCTATCTATCTATCTATCTATCTATCTATCTATCTATTCATTCATTCATTCATTCATTCATTCATTTATTTATTTATTTTCTCTCTTTCTTTTTTATTTATTAATGCATTTATGTATCTATTTATTCTTTTTTTTTTTGTTCATTCATTCACGTTCTGTTTGTCTTTCTTGCAGATCATTCAGTTTATATGCATAACCGTCCCTACGTGGTCTTCGTCCTGCCTGTACTTTTCTGCCACTGCTCAATTTTTTTTTTCTGGTTTCTTTGAAACATTATTGCTGTTGTCCTTGTTGATGTTGCTACCTGTCTGTTTTGTTTTCACAGTTGTTGTTGTCCATAAAATGTTACGGATACCTCCTCTTCTTCTGTGTTGTGTATCATGAATGATAAAATTCACACACACACCACACATAGAGAGAGAGAGAGAGAGAGAGAGAGAGAGAGAGAGAATGGTACTGAGGATCAGCACAATCTTAAAAACAGTGCTCAACCACAGTGGGAGTGACATTTGGTATATTAAAAGCAAGTGTTTTTAGCAGCTTGATTTTAACTTGCTTTTAATACAACAAATCTCTCTCTCTCTCTCTCTCTCTCTCTCTCTCTCTCTCTCTCTCTCTCTCTCTCTCTCTCTATATATATATATATATATATATATATATAGAATGCTAAACAATTAAGTAGTGGGGGGAAAACAAGTGCAGGTTAACAATTCTTCAGTCGTTATAGTAATGACTTGGCAAAGATTTGAACTTTATAAAAAAAAAATTAAAATAAAATAAAAACATTAAAAAATTGAAGACGAAGAAAATGGGGGAATATATTATAACTATGAGAAGCCCTTCACT
>CM031618.1:29456787-29461787 GCA_018398815.1 Conus ventricosus
AAGAAGAGAGTGACTGACTGACTGAATGGTTAAATGAATAAGCCTATGTGTTATGTAAGCATGAATGTAGACCTTTGTATGTGAGTGTGTAAGTGTATGTATCTGTATATGTGTCTAAACTGAACAATAAACAAATCAATGATCTTAAATACAACAATTAGTGGGGTAAAAAATCCCTAACATATAGCAAGAAAACAAAAATCCTTCACTATCTTAAACAAAATGAGTTAGCTCAAAACTATCTAAATAAAAACCCCAATCGGACTATGTATTAAGTATTCAGCAATTTCGATCAGCAGAGAATGATTCGAAAGTAGATCTTGCAAGTTTTTTTCAGGAAAAGTATTGGATCGTAATGATGTTGGTAAGAAGGTAGTCAACTTGTGACAATTGAACAAATGTGGTTCAGTGTTATCTCTTTACCACAAAATACAGTTAGTATTCTTACTAAACTTTGTTTTCAAAGCATTTAGCTTTAATCGAATTATAAGGGAAGGTATTTGTCTGGAATAATAAACTGGAAGATCAGGCATTTTTCTTAGTACAAGGTCTATTGGAAAAGCTTCCCATTGGTTGGATGAAATCTCGGTTGACGTATCAACATTTGTTTGAGCTCTCTTCCGTGCAGTCGATTCAAGGGTACGATAACATTCCACTTCTGACGGTTTTATTTTCAACTCAGAAAATGACCCTGCTTTTTAGCACCTTTTTTCGCAGCCCTATCAGCCAATTCATTTCCAAGTATACCAGTATGCGAAGGAATCCAGCAAAATTCTATAATAATGCCTTTAGACACCAGACAGTATGTTGTTGTTGTTGTTGTTGTCGTACCCTGGCTAAAAGACTCCAGGGATCATCCAAACAGCTGAAGTACTTGAACACTACGGTAAAAATGCATCAGCTGGGGTGAGAACATTACGCGTGTGACCGTTTTTGATTACCCCGCCACATGGGCAGCCACACTCCGACTTCGGGGGAACCAGACAGTATAAAATATATTTAATTTCAAACACAAGGTCGGGTCGTGTCGATATATTAGAGGAGTCAAGGGCAAGTAGGACTGATTTTGAATCTACAAAGAAAACTATCTGAGCATTGTTAATGGGAAGATCTGTTAGAAATTCCATTGCCATCATTATAGCTGCTAATTCGGCTGTGAATATAGATAAATTGCTACCCAGAAAGAACGATCTTTGAATTTTAAGGGAAGGAATAACAAATGCTGCACCAACATTTCCATCATCTAAAACGGAACCATCAGTAAACACTTGAAAATGATTTTGATATCTTTCGTATACATGTGATTTTGCTAAATTTGTGATGATATTAATATTTACCCTTTTTTAATATCAGAATAACCAGTATCAAGAATAGGTTTTGGTATCTCCCATTGTGGAATAGATGAAGAAGATGGTTTTTTAGCCACTTCTTTAATATCTATTTTTGAACATTTAATCAATTCAGAAGTATATGTAGCTATTGTTTCTTGCGATTTAATCGTAATTGCCCTTTTTGGAAAGTCAGTGTCCGATCTAATTTTTAATCTTCCTGAATGTAATTATCAGTAGCACTCGATTTTATGACAAATTTTGATGCAGCTAGTTCACGATAATCATCAAGGGGCAAAATTCCAGCTTCTCTATATGTCTTAACGTTTGAGGCATGCATAGGGATACCGAGAGCAAATTTAATGGCTTTGCAATCCAAACTTTGTAATTTTTTTAGAAGAAATTTTGGAGCGCTAAAATACACTTCTTGAACATATATAAGTTTTGATCTGACAAGAGCAATAGAAAGATGAAGTAGAGTTTTTGAATCCATTCTTCAGGGTAGTCTGCTTATGATCTTTAGTAAATTCAAACTTTTCCTAGCCTTTGTTAATATATATTCAAAATGAATATTCCAAGATAATTTTGGAGTAAAGAAAAGTCCTAATAATTTGATACTTTGTTTGTATTCTAAAGGTTCCCCTAGAAGTTTGAAGACTGGTAAATTTTCTGGATTGCTTCCTGTATTAAACAACATCATATTTGTTTTTCCAGTGGACAAGGACAGACCATTTTCTCTCATATAGTTCCCTATGCTATCTAAATCTCTTTGATATAGTCTTCTAACATAATTCTGTGCTCTTTGTGGAGTTGACTTTTTCAGAGTTACTTCCATCCACATACAGATATCATCTGCGTGTTGCACTAGAATGACATTTTTGGAGACTGCTTTTGGGAGGTCGTGAATAAGGATGTTAAAAAGAATAGGTGCTAATACTGAACCTTGCGGAATTCCCATGTCTAGTTTTCTGAGTGTTGAGTGTCTTCTTCCTACTCTGGCTAACATACTTCTATTATTTAAATATGATTTAATATAATTGTACATGTTTCCAGATATTCCAATCAGTTTCAGTTTGTATAACAAGCGCCTGTGCCAGACTTGGTCATAGGCTTTTTTAACATCAAAGAACGTAGCGAGTATACTTTTCCTACGAGCAAACTGACGCTTTATTTGAGTAGATAATTTAACCAAGTGCTCAACTGTAGATCTTCCTTTCATAAATCCAGCTTGATTAATTGGTATTACATTGTTCTTTTCACAAAAGTGCATGAGCCTATTTAAAACAATTTTTTCTACAAGTTTACCACAATGGGAAGTGAGAGCTATAGGGCGGTAGCTGTTTTTGTCATTCATAGGTTTTCCAGGTTTTAAAATTGGAACGACTATTGAATCTTTCCATATTTGAGGAACAACGTCATTTTCCCAGCAATTCCGAAGTATATGATGCAGGAATACAATGCAGTTATCAGGGAGATGTTTTAACATTTCATTGCTCACAATATCAAGACCAGCAGAGCATTCTTTGTTGCTGATACCATATATTGCACTTTCCAACTCTCTGATTGTTATCGGTGCATTAATAGAGAGATCATTATCAGGAAGAGGGTCTGAATAGAGAGGCTGCAATTGTTCTTTTTCTCTATATATTTTACAGTTTGAGGACAGACCGTCTGATTTACTATTCATAGAAAACATATCCACGAAGGTTTCCGCCTTTTCTCCATCAGAAGGAAACTTATTCTCATTAGATTCTATTGGATAGCTTGGGAGTCTAATTCCATTTTTCATGCATTTCACTTTGTTCTAAACCTTATTTAAGTCTTTATTATCTGTAACTTCCTTTGTGCAAAAAGAATTCCAATATAGCCGTTTTGTTTTGGCTACTACATTATTACTGTGTGTCTTTGCTTTCTTCATTTCCATATGACTTTCTTCTATTAACTGTTTGCGTAAATTTTCATCTAGATTTTTTCTGTTTTCGCCTTAATGTACTCCTTATATTTGTCTTTTTTTTTTAATTAACAGCTTGTTCACATTCATTAGTCCACCAGATATTCCCTACATGTTTAGACTGTTTTGTGGTTTGTAGTCTTGGGATTGATGAATTAGCTGCCAAATAACTGCATCCTTGAATTCTGAATATTGCATGTCAGTATGCTCTTGCATACATTTATCGAAGTTTTGACAAGCTAGAATAGTTTGAAATTTATCCCAGTCTGCACACTTACAGTTGTATTTCGCTGGAGTATCATGTACATCATTATTACCCAGAATATTTTCTTTAACAATGGTCATAATTATAGGCAAATGATCGCTACCTAACGTATCTTTACATGTTTCCCATGTACAAGATGGAGCAAGTTCTGGTGAGATAAAGGAAAGATCTATAGCTGTAGCTCTATGTTTGGATATATCTGGGATCCGGGTGATACTGCCATCGTTTAAAAGGTGGAATGAACTATCTACGATGTTTTCAACAAGACGATTACTGGTAACCGTGTTACAATCATTTTCCCAGAATGGCGAGTGAGCATTAAAGTCACCCGCTATTAACCACTTATTACAATGTTGATCTTGAAAAACGCGTAGCCAGTCAGAATTCTGATCATTCGGGCCTTTAGGAAAATATACTGACATAACATGCATTGTAAAAGAATTACCAAGTATTATATTGGCTACGCATGCATGTACATCACTGACAGATTTTGGGATTGGTGATGCACTTATGTTATACTGAAGCCCTTCACGTATATATACACATGGAAAAAAGTTAAGCAACCCTAAATGAAACATACCGTCCCAGGTAACTGTGAGTATTAACATGGCACAAAATAGTAATTCTGACAAGACGGGTATTCCATAGAGATGATAAAACCAGCCAAGTGTGACAGTGAGTCTCTGGCTGCATGTGGCGTGCACGAGCATCACACCATCCGTGCACTCGCAAAAATGAAGTTTGCTCACTCCACAGAAACGTGCGTTTTTGAGTAAGTTTCTCACTGCACAGTCACTGTCCAACAAGATGGAACGAAGAAGAATGTCAGAAGGACAACGTTGGCAAATTATTGGCATGCATTCTACTGGTATGACCAGCAAAGCTATTGGACGTCAACTGGGATACCAAACGTCAGTAATCAGCCGATTGATAAGAAAACATGCTGAAACGAACACAGTGAATGACCGGCCACGATCAGGCAGACCACGTGTCACTACCCAGCGTGAAGACAGGGCGCTCCACCGACTGGTACGGCAACAGCGATTCGCAACTTCAACCACACTGAAACGGCAGTGGCTGCCAAATCGACCTCTGTCCACAAAAACCGTTAGAAATCGCTTGCAAGCTATAGGACTGAGGGCAAGAAGAGTCATCAAGCGTCCACACCTTACAGACAATCATAAGAGATCACGTTTGACCTGGTGTCTTGCCCGACAGCACTGAAACCTAAGGAACTGGAGGAAGATCCACTGGTCTGATGAAAGCCGCTTCTTACTGCATGTTACAGATGGCAGAGCAAGAGTATGGAGGCATCCCCAAACAGCCTATGCTGCAAGGAACATCAAACAAACTGTACCTTTCGGCGGAGGCTCCGTCATGGTGTGGGGATGCATCTCACACGACTGCAAGATGGACCTGGTGACCATTCGTGGCAACTTGACAGGAGATCGCTACA
>CM031618.1:29466787-29488893 GCA_018398815.1 Conus ventricosus
TCTCCTGTTAGTATCGGTACGGTAGTGTGGGGGGGGAAAACCTGGTAATTTCAGGTTGGGAACTTGTTTGGGGCTCGCTCGTCCCCCCCCGCACTTTCGCCGGACTTTTATCCTTCGCCACCGGCGTTTTGTTCAAAACATTTTATGTTCACAGCTTCGTGCGCATGATTTGTGTTCGGATGCGGTTGGGGAGATTTGTGTTTTTTTGAAATTGTTTAAAAAATGTGAAAATTATGCCATTAAATTTACTATTTGCGAATTGGTGGCATTAAAAAAGCGATGGTCGTTTGGTTATTTTATTTCCTGGGAAGGAAACTTAAGCGTGAGTGAAGAAGGGGAAGATAATTCATATTTTTTAAAACCTTTGATTTAATGCATTTTTTACCTGACGTGTAAAGACTTGATTCAATGGTGTACGGGTGCTTTAAACCCCCCTCGCCCATCAGCATGGCGATAAGACGACAGCAAGGGTCAGGGGGGACGACGCGGGGTTCCAGTACCCTTTTTCCTTCCCCTTCCTTCTTCTTTTTCCTCCCCCCGCTCTCCTCCCAGCTACGCCCCTCCCCCCCCCCGGGGGTTTCACCGGGAGCACAACTGGGGGGCCACGCGGCGAGGCCACGTTCGGGCTGGACCACGACGGATGGTCCCAAAACGGCTGCGAGGCCACGCCTTGGTGGGGACCGTGGACGCTAAAAAGACCCGCCGTCCGACGGCCGGCCTGGACCCCCCCCCGGCCCTCCAGTAACAGCTACTTCCCCCCCCCCCCCCCCCCGAAAAACGCTCTTCACTGCCCGCGGTAGTCGAGGTTTGCGGTTTTGGGCGACTCCCTGCGAAAACCCAAACCCCGCCGGGAGCACCTAGGCACGGGGCTCCCTGCGACTTGACAGGGCGGGGATGGACGCACCCGGGGTTGAAAAGGGAAATACTGGAAATAATTTCTTATAATTTGTACATTCATAGGGGGCTGGAATGCTGAATTTTGTATTGTGTAGCTAGGTGAAATATTTTTTTAAATCGTGCGTGTTGGGGGTGGGGGGCTTTTTTCGATTGGCATGTTGTTGCGTTGGGGGCTTGATCGGATTGTGCAGTTGTGTGCTGGAGTGCTTATCGTGATTGGCATGTTGTGGCGTTGGGTGCTTTATTGTGACGTGCTGGTGCGTGTTTTGGGAATTTTTATTTGCGGGTGTAAAAAAGGGGGTGTTGTTAGTAATCTTTATTGTGTGGTTTTTTGCGGACTTTGGGATCATCACCCCTTCACTCCCACCTAGACCGATCCTGCGGGAACCTCCGGGGTCGGCGGACAATTGTGGGGCCGTCCGGAGGTGAAGGCCTGGCGCTCCTCCGTTTCCAAGACCTTTTTTAGTTTTGTCTGTTTTGTATAGTTTAGTCATTTGTCGTGTTTGTTCGTGGGGTTTTGCGGGGTGACCAGAGTAAAGGGGAGTCTTTGTTGGGGGCCTGGGGGGAACACCCGGGCGGCCCGGGGGGTCGAGGTGAGACCAGGGGAGTCGACCGGCCAGACCCCCTTTCCCCCCGGGTCCCCTCACGCAGGCACCCCGAAGTCTTCCCCTTCGTTTGCCGCTCATTTTCCATTCCTTTTTTTGGTTTTAGCCAATTCTTTTTTTTTTTTCTCTCCGGGGTTGTTGAGTACGGGGGGTTGTATCGACGCATGTTTTTTTTTTTTCTTTCCTCTCCGGATTTCGTCGCAGGTTTTTGTTTTTTTTTTTTTTCCCGGGCCCAGCCCCACCGCACTGTTGCTCGTGCGTAGAGCGCGGTGTTGCCAAGTGGGGCACCCGGGACATGATTTTTTTTTTTTTTTTTTCGGGGCCCCACCCACGTTGCTCGGCTGTAGCGGGGTGTTCCCAAGTGGGAGCACCGGAACTTTCCCACACCCACACCACAAAAAACACCAAACACACCCCCTAAAATATTTGTTTTTTTTCCATGAATTTTTTTTTTCCCCTTTTTTTTGGGAAAACTTTTGTAATTTTGTCATGGCAAAGTCCGGGCGCTGGTGTGGGGCGACGCGTCGTCGAAGAAGAAGGGTATTCAAAATGTTACGTTCCACTTTTAGTACCAACTTCGATAGGGTAACTTCTACCCTTTTTTTCCAGGCGTACGGGAGCCAGGGGGTACTGTTACTACCTTTTCGCGGGGGGTCTTCCGTCGAACCCCGACTGGCATTTCCCCCGGGAAGCCCCCCAGCTAGCGAAGCAACTATGGTTTCTGTTGGTCCAGAGACCGAAACCTTTCCCTCTCCAGGTTTCCCCCTCGAAGGGGGCATGCCCAGAAACTTTCCTATGGAAAGCGGCCCCAAAGGGGACGGCAGACGGCCCCACCTCCTGGGGGAGGGCGAACCTTCCCGGACACACCCTGTCTATTCCTAAGCAGCAACACGAGAGGGGGCTGCACAGAAGCCCACGTAGGAAAAACTGGGGGAAGAGGCAAGGCTCCGTGGGGAAGAGCGGATGGAAAGGAGGCTTTGCAGGGGGGGGGGGTGACAGACAGGGGGTTTATGCATAAGGAAGACTATTCACGTAGGGGGGGCCTAAACAGGGGCTCAGCGGGGGGAAAACGCTAACGGGACCCCACGTGGGGGGGCCCCAGCAGGGGAGGACTGCTAAAAAAGGGGGCTCACGTGGGGAGGGGGCGCTCAGCGAGGGAAGAGCTGACAGGCAGGAAGCCCTCCGTAGGGGAACTAACAAGGGAGGCCTGCTAGAGGAGAGGAACAACTTCTTCCGGCCCCCCTTCTGAAAACCCAGGGGTTTAATCACCACAGTAAGATTAGGGGCCCCAAATTAAAGCCCCCCAGAGTTAAACCTAGTGAGGAATTGATATGTTCTTAAGCATTTCGAAAAGGGTTGCTTTTTCATACCAATTGCTGGGGAACAAAAGCTATCACCTTTTTTTTGGATTATCGGTGCTGAAAGGGGATTGGTCTCCTAAAATGAAGTGCGCTTAGCAACATGCAGGGGGCCGCAAGCGTTTCCACCTTAACCCCAGAGACCTCAGAGGAAGTTTAGGTCCAAAAGAAGAATAATATGAACCTTCGGCAGTTTGGGTATGCCTGCCAAGCGCTAGGACGGCGCATTCTAATTGGGGACGGGGGATCTGACCTATTAACAGCCACCAACCGTCCCCCCAGAGTTGGGGACCGGGATGGGCGAGACAGCCCCTCAGGTTTTCCCGGGGCTGCGATTCCACAGCTGAGGTTTTGCTAAGCTGCAGGGCTTAGGGGCACGCCCAATACAGGGGAACCCTCCACGGGATTTTGGACAAAAGGTGCCGACACGCTATGGGGTGAACAAGGCGGGGCATTCATCGGGTTTTCACACCTCATTTTTTTTCTTTGTGTCGCCCCGGCCCATTGGGAAAGTTTGTCCTAAACCGCGGTAGCAGGGCTAGCCTTCCACATCCTCTGCCTCGGCTAACGGGGGGTCCTCCAAGCCGTGGTAAAGAGTGTCCATTTTTCTTCTGTTTTGGGTTCACCTTGGTCACCCCAAACGGATTGGGGACACAACCTCTTGTGGAAAAGGGGTTTTTAGTTTCCCCTAAGGCCCCCGGGGGGGCCCATTACAAAAGGGCGGGTTGGAGGCTGGTTTTACCTCCACCCGCCTCTGATTTTATTCCTATCTCCACCCCCTACTTCTGTGGCGAATATGGCCTTTGGGGGGAGCGACCAGTACCCCTTTCCCGGGGAAACTGTCCCTTTGCTGAGGGACCAGCGTCCGGTCACGATCTGCCCTACAGGCTTGGGGGTCACCACACGCCCAAAACTAAGAAGCAGGAACGGAATTTGGCCCGTTCTTCAGCCATCTCTGACAGTTTTTCGGGGCCGATCCTGCTTCCTTGTTCGCTTCAGCCAGGGTTTGGGATGTCCAACGCCTGCGACAACGGTAGATCGCCCCCATCCCCAACCGCCAAGGACTTCAACCCACAAGGGACCTCTTAGGGCACCCTTGGATCGTGGGCCAAACACTTGTTGTTCCCAAACTTAAAGAGTCTTTTCTCCGCAGCTCCTTCCCCCAGGCAGGTCATTGGGGCTCCAAGGGGACTCTCACGATAAACAGATTTCTTCGGCAGGGATGAACTCACGGGTTAGGCAGTACTGCCGCAGTGCGATGTCGCCAACGACAACCCCTAAGGGCTTAACGTGTCCCCTAGGTCATGCCAGGGGTTGGGGACATTCACAAGGGGGGGTCGACCTGGTAAACCCCCAATTAATCCCCATCCGACGCGGTCACCGCTACACTTCGGATGAGAATCTGCAGTCGGACCCGAGGCTGCCCCGCTTAGGACTAACGAACCCCCCTTGCGGGGTCTCCGCAATTTTACCCCACTGGCGTGCCCAAGAAAAATAAAGGCGGAAATTTGTACTGGGAGCGACACACCTCCCAGAAAACCCGGGCCGATCCGCCATTTATCGCGACCAAGGGGTTGGGGATGGCTGCAAGCAGCGTTCACTTTTTCCCCCCATTCAAGGGTTTCCCCCTTTAAAACGAACTGACTATCTTTGCCGACTCCGTAGTTTTCACATGGGGAAAACGTCAGAGGGGAACCCCCCCTAAAACCCGGGTTATATCCCCTTTTTGGTCTCTTACAGGGTAGTGACATTGTCACTTCAGTGAGTTAACGTAGTGAATCACCAATGGTTTTGATTGTTCTTTTTGTTGGGAAAGGTTTTTCTTGTTTTTGAAAATGTATATTAGTATTTCCCCGGGGTATTCTTCGTGGGAAGTTTTTTATTGGATTTTTCGTACTCGTCGATCACAAAAATTGGGCGGCCCATTGTTGTTAAGTTTCACTGCACAAGGGTTAAAGGGCACGTATCTCAAAAACAATGCGGGGGGGTTTCACGGTTTTTTTGCGAGCCTACACGTTCGACCCCCCTAGGGGCGGGAAATTTCTTATTTTTTTACTGTCTTGCTGTTGTCGTGACCGTCCCTTAGGTGGGTTGGGTGCATTGCACCTTTGGGGTGGGTTTAGCCAAAATTCGGTTTTTTTCTTCTCTCTCCTCTAATTTCCCCCCCGTGCAATTCATCCGCAATTCCGGTGCCGGTACCTTCTCTCGAACTTTCTTCTACGGCCTCCGCCTGTCTTTTTTCCTGTCCACGGCTTTTTTCTTTTTATTTTTAAGTATCTCACCGCGCAGCATGGGAGTTTTCCGCCAGCTGAGGGGGGTTTGCTCTCACTCGAGCGAAAGTCTCTGGGGCGCCTGCCCGTCCTGGGTTTTTTACCTTTTCGCGAGAGTACAGTCAACTTTCCCAATTCCCGCATTTTCCCGTAGGAAGGGGCATCATTTCTCTGTTTTCCCCATCTCGCCTCGCCCCCTCCTGGGCAGAGGGGAGAAGGGGTCCTTTGACCCCCTCTTCGGGGGCACCCACAGCGGAAGCCATTTCCCCTGGGCGGGATTGTTGTTTTTTGCCGGGTTTTCCTTTACTTTTGCCAATTTTTTTTGGTTTTTGAAAATTTTAAAGGGAAAATTGTTGAACCTTTTTTCCCGGGTTAAACAATCTTTTAAACCCGGGCCATTCTAAATTATTTCCAAAATTCTTTCTCCGTTTAGTACTGGTGACGGTAGTCGGGGGGGAAGGGGAAACCCGGGATCAGGGGGAACTTTTTTTGGGCCGCTCGTCCGCCCCTGTCACTCCCCCGGACTTTTATCCTCCGGGCCCCCGTCTGTTTTTGTGTGCAAGGAGAGCGAGTTTTTAGTTTACGGCGTGCGGCGCATGATTTGCGTTCGGAGCGGGTTGGAGATTTGGTTATTTTGAAATGTTTTAAAAAAAAGGACAATTACCATTTAATTTCTATTTTGGGAAGTGGTCGTTTTTAGCATGGGGCCTGTTTTGATTTTTTTCCTAAGGAAGGGGAAAAATTTTAACGGAGTGAGAAGGGGGAAGATAAAACATATTTGTTTTTAAAAACCGTTGATTTAATGCTTTTTTTAAACCCATCGGGAGAAGACTTTATTCAATGGTTACGTGTGCGTTTAATAAACCTTTCCCCCCCGCCCCTCATGCGAGTGGCTGATAAGACTTGACAGCAATGGTCAGACGGACTGACGGAGGGTTCCAGTACCCTTCTTCCTTCCCTCCTTTCCCTTTTTCTTTTTCCCCCTCTCCGACTCCCTCCCCGCTACGGGCCCCCCCCCCCGGGGCTTTTACCTGACACGAACGATGTGCCACGTGCGGCAGGCCACGTTCGGCGAGACCACGGGCGGGATGGTGCCACGCGCGGGGCGAGGCCCCGCCTTTCGGACCTGGACGCTAGAAAGCCCGCCGCCGACGGCCGGCCCGGACCCCTCCGGACCCCATAACGCTACGTCCCCCCCCCCCCCCCCCCCCCCCGGGGCCCCTTTTTACTGCCCCTTGGGATCGAGGGGTCGGCTTGGCGACTCCCGCAAACCAACCCGGCTCGGGGGCACCCACGACAGGGGGCCCCCCGGGGCTTACAGGGGGAGGATTTGGACGCACTCCTGGTGTGAGAAAGGGTCAATACTGAAAAATTTCTTTATAATTTTGTACAGTCATAGTGCTTTGGGAAACTTAATTGATTGGACTCGGTTGGGGGAAAATTTTTTAAATCGGCGGTTTGTGGTGTGGGGTCTTTAAATTCGATTTTGGCATGTTTTGTGCGTTGAGTGCTTGACGTGATTTGCATGTTGTGTGCTTGGAGTGCTTGATCGGATTTGGGCATTTGTGTCGTTGGAGTGCTTATTGTGATCGTGCAGGTGCGGGTGGAAAGTTTATTTTGCGGTAATAAATGGGGGTTTTTTATCTAATCTTTTATTGTGGTCCCTTTCACGGGGGGGGTCCACCCCTTCCTCCCCCTAGCCGATCCTGTCAGGCAAACCTCCAGGGGGCGGCGTGACAACCATTTTCCGTATAATGAAAAGTCACAACAATTTTTTCTGATGATCGCGCCAAAAAAGGGAGTGACACAACAATAGAAACTTTTCTCCCGGAAAATCAAACGACGGTCAGACTGTGTCATTCAAATCAAGGCAACACCACCAAAACCAAAATATGATTATACTACCCGCCAAAAACACCCTTGACTCCTCTTTCCCAAAAAATTTAGTTGAAACACTTCTATCGACAGAGACAGCATCGTTTTTAGGTTTAAAAAGAAAAAAATTGAAAAAGGGAAACTCTCTAAATAACTAGCAAATATTCAAAACCCCTTTTTCCTTTTTCTCAATAAAGCGCTACGCAACGAATGGCTTAAACTTTTCTTCAATGCACACAAAATGTCACGTATAAAAACGCTCAAAAGTTGGAACGGCAGTATGACGTCCCCAAAAAAAAACTGAACTCTCCATAGACGTGCAGCAAAGCACCCACCAGCTTACTCTAAAAAACAGACGAAAAAAAAAAGCGCGAACTACTTCCCTGAAAGGGAATTTGGGAAATTTAACAAGCATCATTTATGTTACAATCTTTTCAGATACTATGCCTTTTTTTAACAATGCCCTTTTTTTTCAAGACGAACAGCTTTTCTGGCTCGACAAATTCCTTTTTCCCCCCCACGCATTATCTAACAAAAAACAAGCCTAGCTTTCTCTGGGCCATATTCTGGAACTCACTTCCACCAATCACAAAACCTGAAAATTTAAAACTTTCAAGGAACTTTGCATAAACATTTTTTTCTCATTTTAAATTTCTCGATTACAATGAATACGTCCACTCGCTAATCTTTTGTGAACATCTTTGAATAAACGTCTAAAAAAAAACCACTCCGTTAAAATCCCCTCCCCCCCTCCCACTCTGTCTACCATCCCTTTTTCCCCCCTCCCCCTACCACCATTCTCTCTTCCCCCCCCGACCCCTCTCTCCCTCGTAATTTTTGTTTGTTTGGCGAATTTCCTTTTGTTTTACCACCCCCACCATTTTGCTGTTTTGATAGTTGCTTATCATTTTAGAATTAAAATTATCAGTGCATGTTTGAATTGTCTGTATAAAAATGTGCGAAATAATGTATTCATGACAAGGAAATTGTAAGACTAGGGTTTGGCCCAAAAAATTTATCCTTGGGGTTAAAATCAATCAATCAAACAATCAACTCTCCTCTCTCCTTTATTTGTGACTGAGACCCCATCAGAATTCATTCTTCATTTTTTATTTTTTTTCTGTCTTCTGTCCCGTCTGTCTTCGCTGTCTGTCTGTTTTTGTCTGTCTTCTCTCTCTCTTCTCTCTCTCTCTGTCTGTCTGTCTGTCTGTCTCTCTTCGTCGCTTTTCTCCTCCCTCTCTCTCCTCTCTCTCTCCTCTCTCTCCCTCTCTCTCTTTTCTCTCTCTCCCTCCTTTTCTCCTCTCCTCTTTCCTCTCAAATACAAATACAGTGATGTACAAATCCAATAGAAACATGTTTCCCAAAACTCCTCACTTATTTTTCTTTTTGACCCTATCATTTCGTTTTAGACATTGAACGCTGGTTCCACAGTTCATGTTCATGTTCTTTCTTTTCTCGTTTTCTTTCTTTTCTTTCTTTCTTTCTTCTTCCTTCCTTCCTTCCTTCCTTCCTTCCTTCCTTCCTTCCTTTCTTTCTTTCTTTTCTTTCTTTCATTCTTTTTCTTTTTCTTTCTTTTCTTTCTATGCTTTCTTTTCTTTCTTCCTTCCTTCCTTCCTTCCTTCCTTCCTTTCTTCCTTCCTTCCTTCTTCCTTCCTTCCTTCTTTCTTTCTTTCTTTCTTCTTTTCTTTCTTCTTTTCTTTTCTTTCTTTTCTTCTATGCTTTCTATTCTTTTCTTTCTTTCTTTCTGCCTTTTTCCTTCCTTCCTTCCTTCCTTCCTTCCTCCTTCCTTCTTCTTCCTTCCTTTCTTTCTTTCTTTCTTTCTTTCTTTTTCTTTCTATGCTTTCTTTTCTTTCTTTCTTTCTTCATTTCTTCCTTCCTTCCTTCCTTCCTTTCTTTCCTTCCTTTCTTTCCTTCCTTCTTTCTTCTTTCTTTCTTTCTATCATTTTTTCCTTCCTTCCTTCCTTCCTTCCTTTCTTTCTTTCTTTCTTTTCATTCTTTCTTTTCTTTCTTTCTTTTCTTCTATGCTTTCTTTTCTTTCTTCCTTCCTTCCTTCCTTCCTTCCTTCCTTCCTTTCTTTCTTTCTTTCTTTCTTTCTTTCTTTCTTTCTTTTTCTTTCTTTCTTTTCTTTCTTTCTTTCTTTCTATGCTTTCTATTCTTTCTTTCTTTCTGCCTTTTTCCCTTCCTTCCCCTTCCTTCTTCCTTCCTTCCTTCCTTCCTTTCTTTTCTTTCTTTCTTTTCTTTCTTTCTTTTCTTTCTATGCTTTCTATTCTTTCTTTCTTTCTGCCTTTCCCTTCCTTCCTTCCTTCCTTCCTTCCTTCCTTCCTTCCTTCTTCCTTCCTTCTTCCTTTCTTTTTTCTTTTTCTTTTCTTTCTTTCTTTCTTTCTGCCTTTTTTCCTTCCTTTCTTTTTTTTTTAAATTTCTTTTCTTTCTGTCTTTTTCTCTTCCTTTTTTTTTGAATGCACGTGCCATGCCAGGTTGCTCAGTTCTGCATCAATCCCCTAGGTCCACGTGGAGTCATTGGGGCCGGTTCTCCGGTCGCGTTTCCTCAGCAGGCAACGCATTACGTGCACCATAAGATGCACGTGCGTGGATCGCGCGACTCGGCTATGCCTGGGATGCCAGACTCTATGCCTGGGATGCCAGACTCAGGAATGTCCGGAATGTCAAACATGCCGGGAATGGCGGTATGTGTGCAAGAGAAGAGAGAGAGAGAGAGAGAGAGAGAGAGAGAGAGAGAGAGAGAGAGAGAGAGAGAGAGAAGAGACAGTCAGACAGACAGACAGACAGACAGACAGAGAGTGGCACTGACACTGACACATCTTTTATTGCCATCAGCAAATAATCCCTGTTGACAAAGAGTTGCAGTTACTGCATTAATAGATAGCGTTAAGGACATGCAGTTGAAAGACAAAGAACACGTACGATTTCACAAATATTTCAAATCTACAATGGACAATATTCCTCCACCTCCCCATGCCCCCCTTCTTTCACACACACACACGCACACATAACATTCTAACACGCAACGCGCATGCACACACACACACACACACACACACACACACACACACACACACACACACACACACACACACACACACACACACACACACACACACACATATCTAGGAATAACAAATGTTCGTTTCACAACGAGGAATATTCACATCCACCCACATGGTAATGATAATGCATTATAATGCCTGAAGAATAGGACAGTGACATTAAAAGAAGACAGTTAAGAGTTGAATTTTGGAACAAAAGTGGCTGAAGTACATCTTGGACAATGAACTCGCTATCTGACATCGAACAGTCATTTATTGTCTTCTCCGTACAAGGTGCGGAATGTCGTTCGAGATGTTCATTTTCCCAATATGTACTTCAGTCACTTTGTTCCAAAAATTCTACTCTCCGCTGTCTTCTTTTTAATGTCACTGTCATATTCTTCGGGTATTATAATGTATTATCTCGGTCAAACACAAGTTAAAGGCGTGTCTTTGGCCTCCATACACACAAACTGGAAGACGAGAAGTTGAAGAACTCGTTGCAAGCTCGCTGAGAGCTTGCCTGGTATGGGCAAAGTCTCTTGTAACGATTGCCTGTTCAAGACCACCTTGCAGGGTGTGGTGGAGAGTAGACTTACTCATTTCTGGAGGCCAAAGACACACCTTTAACTTGTGTTTGACCGAGACAAAAAGGTGGAGATCATAATTGTGTAGGTGTCCCGGTATTTCTATGATCAACTGTATAATGATGATGATGAATGATGATGATAACGAAAATATTTTCTAGCTGTAAGAGGAAAAAATGTACGCTATACAGTCGGAAAGGTGCAAACATGAAAACAACAGAAGAAGCGAACATTCATGTTGCCGTAGGGAAACGGTTGCCATGATAACACGTGAGCAGTAGCTGGATGGTGTGGTGATCTTGGAGGTCACGACTAAAGATTCATGCAACATTTCTTAATCCGGGTCACTTTGGACTGAAATTGGATTAATTCATTTGAGAGAAAGAAAACGTTCAGAATGTAAATCGGCATGGCTTTCTGTTAAATGAGTTTCATCTTTCTAGCAATGACCTTAAATTCTGACATGCAAACAATTTCTCGGAATAGGAAACTGCTTTATAAAAAGGTGTGTAACACTTGTATCCCACCTTATATTTCAGCTATGTTTCTTTCATGGCAAGTTGCTGGTTTGGCTTTTTTCTTTTAGGTTTTTTTTAAAAAACTTGATTTCATAGATCACATTTTTTACTCTATCGGAGTCACTATCTACCTGCAGTGATTCATTCTCTATTTCCGGTGCCCTGGTCTTGGCAGTGGGCTGCGTATGAATTGATTCTTATTTAATACCACTGTTGGTGTTACGTTTAAGAATCAAACTCCTGTGAATTGATTCTTATTTAATACCACTGTTGGTGTTAAGTATAAGAATCAAACTCCTGTGAATTGATTCTTATTTAATACCACTGTTGGTGTTACGTTTAAGAATCAAACTTCTGTTTTGCAAGAACGCTTCTGTGGACATGTAAGCAACACTTTGTTTTCTAACGACAACCGGATTTACACAGTCACTCAGCTAGGAATAGCACTTGCTTGGAGCTTTCGACAGACCTCCGTCTGTCTTCTTCACGTGGTGTGGCTACTGGGTGAACTGGCGTTCAGTGCACACGACCACGGGTCGAACCCTGGTCATGTGACTGAACGATAGGTGTTGTACACCGATGCAAGGTGTGTCTGCCCCGTTCCCGTTGAGTGTGGGCTGTTGGCGGCAATATGGATAGCCTCCTTCACCCCACGCTGAACCATCTATTGTCACGGTCGAACGCTAATGTTGTCATACTCGAACTGATGTTGCTGGCGTGTAGGTTGGCGCCTACTGGTGATGATTCCCTTTGTGTTCTGTCAAGCGTTTTCGAAGGTTTCTCTCAGTTTTCCCGAAACGATCACGACAGTCTATTTGGTAGATCACTCCAGACTTGTCCAGTTTGTCAGTTTTGTCCTGGGGAGACCAGCTGGGCTGCGGATGGTGTTGATTGGTTGGGATGCATGGAGAGCCGGTTTTCCTGATCTCCTGCTCAAGGCTTCAGTCACACTGCGGACATAGGGGATGTGACATGTCCTTTACGCCTGGTTTGGTCTTGTTTGGTGGTAGGGTGCGGTGTTGATCTTTACTAGCTGGGAGTTCCACGCCCACTTCTCATAGCCCGATATGGTGAGAACCAGTTTGAGGTGTTCCATTCCTGGTCTTGGCATCCTGACTCGAGCAGTGTGGTTGGCCCGATGGTGAGGGTGCGTATCACTCCGACTTTGTGTTCCAGCGGCTGGTGCTTTCAAACTGTGGTGTTCTCATTCAATGCCTTCTTCCTGCCTAAACTCTGAAGCGATCTGAAGCGATCAAAGCTAAGTGAATTTTCGTTTATTTATTCGTTTGTGTCTCACCTGAAGAAGACCTAAGGGGTCGAAACGCGTTGTGTTTATGTCTGTGAATAGTTTGTCCACGTTTCTCTGGCGGTTCGCCAGCATTTATTTAAGATTTAGTGGTACTGGTCGGTGTGGGTAGGTTTGCGGTACACACTGAAGGAGAGGCTGTTCCTCGTCCGTGTAATGAGTGTGCTAGCATGCAATCGAGTTGTTCTCCTCCACCTCATGAGTGAATTGATACAGGGTGTTGACTGTTCAATGGTTAGTGAAGTCTTCCACCAGCTCCGCTTGAGGATGGTCATGGTGTCGTCCAAGTAGCGACCCCAACAGCATGGAGGAGAATGGTAAGATGCTTTTCTAATCCTTCCATTTCATCCAGAGAAACAGACTAACATGGTGACACGTTTTAAAGTTTTTACTTCCAGCTAAAAAGTCACGAATCAGTCTTCATGAGACCGTCACATCGGTCCCCAAAGACGCGCGTCCTCCATTTTTAATCAAGTTCATGAATCACTCTCTGAACAACTCAAACCCGGATTCCCTGCAGTGTATAAAATCGGAAGATTTAGAAATCATGGCGTAGTATAGCCGATGAAAATGCCAGCAATATTCTGAAAATTTCGAAAGCCATGACACAGTGCAGTCATTTGAAATTCGTGGAACATCCTAAGAAAAGTCTCTGGAAGATTTTTTTAGACTTTCTAGAAGGTTCTAAGGATATTGAAGAATTTTGGGATTATTGCGTGTTTATATCATCTGTAGACACATCATTGGTCAATGTGTTCCTCGTGAAAACTTTTTAAACACGTGAAACAGAACTCAAGTAGTATTTCATCGATGTGGAATAACCAAAGATACGAGGCAAACTCGACCAGTCTGTAGCAAGCATGTGTCTGGATCAGCTATCATTTCCATCTTACGATATCCAGATGTTATTTCACACAAATATATGATCTATTATATAAAGCTCAGTTTGTCTGTCTGTCTGTCTGTTCGCTTATACACGGCCACAGTTTTGGGCCGATCACCACCAAATTTGGTATCAAGTATTCTTGGTGTCCTACAAACAGCAACGTTGGGTCGGTGATCACGTGACGCATTGCGTCGTGACGCAGTTTGCGTCCACAGACGCAAAACTGAACATCCGAACACTACACGGCCACAGTTTTAGGCCGATCGGCACCAAATTTGTTCTTTCACACAGAGTGATGTTTCACCTGTTCTCTTACACAGAGTGATGTTCTACCTGTTCTTTCACATAGAGTGATGTTTCACCTGTTCTTTCACATAGAGTGATGCTTCACCTGTTCTTTCACACAGAGTGATGCTTCACCTGTTCTTTCACACAGAGTGATGCTTCACCTGTTCTTTCACACAGAGTGATGTTCCACCTGTTCTTTTACACAGATGATGTTTCACCTGTTCTTTCACACAGAGTGATGTTTCCACTGTTCTTTCACCAGAGTGATTTCACCTGTTCTTTCACACAGAGTGAATGTTTCACCTGTTTGTTCACACAGAGTGATTTCACCTGTTCTTTCACTAAGAGTGATGTTTACCTGTTCTTTCCACAGAGTGATTTTCACTGTTCTTTCACACAGAGGATTTTCACTGTTTTTTCCCCCCAAGAGTGATGTTCCACTTGGTTTTTTTCAGTCAGGGAGATGATTGCCAGGTTTCTTTCATACTAAAAAGATAAGTTTCAGAATTTTTTTCACACAGGAATTATTACTGTTGTCTGTGTGTTGTTTTGTTTTTAATCTTTCTCAAGCATTGGAGTTCAAATGTTTCTCGTAGAGTAAGTTTTCATAATGTTTTTTTTTCCACAAAGAATAGTTTCCAGGTTTTTTTCAGTTCGGAATGTGTCAGATTCTTCAATACAGAATGATGTTTCTGATTCTTCACACAGAAATTGTGTTCTGTTTTGAAACACGAGAATGATATTGGAAGCATTCTTTTGTGCAGGAGTAATGTTTCAGATGTTTTTGTTCACGCACAGTTTGCGTTTCTGACATTTTCAATTCTCTAAAGAAAGATGTTCCAGGTGTTCTGTAAACAGGAACGGTGCTTCTGATTTTGTTTCCATGTGTGAATAATTCTTCTGATTCTTCTTTTACCCAGGAGTGATGTTTGGTATGTTCTTTCAGACAGGAGATATGTTTCTGACATGTCTAACAATGAATTATGTTTGGTAATGTTCTTTCACCCACAGATAAGGAATGACGTTTCTGAATTCTTTCACCATTGATTATGTTTCGAATTTCTTTCACTCACGGACAAGAAATGACGTTTCTGATATTCTTTCACTCATGAATTATGCTACTAAATATGTTTTCACTCACGGACAAGGAATGACGTTTTCTGAATTCTTTCACTCATGAATTATGTTTCTAATGTTCTTTCACTCACTTACAAGGGATGACGTTTCTGATATTCTTTCACTCATGAATTATGTTTCTAATATTCTTTTACTCACGGACAAGGGATGACGTTTCTGATATTCTTTCGCCCACAGACTCAGGAATGGTGATGCTGATATTCCTTCACTCTCTTCACTGGCTATCTGTCTCAAACCGTATCTCGTACAAAATATTAACTCTCACTTTCTCTGCTGTCTTTGAAAATGGACCTTCTTATCTCACAGATCTCCTTAAAATCTACCCCCCACTCGACACTACGCTCCTGTGCTGACGACCGCCTTCTACGAATGACTCGCTTCAGGACTACTACTGGTGAAAGATCCTTCTCTTTTCAAGCTCCAGCGACGTGGAACAGACTGCCAGACTCTCTCAGACATTCAGATTCTATCCCTTCTTCAAGTCTAAACTTAAAACCCATCTATTTCTCATAATTAATCAATGCTGTGTGTGTGTGGGTGGGGGGGGGGGGACAACCTAACTCATAGCCGTCTGGGCCTTTTCAAATGTAGTGTATGTGTATGTTCTCCATTACATGTATTTGTTATATGAATGAGCGTTATAGGATTAAGTGTTTGTAGTGATACTTGAAAAATAAATGAATGTCACACTCGTAGGATTAGGATTTGTTTGTTATTGTAGTAATAGTATTTGTAGCTAGGTGTAGGGTGTACTATTGTATATGAGAAGGGTGAATGTAGTATGACTTTGTAAAGCGCTTCGTTTGATTAGAGAAATTCTATAAGAAACCATTATTATTATTATTATGTTTTGGATGTCTTTTTACTCTGAAACTCAGGAATTATCTTTTTTGACATTCTTTCACACATGAATGACGCTTCTGATATTCTTTCACTTTTCACAAAAGGAATTATGTTTCCATTTAAAAAAGAAATCTGGTTTTCCTTTTACTTGTTGGAATGGTGTTTCAGATGTACTTTCAAAGGGAATGATACAACAGGTTTCACTACAAATGAATTATATTTTCCTTTCTTTAAATTCGTGTTTCCTTTTGAATTACTGGAATGGTGTTTCAGATGTACTTTCACACAGGCTTCAAAGATACATCTGTTCGAAGCCCACACAACGACAAGCAGGTAGCGTCATTGACATATTTTCTCATAGCTTGGCCCTTCAGGCTGTGGTCGTGTGCTCGATGGACAATGGTGTCAGAGATGGCTCTTGTACGCTTTGGGTGACGCCTCTTCCATAACACTGACAACCGCGTCCCCTCCCCAACCCCCACCTTCGCCCCTCTTATCTCTGCCTACCTCCCTGTCGCCCTCTGCGCTGTGTCGTCTGTCTCTTGCGTGCTTTCCCAGAGTTGTCCTTGTCACTCTCCTCTCCTCTCCTCACTCCCCCTCCCTCCCCTCCTCCTCCAGTCTTGTGGGTTGTGCTTCGTTGTATGTGCCTCTGTGTGCTGGTATTGTGGTGTTGTTTGTGTGTAGTGGTCTCTTATATCTGTCTCTTCCTCCGTCGTCTATCTGTCTGTATCTCTCTCTCTCTCTCTCTCTCTCTCTCCTCTCTCTCCTCTCTCCTCTCTCTCTCTCTCCCCTCTCTCTCTCTCTCTCTCTCTCTCTCCCCTCTCTCTCTCTCTCTCTCTCCTCTCTCTTCTCTCTCTCCTCTCTCTCTCAGTGTCGCTCTGTCAGTTTGTCATGTCTGTCTATCTGCCCTGCCCCCCCCCCCCCCCCCCCCTCTTTCTCTTCCTATCTTTCATTCCCTTCATTCATTTCTTGCCCTCCCTCTCTGTCGTCTACTCTCTCCGCCCTCTCTTTCTTTCCATTCACTCTCCAAAAGTCAGTTTCTGTTCTGGTACTTAGGTCTGTTCTTATAGTTTGGCAGCCCTCGCCACCCTCATCCCCATACCCCACCCCCTCCCTCTGACCAAAGGGAAAGCGAAAGAGAGAGAGAGAGAGAGAGAGAGAGAGAGAGAGAGAGAGAGAGAGAGACAGCAGAGCAGACAGACAGACGACAGACAGACAGACAGACAGACAGACAGAGACAAAGAGAGAGACGTAGAGCAAGCCATCAAAATCACTCCATGACTGAAGATGGGTAAGGTGAGAGTGGTGATGGTGCCGAGCAGTCGATGACCTCCACAAGCGTCCGTCCCCAGTCGTGGCAACAGGCAAGAGATGTAACGCCCGAGCCACTCCTCTTCATATCGCCCACTAAGGACCTCATCCTGAGGCCCCTGAGGCATCCATTCTTCATTGACCGGTAGGATCGTCTCAGGACAGAGAGTCAGACTAGATACATGTCTGCCCTCCGGGTATCCTGCTGATTCTGATGATCGCAAAGATGGTCCGGGACAGAGTCGTGACGTAATACATGCCTACCCTCCGGGTATCCTACTGAGTCTGATGATCGCAAAGATGGTCCGGGACAGAGTCGTGACGAGATACAATGCCTACCGATTCTGATGGCTGCCAAGATAATCTCGGAAATGCAGTCTTGATAAGACACATGGCTGCCACCCAGCAAGCCTGCCAAGTCTGAGGCCCTGCAAAAATGATCTTGGACAGGATGTAATAACAAGATACTTGCTTGCCATCAAGCAAAATACCGAGTTCCATGACTTGATAACTGCGCATATAGTCTTGGACAGAGAGTCCTGATGAGATTCATGCCGTGCGGTTAAATAAAAAAAACATACCGTCAAGTGAGACAGTCACGGATGGCAGGTTTTAACAAGATGCTTGGCCGCATGCCATTAAAATCAACTCACAAAGTAAGCCTTGGCTTAAGCTGTGTCAGACCAACTGACATAGGCTAGAACACCAAGGCTACATCAAAATGTTGATATGCTCAGCATAGTTATGCAGGGATTGTCTTCAGTCGGACAAGCTCCTAGCATAACACCATCAGTCTCCAACATTCCTCGAAGTCGGAGTGTGGCTGCCCACGTGGTGGGGTAATCAAAAAACGGTCACTCACGTAACGTTCTCATCCCTAGCTGATGCATCTGTACCATGGTGTTCAAGTGGTTCAGCTGTTCAGATGATCCCTGGAGTCTTTTAGCCATAGTACGACAACGACAACACAACAACAACAACAACACAACAACAACAACAACAACAACATTAACAACTAGCAGAGTCTGAGAACTGAAAAGATGGCCTTGGACAAGGAGTCCTGCCTAGATAAATGCCCACTATTAAGTGGACCAAGAGTCTGAGAACTGCAATGATGGCCTTGGACAAGGAGTCCTGCCTAGATACATGTCCACCATCAGGCGAACTCATAGCCTGACAATGGCGAAGGTGGTCTTGGACAGGGAGTTCCGGTGAGATACATGCGTGCCATGGAGCGAGCCCACAAAGTCCGATGACCGCAAAAGAGAGGTTCTCTTCTGTGTTTGCACTGACTTGGCGCCCGACACAGTGAAATGCCTGTTCTTTCCTGCCCAAGATGCAGAGTATAAGTCCAGAGCGTTTACACTTCAGCGCGTAGATTGTTGGTGTTTATGATCCGCTGTCAGTGCCTAGGTCTGGCATTCATGTTTAGCACTAGCAGAGCGTCAGACTGGTTTGAGGTGTTGGGAGTCGATGGACTTCTAATTAGCGAAAATGAGATCTTTTTGAATGATGGGCCACTTCGATCACGGGGAGGGGGGGAGCGTGGGTCAGGAGGGCGTTATTAGCGAAGTGTGAGGCAGGGAGGGGAGGTGGGGGGGGGGGTGGAGGCGAGGATGTTGCTAAACTGAACGCCTATCGCAACAGCTAAACTGAAAATTGCACCGGACGGGAGTAGCTCACACACGGAAATGGGGAAGGTGGCCGTAGCTGCTGACTTTACCTTTTGCCTAAACTGAACGTGCCATCGAATAAAAAAAATCTTATTTTCCGCTGAGACTGATTGTTTGATTTGGTAATATAAAGAATTTCAAGCTATTTGACTCAATCTTTGTCGACTAACGTTACAACCTAGGCAGCAGTCGTTATGACATTTAACATGAACTAGGGCAAAAAAGATTTTTTTTAATGCACACTTTAGCGCTCTGCTGGTTGAAAGGGCTAAATCAGTGGGAATCAACTTTGCTAGTTCTTCTTACAGAAGCATGCTGAAATGATTTGCGACGACTGTTTCGTTGACGAATAAAGTCGATGCTGATTTGCTGGTAGAACTTGTAAGAGCGTTTCCGTCTGGCGGCCATTCTTCCTACCACATCGACAGATAAGTCACTCTTCGTTCTTTGTTTGTACTGTCCTAAATGTTAAAATGCTAAATGTGATTTTTTTTTTGCCTGAAGAAGACCCAAGAGGTCGAAATGCATCGTGTCTTGTCCTGTGCTTTGTTTGTCAATGTCCTTGGCGGTAACTAACCCCCTCTCTTTCTAAATTTTGTAAGAGCCAGTCAAAACAGACGACGCAATGCACTTTTAGGTCCCATTTGTAGCCAGCTGCGAGTTCCGACTGTTTCCAGCAATGACAGTGACACATCAGTATGGTCTGATGTGGGCTGATCAGTACACGCCCAATGGACAAACACAGTCCTTTCAAAACGCGTCATTTCAAAACGTTTTCATGCCGATGGCACATCAACAGTCTGAAAGCTCTGCGCCAGAGCCTTGCAGAATTCTTTCTTCACAGGCAGGCTGACAGAGCTGGTTTTGCAGATGACGCCGAATCATGTCGTGACAGACATGGCCAGGTAGAGCCTCATCTTTACATCCTTTGCTGAGCTGCTGTCCTTGTTCACAACAGACCCATGTTGCACTCCACCTCTTCCAGTATTGGTCCGCTCGGCCTGAACTGGCCCGATGCTTGTTGTGTGGCATCGTCGAACGATATCCAACCGTTGTCCGAGTCTTAACTTCCATGGAGTCTATTCGTTACGCATTCTTCAGTCTGGTGGAAAATTCCTGCAATTTCGTTTCGCTGCCTCCTTCTTAGGCCAGTCATTAGGGATTGCACAGCTGTCACCCTCCAGGGTTTATGTAGGTGTTTAAAAGCTTAAGAATTTTTTTCCATCGTATCACCCGCCAGGGTTTATGTAGGTGTTAAAAAGCTTGAGAGTTTTTTTTCTCCATCATATCACCCTCCAGGGTTTATGTAGGTGTTAAACGCTACAGAGGTTTTTCTTTCCCATCATATTGCCCTCCAGGGTTTATGTAGGTGTTAAAACGCTGAAGTGTTGTTGTGTTTTTTCCCCGTCATATCGCCTTCCAGGATTTATGTAGGTGTTGTGTTCGTTGCCGTCCTGAATCTTGCTCGCTCTGCCACAAGGATGCCTTCTTTCCTTCCCTCTCAATCTGTTCCAGATGACGATCAACGTCGTTTTGCTGGTAATGGTTTGTTCTTTGTTTCAGTTCACAGTGACCATTGTCAGTCCAGCAAGGTAGACAAAGGTGGTCGTGACTCTTGCTCGTCCGGAATGCAGTTGCTGTTAGCCTCTCTTTCTCACACCGGGATTTTCTTTCATGAACAGAAGTATTAGTGGGGTTGTGTTCAATGTCCTTTGACAACGATTTTGACAGGTGGGCTGTACGTCATTACATGGATGATGGAGGATCTCTTTGCAAGGCAGGGCTGACAGGTGGCTGTACGTCATGACATGGATGATGGGAGGATCTCTTTGCTAGGCAGGGCTGACAGGTGGGCTGTACGTCATGACATGGATGATGGGAGGATCTCTTTGCTAGGCAGGGCTGACAGGTGGCTGTACGTCATGGCATGGATGATGGGAGGATCTCTTTGCAAGGCAGGGCTGACAGGTGGCTGTACGTCATGACATGGATGATGGGAGGATCTCTTTGCAAGGCAGGGCTGACAGGTGGGCTGTACGTCATGACATGGATGATGGGAGGATCTCTTTGCTAGGTAGGGCTGACAGGTGGCTGTACGTCATGACATGGATGATGGGAGGATCTCTTTGCTATGCAGGGCTGACAGGTGGCTGTACGTCATGACATGGATGATGGAGGATCTCTTTGCTAGGCAGGGCTGACAGGTGCTGTACGTCATGACATGGATGATGGGAGGATCTCTTTGCTAGGCAGGGCTGACAGGTGGCTGTACGACATGACATGGATGATGGGAGGATCTCTTTGCTAGGCAGGGCTATGAGAAACCCTGGGCTGGGGGAGACCAGCGCCGGCTGTCAATGACGTCGTTTATCCACTTCACTAATAGTTCACTCCAGATGTGTTTTGTTTCTTTAATATATATGTATATACATATATATAAATACACACATACATATGTATCTCTCTCTCTTTATATATATAGATACACACACACACACACACACACACACACACACACACACACACACAATATATATATATATATATATATATATATATATATATATATATATATATTATATATAATTCAATTATAAGCAAAGCTTGCTCTTATGTCTTAGATTGAAGAAATAGGGGGAGATAAGCATTCATATCTTCAGTGGTAGATAATTCTGCCTAACTAACAGTATGTGCTTGAGTGGGTGAATGGAGAATAATGAATGCTTCTCAAAATGAGCGTTCAGAAAGCCTATAGTCTCCAAGGGGGTGACAATCTCCAATGGGGAGGAAACTCACTAACATATAACACCTGGTCAGATACCGGGATTTCGAAACCTGATTGTTTCTCCTCAGTGACCGCGGAAAGTGGTAACTTGACTCCTCTGCCTTTTCGCTTTTAAGAAGAATGCTATCCCAGAAAAGGCTGGTGTGCAATACCGTAGTATGTTTGTTGAGTTTTAGGTACCACCTAAGAAGCAAAAGAAAATCATGAAAGAGCAAAACAAGTTACATTTTCTTGTGAAAAGTAGAAAATATAAAAAGATAACCTCTTAAGACACAAGTGCTGAGGGCCAGTTCTTAGAATGAATCCGCAAGGGACTAAATTACAATAAACGAATAAATTCCAAGGATAAGTAACCGAGCACCATTCCAGCAACTTACAGAGCAGCTTGGAGCGGCTTGGTGAGATTGAGATTGTCTCCCCCTTGGAGACTATAAGCTTGCTGAAGGCTCATTGTGAGAAGCATTTATTATTCCCAATTCACCCACTCAAGCACATACTGTTAGTTAGGCAGAATTATCTACCACTGCAGATATGAATGCTTATATCCCCCTATTTCTTCAATCTAAGACATAAGAGCAAGCTTTGTTTATAACTGAATATTTCTTGCAGTCATTGCAACACCAAGCTGCTCTGTAAGTTGCTGGAAGGCTTGTACTATCTTGATATTAGTTTATTGTTTTATTTATGCGAGAGAGAGAGAGAGAGAGAGAGAGAGAGAGAGAG
>CM031618.1:29488993-29556493 GCA_018398815.1 Conus ventricosus
ACATTCTCATTTCCTTGAAAATCAGCATCACTTCCACAGATTTGCTGAATTATGTTTTCAATTACCCTTGTTGGGCAGAAAAATGGTCCCAGAAAACATCATGATGAAAAAATAATCTGATCATTGATAATGAACTTCAGATGATAAAAATAATGTTTAACAACTCAAATGATAATGTTTCAATCAACTGCCTTCACGGCTCTTTTCATTGAGACAATAATGATGAACATGTTTCTGAACAAAACAAAATACTAAATTCAGATATAAATAAAAACAGGCAGGTATTCACATTTAATACTATTTGCAATGTTGGCATTTGTTAGCCTTCTATCATCACTCAACGAAGGATTTTGAATGACAGGTGTGAGACTAGTTTACGACGAAGTGTTGAGAACAAATAACTGGTGGAAAATTCATTTCAACTCACATTCATCAAGCTTTCATAATATTTGCATATAAAGGTATTACTACCGATAAAAAACAACAAAAAACATTGAGGATTTCTTACTGACTCCCTACGACCAATTCATTCAACAATTCATTTGTTTTATATACTTGTATGTCACAAAGTATTCCTTAACCTGTCACAAGTCAGTTGAAACCTTTTTCCACCCAAATGACACACTAATACATAATTATGTATATAGGCTGATCTCAGAAATATGTATGATTTAAGGGTCACTTGTTTCAAAAGCTTGCTTTTTCTTTTTATCTGATATCAATGTATAATTGTCTTCCATCTTATTTCCATGTGTTGTTTGTATCCAATTATTAATATTCAAAGAATTTTTACTGACATCAGTTTTCTATTCAGTAGACAGAATGTTCATACAAAAATTACATTAAACCCCCCCCCCAAAAAAAACCTACATTGGATTTGTGACATGAAGATGTTCACAGTAGACAGATTGTTTTGGTGCCTCTTTTGAGGAGTTATTTTGAACAAAACCAAACTGAAACGCTGTCAGCATTTCTTCGTCCACTTGGGCTGAACAAATATCGGCTGCATCATGATGTTAATAAATCACAGGCCTTTCAAATATCGTTAAGGGTTGCGACTATTGCTTTCCATTTCTTGTTCCAACCTTGATTGCTCTACGCACAAACTAATCCACATTCTCTGGAATTCTTTTCTACACATACTGGAGTTGAAAGCAACCACATGGAACATTGGGAACGATTAATTCATATGCACCATGGTTTGATACAGCCCCTCACAGTC
Source organism: Conus ventricosus (assembly GCA_018398815.1). Lineage (NCBI taxonomy): Eukaryota > Metazoa > Mollusca > Gastropoda > Neogastropoda > Conidae > Conus > Conus ventricosus. The sequence goes on from CM031618.1 coordinate 29,490,216, forward strand.
CACTGGGCTGTAAGCAACATGATTTAATTTGACTTGATGCTGTAGCTGTTTAAAATCACCGCTTCCTGACCCAGCACCATTTCTGTTTTCTTTCCTTTTCCTTTTTTTTTGTGCATCAAGACTGATGAAACGAGATAAGATAATGTTGCTTCTAGCCCAGGGCAAAGGGCAACATCAGGGCTGACTGATGAAACAGACACTGGTGTAAGGATGTGAAATTCGCACAGTAAGATATCAAACACTCATGTAAAGCGAGTCTGACTTATGCCTAGCATCGAGCGATGTTCGACTTATGCTGAGCATCATAAAGAGTCCACCAACTCTTCACTCTTCTCAGAGGCTTTAGCATAGCACTATTCATAAAATCAGATGAAAGTGCCACCAACATTCTTATCGGAGGCTTTAGCACAGTACTATTTATAAAATCAGATGAAAGTGCCACCAACTCTTCATTCTTCTTGGAGGCTTTAGCACAGCACTATTTATAAAATCAGATGAAAGTGGGAAAGGGAAAACTCTTCAGGCTCATCTTTGTTGGGCCTCTTCTCTTATCACTGAGATGTGTTCAGTCACTGCTATGGTTTTCCCTCCCCTTTCCACTGATTCCTATGAAGCCGAAGTGCACAGTTTTGCCTGCTACAAGTTGGCTGAGGATATATGTACTAAATCAAAAAAAAAAAAAAAATCAGAAGACGTAGTTCTGACTTAATGAAACGTGTATTATGAAATATAATAAGAAGAGTAATTCTCAGTGAGTAAGACATGTACAAAAATGATGGCAAAAAGTAATTTTAGCCTAAAAATACATTTATTAAAACTTACAACCCCCCCCCCCCCCAAAAAAAAAAAAAAAAAAAAACGAATTATGGCTTACCACACCACTGTCATTTCTTTCCACTCCATTTCTAGCTCTACAAACATAGCTGCAAACATCTTCGCAGTTTCAGATTAGTCAGGGTGGTGCTGCTGTGACTGGTCTGGTCCATATTCACCACACCACATGCACTAGGCCATGCTAGTAGATAACACAAAGGGACTGTAACTGTAAGCACCACTTCCAAACAGACAGACACGAAGGACCATTTACATTCACTGTATAATCCACCTTCAAGTGGCACAACTTGTAAGTGCAGATCCAGCGACCAGCATACGATGTGAGTGGAAGAGGGAGTAACAGCGTTTGGCCGAACAGGGATTCCTTCTTTCTTCCTTCATTCCTACACAAGAGCTCCGCTGGTGAGATTGTTATGTATGCAATGGATTACTGTCCCACCATTGAGGTAGCCTCCTTCTGTCTTTGGGATACTGTCTGAACACAACATGTGTGTGCATGTGTTTTCATTTTCATTCAGCCTGCTCTTCTGTGAAAGATGAAACGGGATTTAACGCAAATGCAAGGGTTTTTTTTTTTTATGCATGTGTTCACGCACTGAACCTTGTTTTAAAGTTCATCCACAGGACTAGGCTGGGACTCGAGCGTTCAATTTTCATGTAATCTATCTTGACATCACATGATGGCCCACTCTTCTCCAAACAATGGAATGGGATTTAATGTGCCTGCAATACTTTTCATGCGTGCATCCATCCATGGCACCTCAGTTTAAAGACTCGACTGAAAGACTTGGAGAAGGCAGGAGTTAAATAGATGTTAACTCTTCTGAGAAAATCTCCTCCAACCTGGCTGCCTAACATGGGAACTGAACCCTAAACCTTGAAACATGAGTCTGACGCCCTATCCACTCAGCCATCCGGGCCCCACAGAGCAGGGGTCATGCTTTCGTGTGCAGATCATCATTATGGTGAAAAAAATGAGTCTAATGGCAAAAATAGGCACCCCCATAAAAAAAGAATTTCTTCAATTGTATTCACGTTAAAATGGATTGCTAGACAAATGCACATTAACATCACAAGTACTGGGCAATTTTCACCTTTAAGACAGATTCTAATTTTCTATGCTATTACAATTAAATCTGAACGACTATGTTGTGAAAAATTTTGCTTGAAATACACAGAAAAATAGAATGTGGTCCTTATATTCTTTAGAAGGCATACAATATACATATGCATAGATTTTTGTTGTTGTTGGTACCAAGTACTGAACAAGCAACCTCAATTCTCATCCAATGACTGCCTTTCAAACAACAGAAGCGTGTCCTTTGGAAAGAATCCTGCAATGCTTGCATTTTTTTTTTATAAGGCCCCTTGGAATAGAATGCTGTACATTTTAATGAAGTACAGAGGCACCAGCAGCGAGAGAGAGAGAGAGAGAGAGAGAGAGAGGAGAGAGAGAGAGAGAGAGAGAGAGAGAGAGATGGGTGATTAGAAAAGGATGGGGAAAGAGTGATGGAGAAAGAGAGCTGTGAGGAGCAAAGTTATCACACAAAAAACAATTGGCTATCAATAACTAAAGGATGAAAATGCATCTCTGACTAATGTTTGTAGTAAACAGACCATCCAAACACTTGGTAGGCAGATCAAATAAACATGACCACAAAAAAACACTCGCATCTATACGCAAAGCTACATGCACAAAGAGACAAACCTACCCACAAAACAGACCACCACCACCAGCCTGCCATGTTTTCACTAACATCATACCAAAAAACCCTTTGGAAGGATTTCAGCAAATCTTGACAAGACATCCACAGGACTGTTCCAACACATTGGCAGTCAGACAATTCAAGGGTTTGTCAAGGACTTCCTAATGACTTGACGCACAACTGACAGGGACATACTGCCACCGTTTTAACCACAAAGTACATGCATGTATAACGCAAGCAGGTTAACACTGCGTAAGCAGTTATTCACGTTTTCATGTGTATCCTTTATGCTGCAATCATCCCCGTCTGATGACCTGTCTCAGACTGATCATTTTCATCATCAAGGTTATACATTAGAAAAGTAGTTATACAATTCCAATGGTTTTTTTTTTATCATCTTAAAAGCAGCACCTGGAATTTGTCGATTTGTCATTTCTCAAACACTTCACTAGCAATTTAAAACGAAATAATTCTACACAGATTCAAAGGAAAAAACAAACCGATGAGCAGGGGGCCCGGATAGCTCAGTTGGTAGAGCGCCGGACTCGTGATCCTGGGGTTGCGGGTTCGAATTTCGGTATAGGGGGATTTTTCCCTCGGAGTTAACATTGGTTCTGACTCCATTCCCATATAGTCCTTCGAATGAGACTATAAACCGAGGTTCCGTGTGTGAACGCACGCATAATATCTTGCACACACGTAAAATCCCATCACCAACTTTCGGAAGAGAAGGCCAGTTTGGCCGTTGGTATGGATGACACGTGACACATAGCATGCACCTTCCCCGAAGATGGAGTATGGCTGCCTTAATGGCGGGATAAAAAAGGGTCATACACACAAAACTCCACTGCCTGGCTATACAGGGAGTGTCCGCAGGAGTATCAGCCTGCGTACGCAGAAAGAAAGAAAGAAAGAAAGAAAGAAAACCGATGAGCACTCCAGAGCAAGCTTTTCAAAGAAGAAAATAAATAGATGGCTACTTTGGTGCTTGTCTCCGCTATTGCTTTGAAGAAGCTATGTTCCAAAGTACTCATCCATTTGTTTTCTCCACTGAATCTGTATAATACCATTAGATGTAAAATGTTTTTGAATGATTCAGCAGTCTTCATCACACTCACTTAGCTCTCTAGCAACTTTCCTCATAATCTTGGGGTCAAAATGATCCAGAAAAGAAATATCTTGGATTACTGTACATGGATATTGGAGCTCTGCTTCAATGTACACAGTTACAGTGAACGAGGTAAGTGAAAAACTATGATTATCAATCAATACTTTTGAAACAATAATCATCTACTATTGAGAAACACATTTTGTAAACAAACTACTATTGAGAACACATTTTGTAAACAACAAAATTCCAGTTTGAAAATATCTTGCAAATAAATGTGAATATATAAAACAAAAACAAAAATCAAAAGAAAAAAAGAAAAACTTCATCAAATAGAAACTACAGCTAAATACAAAACGGTGACTTTTATTTTGAACATGATCTACCACAAAATCATATTTTGGAAAAGGCCACAAAAACTGAATCAACAGAATTGTACTTAATTATGGAAAAATATAAGGTTCTCTCAATAGTCTAAGGGCATTGAACAAAGTATGGTGAGCAGAAGACATTCTTAAAGGATAAATTTGATCTGGAGCACACACAAAAAAATTTGAGTGAAGTTCTAGAATTGTTCTTTGCAACCTATGGCAATGTTCATAAGTGTTCATAGACTTGAGTAATAATTTTAGACACTCTCCAAGAATGTGTGACTCTGTCTCAGGTGGCTAAATATGAGGATATGATGAAAGGGGAGAAAAGATTAAGGAACAAACATAGACATACAAAAAAAAGAAAAGAAAAAGAGCTTTATTAAGGTGAACATAATCATGAACATAATCATGAACATAATCATGAACATAATCATGAACATAATCACACGAACACAGAAAGAACAAAGAGATAAAAATTCAAAAAAGAAGAAGAGGAAGAAGCCCTACGATCTGCAGCCTGAATTCTCTCCATGCATAGCTTTCACGACAGTCCTTTGCTTCCTCCACAGGCCAACTGACTGCACACGACCATTTGAGGGTCGACTTATAGGGGGGAATAAAATCAGTGCTACCTTATGCAAAAACCAGTGAAAAATCACTTTATTTCAAATGCCACTACTGAGCAACAATGTTCACTACCATTCATTTGGCCCTCCATTATGTTTGTAAATGAATAACCAAAGAAAAAAATGAAAGGAGAGAGAGAGAGAGAGAGAGACAGAGAGGAAGAGAGAGAAGAGAGAGATGTCACTGTGACTTTGCTTTCACCAATTTCCGTAAATAAATAAATACAAATGAAAGCAAAAGAGCGGGAGACAGAGAGAGGAAGTGAGCAAGCCGCGACCACAAGCAGCACCTGCGTCGCCATTTGTTCCCCTCACTACAACCACACTGCCAACTATCCCCCCACATGGCATTAGCTGAGCCAGTCCAAGTCGTCCTCATCATCATCATCACCAAACAGCGGTGGTGGAGGCTTGGGTTTCAAGTCCTGGGGAAAGGCCAACAAAGAAATGACATCGCAAAGTGTGGTGAACAGATGCAAGCATTCAATTATAAAAAAAGGAGGGTAACTTTTTTTTCTTGCTTATAAAACAATGACATAAACATAACTCCAGCCTAATGTTATCCCTCTACTGTAACTCTTTCAAATCCTACCCTCAACATTTAACCGATCTCTCTTCATCTGAAACACGTCTTTTCCAAATTCTGGCTGTTCTGGTCAGTGTTCCTTTACTTATGAAGCCATTTGGTTTGAAATAACTAATCTCCCACATCAACTCAGACACTCTGCCTCTCTTCCTTCTCTCAAATCAAACTTGGAAAATGTTCTTTTCCCACCTCACTGAAATACACAAATTGTGGGCTAGCATTGTCTTTCATGGTATCACATACATTCAAACCCTGTCTTTATTCATAATGCAGCAACTGTTTTTGTTTCACAGATGGGAGGTGGGTGTTGTGAGGGAGTGACAGGGTGAGGATGGATAACTGGTATGATCGGAAGTGGTTCAGATGTCGGATTGTGACACGTGTTGGTGTATTCCTGGTTGCTCTTCTTTATAAGTTTGGTAGTGTGATGTGCATGCTTGTTCCTTGTTAAGGCCAAGGGCATTCTGTTGATTCTGGCATGGGATGTTCTCCATAATACCAATAATACAGCTTTCTCTGTCCATTCACCTTACACATTTGCCGAATGCAGACACAAACAATGACCTACAAAGCTTTCCTAAAGCTGGCCGTTCCAAGCTTGCCCACGAAGCTGGAGCTGACACATGCATCCAGCAGCAGTGTGGATGAAACATATGCACAAATTATCATGCCTTCAAGATTATCTGGCATATGAAAAAAAGACTGAGAGTCTAAATTTCCAGGATTAGTGATTCTTGACTCAAAGTCTCATACTTTGAAGCCTGAACATTTTGGTTCATCTCCAGAACCTCCTTCTGCTGTCAGGAGAGAAGGAAGAGAGGGCTGCACATACAAACTCTCTGTATAGTACATGTGTGAGTGTGGACATGGTTGATGAACATCCCCTCGTCAAGAGTGAAAACAACAGAAAAAAAAAAACTACACAATTATTGCAAAATAACTTCCACAAACAGGACCGCAGACACTCACTTGATATTTAACCCCCCCCCCCCCCCACCCCCTCAAAACAACAACAAACACAAAGGTAAAAAAAACTCACATCGTCCAGCAGGTCGTTTCTGGGGTCAGTTTGTCTCCTCCTGTCTTCTCTTTGCCTGCAGGGGTCACCGCCACCTCAGGGCCCAGGGTATCAGCCACCATGTTGTCGTCACCGAACAGGGGGCTGTAAGACATGCCACTGAATGCAAGCTCTCAGCATCACTGCATCCACGGCAGCTCCACTCACATTACCCTGAAGTCACTACATTTTCTTTGTAACACACCAGGACCTCTATGTATGTAACCACTTTAAAAAAAAAATCATCCAAAGTAGAGTATGAAGTATGAGAGGAGGCTTCATCGGGAGGCAAATTTACTGGAAACAAAGACATGCTACTGGAAATACACCCCCCACACATTCTCTCTCTCTCTCTCTCTCTTTAACCCTTTCAGCACCAAATGGTCTGAGGAGTATTTCTAAACACCAGCTGAATTTCCTTTCAGAATAAAATGCATATAATTTTTTTGTATCAAAACAGATTCTACATATATCATGAATTTTTGTTTTAATCTTTCCATGAACATGTTCTCAGCCCCTCCCCACCCCTCCCTTCCCCTCAGTCAGGGTTTACGTAAGAAGTGAAGACAGGCCAGTCTAGAGGGGAACAGGAGCCCTCCTCTACCACCCAGGAAATTTGTGAAAATTAACAGCTAAAATCTGTGCACACTGGTGCGCAATGTGCTGAATCATCAAATTTCTGGCCTTGCTCAATCATGTTTTTGTTCTGCCGTTTTACGTTGAACAGTTCTCATATGAACTGAAGACCATCTTTCGCACGCAGTCACAGTGCCAACCATGTAAGAACAGTATTACCAGTGATAGCATGTGGTGGATGATTATCTCTGTTGATATTATATATGGTGGATGATTATCTCTATTGATGTGGTGGATGATTATCTCTGTTGATATAATATAAAGTGGATGATTATCTCTGTTGATATTATATATGGTGGATGATTATCTCTATTGATGTGGTGGATGATTATCTCTGTTGATATAATATAAAGTGGATGATTACCTCTGTTGATATTATATATGGTGGATGATTATCTCTATTGATGTGGTGGATGATTATCTCTGTTGATATAATATAAAGTGGATCATTATCTCTATTGATGTGGTGGATGATTATCTCTGTTGATATAATATAAAGTGGATGATTATCTCTATTGATATTGTAACTACTTATTTCAACATTTGACATTCATGTATTGTGGCTGAAAAAAAAAATGTGTGTGTGTTGTGTGTGTGTGTGTGTGTGTGTGTGTGAATGGGGGAGAACACATTTCTAATTACAGAACTCGCCCAAAGGAGGATTTTAAACCCTGTTTAATTTGTTCAGAATTATACTGTCTTGGGTTGATGCAGAAATACAATTCTGACGCTCAGCTTCGAAGCAGTTTCATCACTACATCGGCGTCAAAAGAGTTCAACTGCTCCTGTCGAAGACAATCTGTACTTCCAACATAAAACACTGGCACGCTCCATCACTTCCAATCCCTGCCATCTGGCTGGGCGTCCTCCACAAAACGACATGGTGTTAGCAGGCATGGGAAGACCAGAGGCATGAAAATACATTGGCAGCTCTCATTAGTGACCTCACCTTCGTAACCTTTAACATGGAAGAATTTACAGGGAGGGCATCCCTGTCTGGAGGCAATTCCATATGACAGAGAGAAAAGCATTCCAGGAAAAAAAAGAAACCTATTATCTACAGGGACGGAGTCGTTCATCTCTGGAATTTCTTTATCATGAGGTTTCACCATCTTTATACTTAAAGGACATGACATAGATTAGATCATGAGAGAGAGAGAGAGAGAGAGAGAGAGATCATGAGAGAGAGAGATCATGAGAGAGAGAGAGAGAGAGAGAGAGAGAGAGAGAGAGAGAGAGAGATCATGAGAGAGAGAGATCATGAGAGAGAGAGAGAGATCATGAGAGAGAAAGAGAGTGAGAGATGTGTCAAAGGAATTTGTTTCATATGTAACTTTTCCCCCTTTACGTGACTCAGTAATTCCCATAAAACAGCCCTTGGACGACCCCCGTCCTACCCCTCCCTACCTGTCATCATCGTTATCCTCTCCATCAAACAAGGGCGGAGGTTCACGGGATGCTAACGTGGGCAGCGCAGCCCCAGCGCTGCCTCTGGAACTCCTTTCTGCCGAAACACCAGAGCTGCTCTTCTCCGCTGTCGAGTTCGCACTCACTGGAACTTCATGCTGAGTTTGTGGGGGTGTCTCCTCAGGTTTGTCTGCCTTCGGCTCGGCTGGCTTTTCAGACTTATCCTCCCTTGAGCTTGTTTCAGACGGAGGGGGTGTGAATTTGCTGCGGGTCTTCCGCTGGTGTCTCTGCACCCCTGCTGTGTGGTGGAGCCGCTGCCTCAGAGTCTGCAGTGGACAACTCCTCTGATGGAGGTGCCGGGTCGTCGTCAGCAGGCGGTCCAGAAGAGGGTGGAGACGGCTGAGCAGACTGATTGCTGTGCACTGCAGTTCTTTGCAAGTCATCTTCTGCCTGGGTTTCTTCCGTTGACTCGTCTTCATTCTTGTTGTCCTCATCTCGGGTGATGGGCTGAGCAGGGATTTCTGGGACCTGGGTGCTATGGGCATCGCTCTTGCTCGCTTCCATGACAGGAGCTGTTGTGCTGGCCACATCTGGAACAGTACCCATTGTGAACCTCACTTACGAAGCAGCAACAAGCATGTATCTTTTCTTTCTTTTCTTTTGGTGTAAAGGTTTTGGCAGTTTTAACAAGGCAAACAAAGTGTGCACAAATCACGGACGGAACTGTCACATACACAAAAGGATTACAGAAGACGAAAGTGTTGTTCTTTAAAGGGAAGAGAGTTTTTTTTTCTGAACAAATAGTTACATCAAGTCCAAAACATCTTGTTTATTCATCAGTAGTTCACACTCAAGTGTGCGCGCCCTCCTCTTCCACACACACGCTCAAATACACGGGGGGTAATTGAAAAAGTGGGTGCTACAGTGTAAATATTAAACTCTTCTCCGAAAGCATATAGGAGCCATCAAATGCTGTCTTTTAAACACAACCAACAGACATGCCTGCATACACTGAACTTTACTCATCGGCAGAATTTAGTCGAATTTTACAGAGATTATCAGACCAAAGTTTAAGAGAGTGGTTTTTCACCACAATGAGCATACTATAAGTCAATCTACTGTAGTCACATGAATGAAAGTTTACTTCTACTGGACTTAATTTTGTCAATGCACAGCAAGTTTTTTTTTTCCCCCTAGTGACTGCTGTCAACAGACAACGGTTGTTCAGTTCATTAGACCAGCCATAGGTTTGATCATTACACAGCACAAGGTTTCCTTTCTCACCCCCACTAGAACTGGAAGGCTGCAAATTGTGCCAAAATCTGGAATTCGGAATCCTGAAGACCAGTCACAGCCTCCAACTTTCTAGACTTTTGACAATTTCATGAAAAATCAAACCTAGATGACCATAGTCTGGATTTCGCATATTGACAAGATATAGATAATTGAATATTCTTACAGTCATATGACACAATATAAAGGAAAAAAAACAAACAAACAAAAATCTTAGTAAATCATTCATGTGCATACCTTCTAATGCACTAGATGTCAGTTCTGATGTTGGTGGTGTTTGGTTTTCTTGTTTTTCTTTTTCTCCTCTTCCTCTTCTTCCTCTTCGTCATCTTCTTCTTCCTCCTCCTCCTCTTCCTCGATTCTTCTTCTTCTTGTGTGGTGGGCCCTTGTGGCTGCTGTACCAGCTTTAGAGTGGTTTCCTGCACAAAGAGTAAAATTTATGGCAGAGAGAGAGAGAGAGAGAGAGAGAGAGAGAGAGAGAGAGAGAGAGGGACAGACAGACAGAGAGATTATTCTTCTTTTGATCTCTTTAGTTCCCAGAAGCTCAGGTAAGCCAAAAAGATTTTTTGTTAAGTAAATTCATAGGGCCTATTTTTTTCGCGAAATGAGCCCAATACTCTAGTTACAGAATATGCAGACCTATTTTCAACCAATCATTATGTCTTGAGAGTAGAACTTTGAAGGTTTCAGAGTCTGCTGTGGCTTTCTTGTCATCCTCTATCACCTTCTTGAAGATTTCAGAGCTTGAAGGTGTCCCTGTCACGGTGCCATGCTCTCACCGAGTTACCACAGTATCTTGAAGCTACCACCATTCAAATCAACTTCCCAGTCCTCCTCAACATCCTCTTGGACTTTCAGAATCCAGGGTAGTCTTCTGATCACTCTCAACATCTTGTGGATAGACGGACAGTGTTGGGGGAAGAGCAGAGGGAGGGGAAGGGAAGAGGGGGCCTTTAAAGTCTAAGCGATTTTCTCTTCATGTTTTGCATCTTTCAGGAACCGTCAGAATATGAAAATCTGCTGGGAATAACCTGTTCCTATGTATCGCAGTCTAATTCCTCGCGACACTTCGGTTTGTTTGTGTGCATGTTTGTCTCTATGTATTGCAGTCTAATTCCTCGCGACACTTCTGTTTTTTTGTGTGCATGTTTGTCTTCTTTCCTCCAGTTATTTGTGGGCATGTTTGTCTACATTCCTCCACTTATTTGTGGGCATGTTTGTCTACATTCCTCTAGGTATTTGTGGGCATGTGTGTCTTCATTCCTGCATTTATTTGTGGGCATGTTTGTCTTCTTTCCTCCGTTTATTTGAGGGCATGTTTGTCTTCATTCCTCCATTTATTTGAGGGCATGTTTGCCTTCATTCCTCTATTCTGTTTTGTTTTCTTGTCATGTCTTTCATCTGGTAGCTTCTCCTCAATACAATCTTTGTTATTTCTAATTTTTTCACTGACTCTTCTTCATTCTGATCAAAATTCCTTCTGGCTGCTTTGAGACACCACATTTTGGCGTCAAATACTGTACCATGTCAGACCATAGCATTCACGGCAGTAAGTCAGCTCTGCCAGGCCGAGATTTTTTGTGGCCAATGCAGTAATAAGACCATCACGTGATGCCCACACTACTTCCGCCAGGGAAGAAGCCGGTGTAAACTTCCTGTTCCGCATTCAACCTCGGCCTCCTGCCTAACAAGGACAGGTTTTTTTGCTCTGTCTCGCCTATACTTCTGTCTTTGTAGAGATTGCTTGTGTGCTTGCCTTCGTTGCTTTTTCTATTGTCACTTACGTTAGACCATGGGTACCATTGCCGCGTGAGGCTTATGGATGGCGTTTTATTTCATTTTTTCACGCTCTACGGCGTGACTGCTCACGATTTCTCTTCACTCCATTGTTCTCCATTCGGCCCTTTCTCACCCCCTCTAACGTGTCCTCCCTGATCTCTTCCCATTTCAATTGTTCTACTACTCCTGATCGCCTTTCTTACGATCACTCGTCCAGTTCGGTCGATAGGGTTTGTACACACATATACCATCAAACATGATGGCTGATGTTTTAAGGAAGAGGAAGATGAAGAAGACGACTTCTCCTTACAATGACGTTTAGGGGCTAACTCAGCAGCGCATTGCCAACATCTAGAAGTTTATCTTGTGATAAGCTCTGCATCTGAATCTGACGTCAAATCTGGGTGAAGTAAAAAATGAAACAATGTTTTACGTCAAGGCTGGGTGACGTAAAGATGAAGTAATTTCAAAGCTAGAGGCTAATCTCCCGTCTCTCATTTATGACAGTAAATAAGCATTGGTTATCTGAGATCTTCTACTCAGATTTCCCTCCACTGAGTCGCCTTTCGGCCTCCTCATATATCTTCAGGCGCTAGTCTATTTTGCTCTCGCGCCCATTGCTTCTCTTTCGACGACCGTACCCTCACCGGTCAATCTACCCGCCATCTTGGATTTTCCACTGCGGTCGGTGTCTTCTCCATATTGCCTCACCGCATGGTGACCATTTTCGGTCGCACATGCTTGCCGGTACGGGGATTTCCCCAGGCCACATTTATTTGTACCCAATATGGCACTCTAGTTATTCTTACTACAGGTAGATCGAGTGACTGTACGATCTCTTGATCTGCCTACTGGTGCGCATTTATTTGTACCAAATTTATCACTGGTAGATCGATGGTCCTTACGATCTCATCTTCTAACTGGTGCACATTTATTAGTACCTCCTTAGCATTATTACAAGGTACACCAGGGTATTTACTCTTGCGCGCCTTTGCGCGTCACTCTCGACAATCGATTCCTTCCCGGTCAATCAATCCGCCATCTTCGTTTGTGCCACGCCGGTTGCCGTCTCCGCCATGTTGCCTGACCTCACACAACTTGTTTGGCTGTATGCGGCTTCCCCGGGCTCATTTTCCTGTACCTTATTTATCATTATTACAGGTACAGAGAGTGTCTTGCGATCTCTTGATCTACCAACTTGTGCACACTTATTAGTACCCCATTAGTAACATTATCGGTTCCTCATTTTTCATTACTACTGGTAGATCATGTGTCTCTACGATCTCTTGGTCTACCAACGTGTGCACATTTATTACTACCCCATGTATCATTGTTACAAGGTAGATCGAGAGTCTTTGGCCTGCCGTCCAAGCAAGATCAGTCTTGTGCTCTGTCTCGCCTTTTCTTTGCTGTGTTTTTGTCTTTGCTATATTAAAATAGCCTTGTGTTTGCTTCTCGCTACCCACCCCATGGTGCCCCAGGTTACCCGGGTCCCCGAGGAAACCCTGCCCAGGGCCGCCACAGCCCTGCGTACTCCCCGGGACCGGTGGCTCCATGCACCCGAGAGGAACCAGTGGCTTAGGGCTGACACCCATTCTGACTCCATCTCCGGTCGCATGTGGCATCCGGCTTCTTTCAGCTGGATCGACCTGGCTCCCCCCTCCCTCTCGGGCGCTGTCCGATCGGCGATCCCCTAGTCTGCCTGCCGAGTATGGAGCCACCAGGGACCCGTCCTCGTATTCCCCCACTACCCAACGAGGGCGGGACTCCCATGCACCCCTGTCCTGGCCCCCTGAAGGTGGATCTGAACATCTCCATCAGGAACACTGACCCACAGCCTGAGGACGGGGTCGAGATCTCCCTCCCCCAGTCTGGTGACTTTTCCATCTTGGAAAGCTGGCGTCCAGATCTTGTTGTTAAGGAATCCCCTCCCTCTGACAACATTTTCTCCTTTAGCCGTTACGCCGGGTCCCCCCCCCTGCCCAGCGATCACGGCCAAGGATAGTCGCCCCCCAGACCCTCATCCCCTTGTGGGACAGATCGGCATCTTTCGCCAGGGGTGCACAGGCCGTCCCTCCGCCGGGGATTGACTTCTTGTCAGCCCCTAACGTGGCTCCAGTAGGAGTTTTCCTCAAGGACTACGGCAGGGCCCCCACATCTTCTCCCTCTTCTCTGCCAATCCAGTCACCAGGGATATTGCCATTTCCCCTGCCGACTTCCGGCTCACTCCCAACCTTACCCCTCCCACAGACGGCACTGCCTCTGTGTCTTCAGACGCTGACGACACTGAGACAGACTCTAGCCTGTTTGGCGACCCCCTGATGCGCTTTCTTATTCACAAGATATCGCATCACCCTTCGGCTGCGGCGGACAGCGCAGCCAGGAGTCACTTTAATTGCCTGTTTTCAGTGAGAGATGCTGTACTATCACAGGCCAACCTCTCAGGCCATGCTGTCACGGTCCAACCTCTCCCAGGCGCTCAAGTCGGCCTTGCGGTGCATCCCTGGGCAGGACCAGTCGCTGTTCGGCGGCTATTCGACTGCGACACCAGGAGACTGACTCCCGCTCAAACCCTATCCCAGGCAGTCACCTGCCCACACTGCACGGCCCGCCAAACGCCCTACCCCTCTACGCCAAAACCGAAACCTCCCCAGCAGAATTTTCGGTTCGGCCAGCAGTCACGGTGCCGGAGGTAACGGGGGGGTCGCCCATGGGGACCCCATCCTTATACTCCTATTTCAAAGACGCTACCTACGTCTGGCAAGTTCGGGGTTCCAGTAGAACTGGAAGCAGTCTGTACTTGCACTGAAATCTGCTCGCAATGGGTTCCGACAAACGGCCCTAGCCTAGCAGACGACGCTCGCCTTGAAGTATTGATTTTTCTCAAGGTCTCGTCCTAGTTCCCCATAGTCTCGTTTTGCGTGAAGACGCGATACTTGCTTCCGCCATTTTCCCGTCGGTGCTCATGGCAATCGATATGTCGGGAAAGTGTGCATTTCAGGACCTGGGGTCAAGGTAAGCAGTACTGGTTGCTAAGGATCCCCAAAACAACATTACGTTCTATGTTCAGTGTGCAAAAGATCGCCTCATTTGGCATCTATGGGCTCGAAAACAACACACTCATGCTGACTATGGCCACACAAGCGCATGGCTCAGTATCTTTTTACACGCGCGTTCGTGTTCCAGTCTTTTCAAGCGGACGGTAGGGAGAGTGACACTAGTTCAACCTCTACACTACTCCTCCAACTCGGGCCCCCCTTTTTGAGAACCCTCATACCTCGGGAGTGTGGGACCCACAGTGCGGGACGCTAAGTCGGCCCGTCTCCACATCAACGTCCCGAAGTGGGGGCGGGCAGGCTTGCCCTCCCCAGCTCCCAACTCCAGGTCTCGCACTGACTTGTTCTCCTGCCCACGGACAACACTTCGGTGCCTTGTTATGTCAAAAGGGGGGGGGGGGGGGGGGGGGGGGGGGGGGGGGGGGAACGGGGCTCGCTCCTTCAGCCTCTCCCTCCGAATCGAGGCCCCCTTCTCTGTTGCCATGCGGGGATTCACCCTCTGTGCAACACGCATAGCGGGGCCCCTCCTCCTCACTGAAGGGACCCTCAGCAGGCTAACCCTCAGCCCAGTGGGGAACAGTGTTCAGGCCAAGGGTCGCTCCCCCCCCCCCCCCCCCCTACCCCTACAGGGTGAGCCCTTTTCCAAGGGGAGAGATGGCCTCCTGGGCTCAACTCTCTTCCTCATTCTGGCCTTCCAATTTTCAGATAGGTAGTTCCTATCTCTCCTATCTTCTTGGTTTGGCTCTCGGCTGGCTCCATTCGGGGCTACTGGGAACCCCGTGCCCCAGGCTCTCCTCCCAGTCCTCTCTAGATGCTTCCAAGATGGGCAGATCAGCCTACGCCCAGACGTGTGAGGATATCCCCGTCTTATCTCCCCGGGTCCATGAGGGCAGGGCACTGGCCACTTCCAAAGCGATCCAGCGCTGTCCTCTTGCACCACATCCTGGAGGCACCCTACTGGCATCCGGAAAATCCCTTCATAAGCCTTTACTTTAGGGATGTCCGCATGCCCAGGGCTGATGGTTCTAGGGACTTCTTTTGCGGCTAACGCATCCATATCTATTCCTCTGCTAACCCCAAGAACCATTAGGGCACTAAGCCCTCCTCCGATTCCTTTGAATTCTGCTATGGTCTGACATGGTACAGTATATGACGCCAACATGGGGAGTTTGTATTATACTCCCTGTTTGGCTAGTATACTTACCATGTCAGACTCTAATGCCCACCCTACCTTCCCCGCTAGCGCTATGGTTCTCGGGTTACCTTGCGCATAGGCCTCGTTGAATGAGGAACAGGAAGTTTACACCAGCTTCTTCCCTGGCGGAAGTAGTGTGGGCGTCACGTGATGGTCTTATTACTGCATAGCCACAAAAAATCTCGGCCTGGCAGAGCTGACTTACTGCCGTGAATGCTATGGTCTGACATGGTAAGTATACTAGCCAAACAGGGAGTATAATACAAACTCCCCATATCCGTGGTCTCATGGGTTGATCATACTGTTGGCATCATCATTTTTGTTTTCCCCGAAGATGGAGTATGGCTGCCTTAATGGCGGGATAAAAAACGGTCATACACACAAAACTCCACTGCCTGTCTATACAGGCAGTGTCCGCAGGAGTATCAGCCTGCGTACGCAGAAAGAAAAGAATCATTTTTGTCAGCTGTTGTCACTGGCGTTTTTCAGCCTCACAGGCACCCACTATTCTCATGGTCATCATCACTGAACAACTACATTCTCATAACCTTGCTGCTATAGAAATCAACACTGTCACACACACTCAATGAACACTGACCTTAATGACACCAAGAATGACTGACATGACCTCTGACCCCGTGTAGTTTTCGTCCGCCTCAAACTCAGCACGGAGGCTCTGGTACACGGAGTTCATCACCTTCTTGACCTGACAGAACATCTTCAGTGAGTCCGAGAGCATCAAACAGTGACTGGTCCTACAGTGGGATGAAGGCACAGAAATGTCAAGTCAATGTCGCCCACTAGTAAATAACAAGCACAAACAGCTGAACAAGAAACCTCTTTAACTCCTTGTTGCTGAAACGTACAGACAACTCATCAATCTGAAGAAATATGAAGGAAAGTGACCACATGTTGTGTTGACATTACAGGTATAATGAGTAAAACCCTTCTGTTCCAAAACAGACCATAACATCCCACTCATCACTCTTTACTGACCATCCCATTTGTCAACAGCAGTGAAGGAGTTAGTAAAAACAAACAATTATAAATAGGTGCAACAAACCTATCCACACTAGAACAACAAAAAAATCTAAGTGGTCATAATTATCAAAACTACAGGCACAACAACATAAAAAAAAAATCTAGACACTGTAATCACCCTTTACTTATAAACCCATGAATACTAGGGCAACAAAAACATGTATGCTCCTCAGAAATTATGCACCACTTCTGTAAATGACATGCCCTGTCTCCCCCACCCTTTAACATTTTGAACAAAACATTCTTTCAGTGAAGGGACAAAGTAGAAAACACAAAACGTAACTAAAAAAAAAAGCAACAATAAATGTACACTAATCAAGTGCTACATACATTGGCATACACATCAATCAAAGGCACCAATGTACAAACAGCTTGAAGTCAGCCGCTGTACCTTATCATCATTGACTTCCTTCATCTGTCCAAGACAGTCATCAAAGAAGTGTGGGATTTTTTTTTTCACTTCTGCCGATGAAGGGGCTGAAGGTAGAAGGGGTGAGGTAGGAAGATGAAAGGGAGTGGAGCCCAAGGTGCTCTGACCAAACACTTCTTCAAACAATCCCCGAAGAGGAAGTGAAACAGATCCTTGACTCTGCCCCACCCCGTGACCTTGGTTCCAACCTTGATAAACCAAGGTCACTATCATGAAGAAGGCAGGGCCCTACATGGGCAAAGAACAGAAAAATAGTGGGTGGAAAAGGTTTTTATCAAAAACAGTTCCAGAGTTAAAATTACGAAGACCCTCAAGTCCTGCTATGGACAGGTTGGTAAAAACCACTGTCGTGGAGAACAACGCCCAGCAGAGTGTTGTAAAACTACAAACATGACAGGCAAGGCAAAGCAAAAACTAACGGGAGTCTCTTGGATTAGCAGATGCAGTGCAGCATGTATACAGATGGGTCTGCACGCAGGCCACAGGATGAAAAGAAGAGGAGGCGGCTCCTCTTTTGTACTATATTTGCCATGAAACGTTTGAACAGCAGAGCTAGTAAACTGGCCACAGCTTGCAAGAGTTGAGTCAGGACAGTGCCAAGACAGGCAGATAAACAATCCATCCCCCTTACCTAAATTACAAGACTTGCGTTATTTTCACTGAAGACAAAACCGGTTCTTTTATACACACACAGCATTCACGCCACACACAGGAGGCTTCACTCACTTTATGGTCCTGTCCAAGAGACTAGCCCCAACCAATACAGCAAGGTCCATCCACAGAAAAGATTACCTCTGTGGCAACATCTGCCGAACTGCTGCTGCCACCGGAGACTGCAGCAGTCTGTTGCTGCTGCTGCTGCTGTAGCTGCAGTTTCGACTGCTGCAGCTGCTGCTGAAGTTGCTGCTGTCTGGTTCCCATGGTTTCCACTTCCTGGTCCAGCTCAGCGATGCGATCTTCATAGCGCTGCTTCATGGCAGTGGCTTGGGTGCGTAGGCTGTCATACTGCCAAGGATTACACAAGCAATGAACGAGACTTGGTCTGAACAGAAATAAGTTTTTCTTTACATTTGACATCCAAACAACTGCCTTCACTCTACTTGCTTATGGAACACACCCTCAATAACCAAAGAAGGTAAACAGATATCTCAGGGTCTCCTGCAAGCCTGTGACAGGGAATGGAGAAGGAGGAGAAAAGGGGAGGCTGTCCATGTGGAATGAAATGAAAATACTTTGATCTGGTGTAAATTTCCTATAAAGGTTGTATGGACCAAGAGGAAATGTAGGGAAAGAGGGCGATGAAGTGGAAATGGAGGACTGGGAGATGGGGTGGGGTGGGGCTGGGAAGCAGAAAAGGAAGATGGCAGGAGGGGAAGAGGGGGACAGAGGTAAGACGGGTGGTGGGAGAGACGGCATGAAATGTGAATGAATGCAAAGTGCACCCTGCTTCACTCTCCATCTTCTGCAGTCACAGGAAATACAATTCCTGGACAACTACAATCACAGCAAGGGCAATGCCAAAAAGACAACTACAATCACAGAAGGGCAATGCCAGAAAGACAACTACAAACACAGCAAGGCAATGCTAGAAAGACAACTACAAACACAGCATGGGCAATGCTAGAAAGACAACTACAACACAGCAAGGGCAATGCTAGAAAGACAACTACAATCACAGCAAGGCAATGCCAAAAGACAACTACAATCACAGCAAGGGCAATGCCAAAAAGACAACTACAAACACAGCAAGGGCAATGCTATATTCAACACAACAACAGAAACCTGCTCCCACCTTCTCCTTGAAGCCAGCATTCTCTTCCACTTGCTGCTGCAGATCTTCAATTCTGGCATCGGAAGAACCGCTGCTGGCTCGAAGCTCTTGGATCTGATCACAGACAACAGTACAATTCACTGTATTTTACAGTATAGGCTCCTGCACAAGAATGAGAGTTGTGAACACTGACATTTTCTCCAACACCTGACACAGATAACTCTCTAGAACTCTCATCAGGTGCAAACTCAGCTAAGCATGGCACACACACAAACACCCCCCAAAAGTCAGCCAACCTCCAGATAGTATTAAGCCACCACTGTTGCTTGCTATGCAGCGCCTGAAGAAAACCTTGTGGCTGGGTAAGTGGGGAACTGGAACAAGCAGTGCAGAAGTAACGGCTCTAAGGTACAGAAAAAAGAACAGTTTAAAACTAACCTCTCATTAAGTGTAAACTCTGTCACAGATGGAAAGGTCAAACATCACACATAGGGATCACAAAGGAGGCAGAAAAGAACCAACCTTCTTCTCCAGCGCAGTTGCTCGGTTCTGTGCTTCATCCAAGTCGTCCTTGACCAGTGCCATCTGGCGTGCATGCTTGTCGTTGGCTGCTGCCACCAATTTGTCACACTTGGCTTGCCAATCGGCGGCCATTTCTTCCTCCATCTTGGCTATCTGTGAGCAGCGGTCAACACATGACTTCCTGCAGTGGTCAACTATCAACACATAACTGAGGGCACTGGTCTACATTCAATACGTGTGGTCAACACATGACTATATGTGGTCAACACATGACCATCTGTGGTCAACACATAACAGTCTGAGGTCAACACATAACAGTCTGTAGTCAACATATGACTATTTATGGTCAACACATGACTCTCTGTGGCAGCACATCTTGTGGTCAATATCTGTGGTCACTAGTCAACATACGCCCATCTGTGGTCAACATGTAACAATCTGTGGTCAACTTATGACCGTTTATGGTCAACACATGACTATCTGTGGTCGCTGGTCAAATATGACTATTGTGGTCAACACATGATATTGTGGTCAACACATGACTATTTGTGGTCAAACAGAATTTGCTGGTCAACATATGACTATTTGTGGTCACACAGCTATGTGGTCAACACAGACTATTTGTGGTCAACGCATGTGGTCAACATATGACTATTTGTGGTCAACACATGACTATTTGTGGTCAATGACATTGTGGTCAACACATGACTATTTGTGGTCAACACAGACTATTTTGGTCAACAGGACCATCTGTGGTCAACACGTAACAGTCTGTGGTCAACATATAACTATTTATGGTCAACACATGATCATCTGTGGTCAACACATGACTATTTGTGGTCACACAGACTATTTGTGGTCAACACATGATCATCTGTGGTCAACACATGACTATTTGTGGTCAACACAGACTATTTGTGGTCAACACATGATCATCTGTGGTCAACACATGACTATTTGTGGTCAACACAGACTATTTGTGGTCAACACATGACTATTTGTGGTCAACACATGACTATCTGTGGTCAACACATGACTATTTGTGGTCAACACATGATCATCTGTGGTCAACACATGACCATCTGTGGTCAACACATGACCATCTGTGGACTATTTGTGGTCAACACAGGACCATCTGTGGTCAACACATGACTGCAGTCAACACATGACTATCTGCAGTCAACACATGACTATCTGTAGTCAACACATGACTATCTGCGGTCAACACATGACTATCTGTAGGCAACACATGACTGCAGTCAACACATGACTATCTGCAGTCAACACATGACTATCTGTAGTCAACACATGACTATCTGCGGTCAACACATGACTATCTGTAGTCAACATATGACTATCTGTAGTCAACATATGACTATCTGTGGTCAATCGTCAACACAAGACCCTCTGTGGGCATAACCGGACAAGTGGATAACGTCCAATGATCGATGCGAGCACTGACAACTGGATAACGTCCATAACCGGACAAGTGGATAACGTCCAATGATCGATGCGAGCACTGACAACTGGATAACGTCCATAACCGGACAAGTGGATAACGTCCAATGATCGATGCGAGCACTGACAACTCCCCACTGGACAGCAGCAAACACCTGCCTGCGCAGACCCTGCTTTCCTTTCACTCCAACCGCACACTGAAGCCACCGCTCTGGCAGGCAGCTGACATGATGATCACTGTTCTGTCTGTCCAGTCCCTTTCCTCTGGAATCAACTCCTGTATCAACTTTTTTCCTTCTTTCTTTCTGTGTACGCAGGCTGATACTCCTCCGGACACTGCCTGTACAGACAGGCAGTGGAGTTTTGTGTGTATGACCGTTTTTCATCCCGCCATCAAGGCAGCCATACTCCATCTTTGGGGAAGGTGCATGCTATGTGTAACGTGTCATCCATATCAATGGCCAAAACTGGCCTCCTCTTCCAAAAGTTGGTGATGGGATTTTACGTGTGTGCAAGATGTTGTGCGTGCCTTCACACATTGAACCTCCGTTTATAAGTCTCATTCAAAGGACTGTGTGGGGAATGGAGTCATAACCAATGTTAACTCTGAGGGAAAAATCCCCCTGTACCGAAATGCGAACCCGCTGAGGGAAAAATCCACCTGTACCGAAATTCGAACCCGCAACCCCAGAATCACGAAGTCCGGCGCTCTACCAACTGAGCTATTCTGCCCCCCCCCCCCGTATCAACTTTGATATCCTCCCCTCTCTGAAAACCTTTCTTTTCCCTTCAGACTGATGAGCTAGATAATACGCTGTGTCATTGGGAAGTGTGACGAGTTTCACTATGGGTGTTGACAGGTAGGGAATGGACAGAGAGGGGGAGCTGAAGAGAGGCAGGATGCTTGGATGCAATGGCAACATCTGATTGTGGCATGTGTTTTTCTTTTTCCCGGCTGTTTTTGCTTTATTTGTTCTGAAGTTCTGAATGTGTAGCTGTTGATTGTAGATGTATGTATGGATATATGTAGGTATGTATGTGTGTGTGTGTGTGTGTGTGTGTGTGTGTGTGTGTGTGTGTGTGGTGTGTGTGTGTATTCTGTATAAAAAAACAAAACAATAATAATAACGCTGTCATGTTGAAGCTTGAACACCAGCGGCACATAGAAGCTTTTTTTTTTAATGCACAATCAGACTTCATCAAGAGGAAACTACGCAGTCACTTGCTTTTCTGTTGACTGGATGTTGTGTAGACTGTTCCCTGATGTACTGTTGGGGAACAGGTTCACATTTTCACTTTCCCTAAACAAGAAGATACCAGACAAAAGACAATACTTACCATGATATTAAACTTGTGATTGGTAAAGAATCCAACATAAAACTTGTCTACATGACTAAAGAAACAGTAATTTGAGAAAGCAACCATATAATATTTCCAGTGCCTTTGCTGATGATAAAAATATCTACGGTATGAGAACATACCTTTCATTCTTTTTTTTTGTCTCCAGGATTTAATGACAATTTTTCAAAAGTGCAAAACTGTACATGGTCTCATGAAAAATCAGTTCTGAAACTTTTACTTTCAAGTCATGCACAAGCAGTTTGTATAATTTTGTCAGTTTGTGTGAAGTCTGTTGATCGACAGAAATATGACTAAAATAGTCCATTCTGACAAAGAGATGAGTCTACTTTTAGTACATGGCCACAGAGTTAAACACTGGTTTTCCCGAAAACATTTTTCACGTTGTCTAGATTAGATTTACCTCTCACTGAGATTCCCCCTCTTTTTACCTTAGAGAGCTGTTTTTCATTTTGTTGAGTCGAGATTTACCTCCTACAAAAGAGTCCTTCCCCTTTAACTTTTCCCCCATGACTCGCACACACACACACGCCCTACACTTTGCTCTGCTGCTTACATGATGCACACCAGAGTGCACACACTCAAAGCTCTGCTGACTGCGGTGCGTATGCATATGTGCCATACTCTATGCAAAGAAAGTGTTTTCAGTACATACTAAAAGGTGCCTGCCATGGGTCCTGACCCATAATTGAAGGTGTATGCACTGTTCAGGATCAGCTTCCAGAGTTGAAACAAAAGAACCATGTTGGGTTTCCTCAACCTGAACTCCTTGAAGCCGAGTAAATTCCTTCACCATCTAGCGTAAATGGCATCAAAGCACTTCCCCAAAGTCTTACAGTCGAACAAATCTTGTGTGTGTGTGTGTGTGTGTGTGTGTGTGTGTGTGTGTGTGTGTGTGTGTGTGTGTGTGTGTGTGAGCGTGTGTGCACACAGGAATCCCTTCCCTGTCTCCAACTTAAGTGCGTGAACGCATGCATAATGTGCATGTGCATTCATTTAAATAATGATAAGGGGCACTGTGCATAATTTTACATCCATCTTTGTAGGTAAAAAAAATCTTTGTGGGTAGTTTTTTCCTTACACCTCTTGACATCAATCTTATTAACAGCCTAAGTTCACTGGGAGTAATGTTGAGCTAAAATCACAAATACCTTACAAAAAAGTTCTGTTACTCATTAATACACATACCAAAATCAACACAGATCAACTTCTGCCTGGGTTTCAGCGTAAGCTACACCCTCTTCAATCAGATAAGTTAATTCTGCATGACCTTGCATGTGAACTTTGCATATGCATACTTTTCAAGGAAGTGACATCATTTTGCACAGCGTGACAGTCACATGTTTCGTGGATCTGAGATAAGTGTGGGGCGTTTAGATTTGCTGTGCTATGTAAACCAAATGCCTGATCGTTAGACTCCCAACTTGTTTATTAATTTCTATGTTATGATTATCTTTTTTTTATGATTACCTTTTTCTTCTGCATCTTTGATCTTATTGTTGAATTACAAAGAGCGTTAAAGTTAGATTCACATCAAATTATTTGCTTTCTTCTTTTCAAACATACAAAACATGATACCAACACTAATTAAACACTGCCATTAAAATAAATTTAAAAAAAATATCAAAATTGGTACATATGGAGGGATTTCAGAATACTGAATGCTTGTGGAAGGGGGGGAGAACTTGTTTTACCATATACAAGCATAATTTCAAATGTGTCCAGTCCTCAGTACAGACAGTCAGGTCACCCAAAGTCTGAGAAGTCACGCAGGTGAAAGGACTTACCTTATCGGCAGCTTCAACATCAGTGTTTGTGCGCTGTTTACGTAATTTCTCACGTAACACTTGTATGTCTTTCTGAAAAAGAAACAAGAAAACCTCCTGTTTTTTTTCTCCTAACAATTATATAATGTTTTCATTTGCAAGAATGTGCATACAATAAAAAAAATAGGGATACTGTTTGTCATCTGTGAATGGACAATTTGGTTTCTTATAAATAAAGCATAAAGCAAAAACCCATTTTTGAGGGTCAGTGTGTTGTCCATTCCACCTTAATCATAGAATGGTCACAAACATGCACACTTACATCTGTACATGTAGAACTGTAAAGAAACCATATAACAATTAAACATATACACAGGAAAAAATAAACAGAATCTTACTGACAAGTATAGTAAATTTTCAGCCTACATGGTGCTCTGAGTAAAGTCACATTCCCTGATTTCTTTTAATGTAAAATCCAATTTATCTATGGTTTAACTACTTAACTATCATTCACCCATAAACCAACCCTCTGCCATTCCAAACAATACTGTTCCACTCTATATTGCCCATGGAGGCTGAACCTGTATTTCAAGCCCATACTGGTTATGTGGGAAGTTCTGAGCATTAAGAAATGCTGTTTGAGGATAATGGTTGTTGCAGTGGTAGGCAGTCCCCATTTGCACAGAGATTTGATTGAGCTCTACAAAGTTTAAATCAATAATGTCAGCTCAGAAAGAAGCACTCACTGTACAGGTGCATCTGCCTTTGCTTAAAAAACCAGTGGCAGTTGTCAGACAACTGTGAAGTGAGGTGTCGGTGTCCAGACTGATGGGTAAATTCTGGGTATTACCCAAACAATTAAATGACCACGATGACCTGTTTTAATCGTCAATGTCATACAAAGAGGCCAGCGCACAGCACATTATATCTACCTATATATTAAAAAAAAATTGGTGTGATTGATATGTGCATTTTAATCTTTGATGATTACAAAACAATATTCTGTCTTCAAAATTCAGCTTCAGTTTAACCCTAAAACCCCCCATAAAATCTGGTAGTTGCAGGAGTGTTATGGTCGTTAAAAGGTCAAGGGTTTTCAAAACCACGGTGCACAACTTTCTGTAAACAGCCTCTAGCCAAAGCAATGTGTTCCAGATCACAGCAGAAGGTTCACCAACCAGGTCAAAATTCATTTTGTCCAAAAGTTTTTAAAAAGTCGAAGTTTAAAACTCTTGAAAAGGAATCAAAGTTAAGAAATCTATACATGTTTCCGATATTGCTGTCAACCTCTGTCAAAGTCTACACAGACTGTATGCATGTCATGCTGCTTGTGACCTGGACCGATGTGCGCAGTGGATGATCAATGCTTTGAGGAGTGCTGACACAGACACTGCATAATCACAGGTCATGTACCAACTGGCCTTTAAGATGGGTTATCCCAAATCATGTTTACCCAGGATGGGGCACTCCGTAAAACAAGGCCCCCTGATCAGACCTCGAGAAAAAAACAGACTGCCTTTTCTAGTTGCAGTCCAGGTATTATAGTACACATTCCTCTATACTTACTACAGTGATGCTTACAGACATGCCTTCCCCTCTCTCCCCTCACAACACCCATTCCTCTTCAACAGACTGTAATGTATCCTGCTTACAAAAACAAATTTTGAGATAATATCCAATGCCTCTTATTCAGAAACTTTTTTTACACAGATGGAGGAAAAATCGATAACCAAAAAGTGACATCACCTCATATCCTGCCTTGACCTCTTCCATTTCATCTTCCGTCTTCTTCCGTTCCTCCGCTGCTTTCCTTTTTCTCTCATTCAGGTTCTGAAAAAAAAGCACTCTGTACAGGGTTCCTACAGACTCCCAAGAACAAAATTCAAGGAGTTTTCAAGGAGTTTTCAAGGAGCGTTTATTTTATTTCAAGGCAAGAGGTGGCACGAAAATTACACCATTGTTCTTTTAAAACTTCATTTTTTTCTATTGTTTATGTTTAAAAAAAAAAAAGAAAAAAATAAAAAAAAATGGAAAAAACATATTTGGGCGATTTCAAAGCTCTTGTGTGATTTAGGGACCAGAAATGGTGGCAAAGTTATGAAAATTGAAAAAAAAAAAAAGGTTCATGACAAGAACTGTATTTGTATCATAACAGACATAAGGCACTTGAAGCATGACTCTTCTTGTTTTGCTGAGCAATAGTAATGCAATGACAAAAGGATTTTTATATACTGTTTTGCTGAGCTAAAGTAATGCAATTACAAAAGGATTTTCTTCTAAACTGCTTTTTTTTCAATAATTTTTTTCCATATGGGGGCCATCAGGCTTCGCATTTCATTGCTTTCGAATTATTCCGATAGAAATAGCAAATGATAAGTGCTGTTTTGACTTAAAATATAATTGCATGCAGAAATCATTTCTGATCAAAAGAAAAAAAATTACCAAGCTAGCTAGTCTGGATCCAGAGATATTGAATGAAAGTGAGGTGCAATGCCAAATGTCACCAAATACCTTGATTTTCCCTCACCACACTGAAATCCTTTGGCGATTTGACTATCTGGAAACACTGTTTGAAAAATCTGAGAATTCTGTTCACAAGAGCTGAAGCTTTGGTGTGCGTTTACAGTGTTCAGTGTCTACAGAATTTCAGATTTCAGCACATCTGTCTTTGAGCAAAACGAGTCCACTGTGGCTGAAGAGCTGGTACTGGATTCGCGCACAGACACATCACGATCAGGATTTAATGACGACACAACATTTGCGTTCGACACTGCTGCTGCCGTCTTGTTCGTAAGAAAGTACGAGATGGGTATCGCTGCTGAAGATCTCGCCGCCAGTAGAGCCACGCGCTTCTTTCCTTTGCTGTGGCTAGTCAGGGCACTCTCGCCCATTACTCGCACATTGAAACTTTTTTTGCAGACTGTGCAGTAGCAGGCATGTTTGTTGGCTTTGTCTTCTCTCGCCCAGTCAGAAAACTCGGGTTTATCCAACCACAGACAGTTGAAAGCACATTTCCCCCCAGGCATTCTTAAGCTCCGTTCACAATGAACTGAACAAGCCGGAAGCGCAAGACCTTTTCTTCGCGCATGCGTAGAATTTTAAAATTGCGGAAGTTACAAATTATCTCCCTTGGTTCATTCTTTAGCAGATGACAACGTGGGATCGTGATGATGTAAAAATTTTGAAAATAATTTTTCATCAACCTGAACACATAAAAATCAAACTGCCGTTTTTTTTCTTGCCACATTAAAAATATTTGGAGACGATGGTTTGATTTTCAAGGGTTTTCAAGGAGGTTTGGTCAACATAACCACATTTTATTGATTTTCAAGGGGTTTCAAGGTCTTGAAATTGGCTCTCAGAAATCAAGGAGTTTTAAGGAGCGTACGAACCCTGTCTGTAGCTATTATTATTATATTGGGTATTTATATAGCGCCTATCCTCGGTCACAGACCAAGCTCTAAGCGCTTTACAATAAACACACTACCTCACTCACTCAACGGGCTGCCTACCCAGGTAGAGCCGGCCGAAGAGCAGCCTACTGGCGCTCATTCAGTCGTTTCCCGTACCATTCAAATATCAGTCACTCATTTTCATTTATCTCATTAATTCCTCCAGTTTCTCACATAGGATGCATGCGATGTTTATACGTGTCCTCCATTTCCACCGGTACACGATGGCACACGACAACAGTAAGTGACAATTTTTGTGGCTTTGTAAGAAATACCAGGCGGCTATCTTCAATCTACATCAATTTTGCCAGGGCAGCGGGGAACCCCCCTTGCTCTTCTCGATTTTCAACTGGCGTGGGTTCTTTAACGTGTGCAGGGGGCCAGGAAGGCACACGGGTCTGACTCGCTTATAGTCCCCATCCCATGGACGTTATGTTCAGTTCGATTTGTCATTCAAACTGGGAAAGAAAGGGCGAGAAAGGCAGGGCTCAAACCCATGCACTTCTCACACGTTGGAACTACCCTCTACCCTTCACAGACTGATATTTCAGGCACACCAAGCCTGTGCTGAGAGTGCCAGTCACCCAAGGGGATCAAAGAACAGCCCAGATTTCACACAACAGTCTGTCACTCCGCTAAATTTATATGAATCAATAGAATCCAAATCAGTACACTGCAATACTTCTATAGAACATACAACAACATAGCACAACACAACACCATGGTATACATCATAGTTCTGTAGCACTGAATTATACTGGATTATGTTGGGTTGTATCATACAATAACATTTCACTCAAAGACTCCCTCTCTCCCTTTAAGGAGGTTTTTTTTTTGGGGGGGGAACATTTTGATCTTCTTTCGTGCTAAACCTCCCAGTAAATTTCACACTCTTGCCATTTCAAGACCTGCTTTTATTGAACATTTTTGTTCTTTTTCTATGCGAGATTTACTTCCCAGCAAACTTTACACCCCCTCCCGCTGAAGATTTGTTTTTGTGAAACGTTTGGTCTGACTGAACTAGATCTACCTCCCTGTAAACTTTGCATTCTCTTCTTTTAAAGACCTGTTCTTCAAGGGTTTCTGGAACCTGACACACACAATAATCCCATCTTATACAACATCATGCAATAAAAGACAATACTCCTGCGAGTAATAAATTATGATATACGGCCATGTTATACAATATATTGCTATACAAAATAATTCCCCAGAACGAAATACAAAATAACTTACAACATAACATAATACAATATAAAAACATTGCAATAAAACCCAATAATACAAAACCCCATAATGCCACACAACTAACGAAATGTGATATAACACTGCAATACAATACAGAACCAAAACAAAACAATAAAACAGAGCATATCTGAAGTAAGTTCTCCAATGTGCTCAGCAATATACTACAACAGAGGCTCACTCCTCCAGAGACTGAGGGAATAACTCTGGCTGAATCAATGCCATCATGCTGTCTTTGTTGCCAACTGTATTCAAACCAGGACACCGCATCCAGTTCTGCTGGCGATGTGAGAGAAAAACGACACTAGCAACACAGTACAACACACTGTGGCAGGCACCACGGCACATACCCTTTCCAAACCACTGCAGGTGGTTTTCAGGTCAGTCAGTTCTTCCTGCACTGCCGTCAGCTGCCCGTCACTTTGCTTCCTGGCTGTCTTCTCCTCCCGCAGAGATGCTGTCAAGTCTGCCAGCTTCTTTTCATCCTCTGCAAAAGCAGCCATAGGTTCCAGACAAAAGCATTACCTCCCCCTCTCACCCCACCCCACCCCCCTCCACCATCAGGCAGGGAACAAGGCTGCAGAGATCTACACTTCAGAACTAATCCGCAGAGTCTTCAAGGTAGACCCAGTCTTTAATCCAGACCTGTGGAGATTAAGACAGATTACCAAAAGTCTCCCAAGACAAAAACAGATCCAAAAAGTTTTCAAGACAGATCCAGGAAGTCTTTAAAACAGATCCACCAAGTCCCGAAGACAGATCCATAAAGATCAGCTGCCGTGGGGAAGTGGTTGGCATTCCCGCCTCCTGGCTGAAAGATCATTGGTTTGATTTCCATCAGAGCGCTTTATTGGTAGAATTTTTACAACCAAATCAGCTCCTACCCAGAGCTGCATTTGGTATAGGCTCAACTGAAAAAACATTCACTTCTTGACAAAGATGCCATGTGTCTGCATCTCTCTGGCCTGGTTGATGCCAGGATATAATACGAAAGTACAGCCAACTTATGCAATCTTAGACCAGAATGGAAATTTGTAGTATCATCTTCATCCTCCTCATCGATCAGTATTAATGAACAAAAAAGTCTCAATTTCTGTGGTCTTTCATGTCCTGTTTACATGGTGACCTTAGTTTCGATTTCCTCTCCTCATCTCTGGCCTTGGTTCGATTCTGTCGGGTTGCCATTATTGGCAAATTCACTGGCATGGTCATTGGACAGACATGGTGTGCCCTTCAGACGTAGAGCTCGCTCACGCTGCCGCCATGACTAAGCAATGACTAACATCAGTACGAGGGTTTGTAGGTGGTGTCCTGCATACACTGGATCAGAAAAGGTACCACTGAATATCACCAAAATGACTCGGCAGCAATGCAGCATCTCCGCTGGTGGGTTGCCTCTCGATGACATGACACTGACTGCTTCCTGTGGATTGCTGGTACCAGGGCTCTGGCAGACTGGACCAGACCGTGATTGTGGATGGAGGTGGGGAGGGGGGGGGGGTATTGGAATGAGCAGTGTGGGTGCAATGCCACCGAGTTGGAGCAGTAGAAGGGACAGCAAAAAAGAAGTCAATAAGGCAGACCAGTTAAGTATCAAGATAGATCTGAAAAGTCTTGAAGACAGGTCTATAAGGTCTTCAAAGCAGTTATAAGGTTTTAAAGAAGAAAAAGTACTAAGTTTTTATTATAAACCTAAAAGGCTACAAAAAAAATCTACATTGTCTTCAATATAGTTTCTAAAGTATCAAGACTGATTCATGAAGTCTTGAACAGACACAAATTTTTTAAAAATAGAAAATAGAAGTCTTTCAAGACTGATCAAACAAAGTCTTACAGATCTACATAAATTGTCTTCATCTTCAAGACAGATCCACAAAGTCTTCAACAAAGTCTGCAAGACATAACAATAACCATTTATCAAGTCTCCATGACAGATCTACACAGGTCTAGCATGTCTTCAAGACAGATCTACAAAGCCTAAAGGCAGATCTGCACAGACTTCCTAAAGTCTTCAGCAAAGATCTACACAGACACGCCTTCAACCCTTCAATACGTGTTACAAAGTCTTCAAAAAGATCTACATACATTTAATCTCCAAGCAGACCCTAAAAAGTCTTCTAAACAGATCACACAGATTGATCAGGGTTTTCCAGACAGATCTTCAAAGCTTTCAAGACGGTTCCATGAAGTTTTTCAGAACAAGGTGGTGGAGACAACGGTTCTTAACAATACAGCATGTACCATTTCATTATTTTCAAAAAAATATATTTTCTGATGGCTAGGGGCAGTGACTGGGGAGGTTTTCATTGTTACTGTAGTCCAGCTGACCCTGCGGGGCCTTTTTCTGGGCTGTCCCCACATAGAGGAAAAGGCCCTGTCCTTCAGAACTCTATCAACTCATGCTGCAGAATGAGGCAACTGACTAACGTCCCTGCTGAACAGTGGTTTAATATCACTACCTACCTGTCCACATAACAACAACAAAAACTACAAATTAGCATACTATAATTCTTCACATGAGAAAAAAGTGGGTAAATTTTCCAGGTAAAAAGACAGGTGAAGGGCCACGAAGACGAAAAACTGTGGGAAAAAGTAAAGAAAGTTACACCCCAAAAAATAGCTGTCTCCAAAGAGAGAGAGAGAGAGAGAGAGAAAAGAGAAAATTACGGAACAAAAGGGTTCAGAAGCAGGGATACAGTTTCTACGAAAGAGCTCAAGGCTCCTAAAATACCATCATCATCATCATCCCCCCCCCCCCCCCTCCCCCTGCTTAGGGTTCAGCACAAGGAAGAAAAGCCTTCCTTCCTTCGCTGAAAGAGCTCAAGGCTCCGTCACGGGCCGACCCCTGGAGGTCTGCCCTGACAGGATTGGTCTAGATGGGAGTGAAGGGAGTGACTGACCTCATACCAAGAGACCACCACAAGAAAGATTACATACAATACACCATTTATTCACACCAACACGCACATAATCACCAATAAGCATTCCAACACACACAACAGCACAATCACAATTAAGCATTTCAACACACACAAACATCACTAGTCACAAACAAGCATTTTCAACCGCACAAAACGTAACCAAAATCATAAAAACGCGTTTCCAACACACGTTCCTTTTGTGCTTCATGTGGTTCCCCCCCCTCACCCCTGTCTCTCCAAGTCCTCTGAGAGTACCGTGCAAATTTAGGTGTCCCAAACCAGGGCTGTTCTTTAACAGAGTCTTTCAAAGCTACACCCTGACACACCCCCACCCCCAAATTGCACGACACAGAGCTAACCACACTGGTCACATGAGTTGTAGGAAGTCCGAGGACAGTGGGAAAAACGCATCCCATGGGACGAGCGTTGTCGCTGAAAGGGCCCGGACAGGGTTTTGGACCATCCAGCAAGGGCCACGTGCTCCCCACCTTGCCGGCCCAACAGCGCAAGCTTCGGGTGAAGCCCCCGGGAAGGGGAGAAAAACGGAAGGAACTGGAAGGAAAGAAGGGTAATAGAACCCCGCAGTCAGTACGGTCTGAAATTTGCTGCTTAATCCTAACAGCCACTCGCATGGGGGCGAGGGGAGGTGTTTGCTGAATACATTAGTAACACCAGCTCAACACAGACCTGAGCATAACACAGTAAACCAACCAAATGAGGAATGTTCGCTAAAGGTCTCCTCACACGAAGCAGGTAAGAGATTACATTAACAGGCTAAATAAACGAAAAGCAATTTATACTTTCATCCTCCCTCACTCACGTTTCAACATTTCCTTTCTTAGGAACTGAACTAAAACAGCAACCATTGCTTTATAACTGCCACCACAATTGCAAATAATCATAAATTCAATGGCACGATTATCCCACATTTATAAACAACATTTCAAAATAACGCAATTCTCCACCCCGCATCCCAAACGACTAATCATGCGTACGCACGCTCGCAAACATAAAACTCGTTCCCCTTGCACACACAAGCAGACGGGGGCCGAAGAATAAGAGACCGGTGATTGTGACAGGGGCGGACGAGCGAGACCAAGCAAGTTCCAACCCTAAATCACCAGGTTCTCCCCCATCCCCACCGACTACCGCATCACCAGATGCATTGAAAGGAGAAAAAATTTTGGATATAATTTTGAATGGCCAGGTTAAGGATTGAATTAACCAGAAAAAGTGGTCTCAAACAATATTCTTTTATAATTTTTGAAACAAAAGGAAATTGCGCAAAAGAGAAGAATTAGCCGGCTAACAACAAAAAAAAACACAAACAAACCACGAAACTGATGCTTACCAGCTACCTGTGGGTGACCCAAAAAGTGTGGTCAAGCGACTCTCTGCCCTCTGTCCAGTCGAGAGGACCAGCAGAGCAGATGCGGAAAAGAGATGACGTCCCTCCCCAACAGCCGACTGCAGGAATGAAGGTACACGACCGTACCTTCGACGAAGTGGTAGAGAACCAGAACCGGAGCAGGCGCTCCCAGGGACATCTTCCGCTCGAGTGAAGAGAAAACCTGCCTAAGCGATGGCGGCCAACATGCCACCCTACGTCACAGAGTGAGAATACCTCAAGCCTAAGAGGAATGCTGCACGTGCGGCAGGTAAAAAGACAGGTGAGAGGCCGATAGAGACAGCCAGTTCAAGCGAAAGGTACCAGCCACCCGTGAACCTGCAGGATGAATTGCACGGGCAGTGAAATTAGAGAGAGAGAGAGAGAGAAAGTAAACCTAACCGGAGCTGAACGACATTAAGGTGCAAACACACCACAAGCCACATTAAGGGACGGATACACGACAACAGCAACGACAATAAATAAATGAATAATTCTACTACCCTAGATGGGCCAATTGTCATAGCCTCGTGACAAACTCGTGACAGCTCCTATAATACCATCCCACCCCCCCCCCCCCCCCCCCCCCCCATGCTTAGGGTTCAGCGCAAGGAAGAAAAGCCTTCTTCCTTGCGCTGAACCCTAAGCGATCTGAAGCGATCAAAGCTAAGTGAATTTTCGTTGTTTTATTCGTTTATGTATCACCCGAGGAAGACCTAAGAGGTTGAAACGCGTTGTGTTTTGTCTTGTGACTCGTTTGTCCACGTTCTCTGGGCGGTTCACTAACATTTATTTAACAACCATTCATTGTCAATACATGAGTCAATAAATGCAATACTATGCAACAAGTCATATAAAAAAAAAAATGCAGGCCAGACAGACACACAATAATGACAGTCAGTCCATTAATCCACCACCTGCTCTCTGTAGCCGCAGTCTCTCGACCTCCTCCTGGTGGGAGGTAGAGGAGGAGGAGGAGGACTGGAGCTGTTGACGGAGTGCTCCTTCCTTCTTTCGCAGCTCCCCGAGTTCCAGCTGAAGGGTGGTTAGCTGGGCTGTCGTGCTGCTCAGCTCCGTTGCCATCTGAACCTGTTGACCGACAACGTTGCCACATTTGTTAACACCACAGTCTCCACCTGCGACCACAGACAGAATGGGGCGTAATGGAAATGGCACGCTGGAAAGATACACTCTGGTCACAACAGGGTGCCATGAAAATGAAAATACACATGGCCTAGAATGAGGCGCACTGAACATGGCACACTGGAAAGATACACACTGCTCACTGACAGTGGAAACCAATTAAAACCACACACTTCAACGATATACACTGCTCACAATTAAAATGCTGCACAGGAAAGGTACTGCTTAAGGTACGCCAAAAGGTAACTAGTGTACTGGATAGGTACTGCTTAAGGTAAGGCACAAGATAACCAGTGTACTGGATAGGTACTGCTTAAGGTAAGGCACAAGATAACCAGTGTACTGGATAGGTACTGCTTAAGGTAAGGCACAAGGTAACCAGTGTACTGGATAGGTACTGCTTAAGGTAAGGCACAAGATAACCAGTGTACCAGAAAGGTACTGCTTAAGGTAAGGCACAAGATAACCAGTGTACCAGAAAGGTACTGCTTAAGGTAAGGCACAAGATAACCAGTGTACCAGAAAGGTACTGCTTAAGGTAAGGCACAAGGTAACCAGTGTACTGGATAGGTACTGCTTAAGGTAAGGCACAAGGTAACCAGTGTACTGGATAGGTACTGCTTAAGGTAAGGCACAAGATAACCAGTGTACCAGAAAGGTACTGCTTAAGGTAAGGCACAAGGTAACCAGTGTACTGGATAGGTACTGCTTAAGGTAAGGCACAAGGTAACCAGTGTACTGGATAGGTGCTGCTTAAGGTAAGGCACAAGATAACCAGTGTAGTGGATAGGTACTGCTTAAGGTAAGGCACAAGGTAACCAGTGTACTGGATAGGTACTGCTTAAGGTAAGGCACAAGATAACCAGTGTACCAGAAAGGTACTGCTTAAGGTAAGGCACAAGGTAACCAGTGTACTGGATAGGTACTGCTTAAGGTAAGGCACAAGATAACCAGTGTACCAGAAAGGTACTGCTTAAGGTAAGGCACAAGATAACCAGTGTACCAGAAAGGTACTGCTTAAGGTAAGGCACAAGATAACCAGTGTACCAGAAAGGTACTGCTTAAGGTAAGGCACAAGATAACCAGTGTACCAGAAAGGTACTGCTTAAGGTAAGGCACAAGATAACCAGTGTACTGGAAAGGTACTGCTTAAGGTAAGGCACAACATAACCAGTGTACTGGATATGTACTGCTTAAGGTAAGGCACAAGATAACCAGTGTACCAGAAAGGTACTGCTTAAGGTAAGGCACAAGGTAACCAGTGTACTGGATAGGTACTGCTTAAGGTAAGGCACAAGATAACCAGTGTACCAGATAGGTACTGCTTAAGGTAAGGCACAAGATAACCAGTGTAC
The DNA here is from genome assembly GCA_018398815.1 of Conus ventricosus. Taxonomy (NCBI): domain Eukaryota; kingdom Metazoa; phylum Mollusca; class Gastropoda; order Neogastropoda; family Conidae; genus Conus; species Conus ventricosus. Next base: position 29,525,723 of record CM031618.1, read on the forward strand.
CAGAAAGGCACTGCTTAAGGTAAGGCACAAGATAACCAGTGTACCAGAAAGGTACTGCTTATGGTAAGGCACAAGATAACCAGTGTAGTGGATAGGTACTGCTTAAGGTAAGGCACAAGATAACCATGTACCAGAAAGGTACTGCTTAAGGTAAGGCACAAGGTAACCAGTGTACTGGATAGGTACTGCTTAAGGTAAGGCACAAGAAAACCAGTGTACCAGAAAGGTACTGCTTAAGGTAAGGCACAAGATAACCAGTGTACCAGAAAGGTACTGCTTAAGGTAAGGCACAAGATAACCAGTGTACCAGAAAGGTACTGCTTAAGGTAAGGCACAAGATAACCAGTGTACCAGAAAGGTACTGCTTAAGGTAAGGCACAAGATAACCAGTGTACTGGATAGGTACTGCTTAAGGTAAGGCACAACATAACCAGTGTACCAGAAAGGTACTGCTTAAGGTAAGGCACAAGGTAACCAGTGTGCCGGAAAGGTACTGCTTAAGGTAAGGCACAAGATAACCAGTGTACCAGAAAGGTACTGCTTAAGGTAAGGCACAAGATAACCAGTGTACCAGAAAGGTGCTGCTTAAGGTAAGGCACAAGATAACCAGTGTACTGGATAGGTACTGCTTAAGGTAAGGCACAAGATAACCAGTGTACAAGATAGGTACTGCTTATGGTAAGGCACAAGATAACCAGTGTAGTGGATAGGTACTGCTTAAGGTAAGGCACAAGATAACCATGTACCAGAAAGGTACTGCTTAAGGTAAGGCACAAGGTAACCAGTGTACTGGATAGGTACTGCTTAAGGTAAGGCACAAGAAAACCAGTGTACCAGAAAGGTACTGCTTAAGGTAAGGCACAAGATAACCAGTGTACCAGAAAGGTACTGCTTAAGGTAAGGCACAAGATAACCAGTGTACCAGAAAGGTACTGCTTAAGGTAAGGCACAAGATAACCAGTGTACCAGAAAGGTACTGCTTAAGGTAAGGCACAAGATAACCAGTGTACTGGATAGGTACTGCTTAAGGTAAGGCACAACATAACCAGTGTACCAGAAAGGTACTGCTTAAGGTAAGGCACAAGGTAACCAGTGTGCCGGAAAGGTACTGCTTAAGGTAAGGCACAAGATAACCAGTGTACCAGAAAGGTACTGCTTAAGGTAAGGCACAAGATAACCAGTGTACCAGAAAGGTGCTGCTTAAGGTAAGGCACAAGATAACCAGTGTACTGGATAGGTACTGCTTAAGGTAAGGCACAAGATAACCAGTGTACCAGAAAGGTACTGCTTAAGGTAAGGCACAAGGTAACCAGTGTGCTGGAAAGGTACTGCTTAAGGTAAGGCACAAGATAACCAGTGTACAAGATAGGTACTGCTTAAGGTAAGGCACAAGATAACCTGTGTACTGGATAGTTACTGCTTAAGGTAAGGCACAAGATAACCAGTGTACCAGAAAGGTACTGCTTAAGGTAAGGCACAAGGTAACCAGTGTACTGGAAAGGTGCTGTTTGGAGTAAGGTACAAGGTCTTGGCATTTTAACTTGTATGTAAATCTGACTTTAATTTGTTCACAGTCTAAAATTTTGCTCACAGCCCTCAACTTTGGATTCATGACATTGTATTTAACTACATCACTGTGAATGACTTCCTGTTTAACAGGGTAGACTCTGGAATCTGAAGTATGCCTTCAACTTACTCCCATACAGGCAGAAGGAACATCCATTTTTCTGACAACCATCGAGGCATATCCCTCTTTTCCACAGTAGGCAAGACACTTGCCATGATTCTGCTGAACCGTCTTATAACACTCCTTGAGCAAGAGCTTTTGCCAGAGAGCCAGTATAACTTCAAGAAAGACAGAGGAACCTTTGATATGGTATTTGCTGCAAGATCAGGAGCAAAATGCCAACCTGTTCTCCACCTATGTTGAACTGACCAAGGCCTTTGATATTGTTAATAGTGAGGGTCTATGGAAGATCATGGCCAAATATGGATGCCCACCAAAATTCATCCCCATGGTGCTGTAGTTGTAAGCCTGAATCCAGGACAATGGAAGGACATCTACCTCATTCCTTTTTACAAATGGTGTAAAGCAAGGTTGTGTTTTGGCACCCATTCTGTTCAGCATCATCTTCTTTACGATGCAGGCTGATGCCATCAGAGAAGGAGACGTAGGCATTGACATAAGATTCAGAACAAGATGAAAAGCTGTTTAACCTCAAGAGGCTCCAGGCAAAAAGTAAGATATGACAGACATTATCAGGAACTTTATGTTTGCTGATGACTGCACCCTCAATACGGGGTCAGAAATTGACACGCAAAGCATTATTGACATGTTTTCCATAGCCTGTGCCAACTTCAATGTCATCATAAATATAAATTAGATAGAAGTTCTACATCAATCAGTGTTGGACAGACCTTACACTGAGCCTAACATCACAATCAACGGTGTGAGACCCACTGCAGTGAGTAAATTCACCTACCTTGGCAGCACACTGTCCTGAAATGTCACCACTGATGATGAAATGAGCGTCAGATTTGCAAAAGCAAGAACAACCTTTGGCAGATTATACACCAGAGTTTGGAATAGAATAAGCATCAGTCTAGAGACCAAACTGAAGGTGTACAGAGCAGACATTCTCCCCACACTCCTCTATGCATGTGAAATGTGGACAGCGTACCAACGTCATGCCAAGAAGCTGAATCAGTCTACACAATCTGCTTCAGAAGATTTTGAACATCAAACGGCAGGACAAAATCCCAGGTGCTGGACTGCCTAGCATTCACACCATTCTGATGCTGTCTCGGGTTCAATGTGCAGGTCACCTAGCTCGCATGCTAGACTACCGGCTACCCAAAAGACTCTTCTATGGTTGGCTGCAACAAGGAGTGTGTTCCCATGGAAGACAGAAGACACGCTTCAAAGGCACTCTCAAAATATCCATGAAAGCGTTTAACATCAAGCCTGACACATGGGAACAAACTGCTATGGATCAATCTAGGTGGAGGTACTCTATCCACAAAGGCACCAAATCATGTGAAGAAAGGAGGCCAGCTGCAGCACAACAGAAGGGACAGGCAAGGAAACAGAGGTGGGAATGAGAAAAAGTGAAAAAGGAGGAAAATTTTTGCGGGGGTCTGGGGCCGCTGAAGGCCCCCAGTGGGGTCCAGGGGCAACGCCCCTGGTGGGGGTCTGGGGCGAAGCCCCCTGAAGCTGAAGGATTTTTGTCATTTAACATTGAAAAAATCATAATCTGTGACACCAAATGATCAAGATCAAGTGTGCATGTGTGAGCGTTTGAATCATGTGTGTCACTCTGTGCAACTGTGTGTGTGCATGTGTGTGTGTCAAATCATGAAACAAAATACCTCTCCCACTAAACAATCTAAATCTGCATGGAAATGAGAGAGAGAGAGAGAGAGAGAGAGAGAGAGAGAGAGAGAGAGAGAGAGAGAGAGAGAGAGAGAGAGAGAGAGAATGACGTCACTCACCGATGTTCCAAATGATCCAAGCGTCACATTCGTAAGGCGATCTTTCACTCCGACGCGGTGTTTATCAACAAGAAGATGGTTCTTCAGCGCTGATTCCCCTTTGAACCATACTTAATAGTGTCGTTGCACCATGTGCACACTGCTAAGCCAGGTCGGTCAGTTTTTTTTAATAGAATCCCCCAGTCGAAGTTGCACATCACGGCTGACAGAAGCTATAACGATCTTTGTGTTCACAACTTCATCCAGCCATTTCCAATTCCACTTATTTTTCACTGAGGAATCAATGGAACTTGCCAACACTTTTTCATTTTCATTTAACGTGCGAAACATTTTCGCCTGTCACCAGTCAAAAACTTATGAAAAAAAAATGGCGGCGAATAAGGTCTGCGGATTATTTCCCTTTGGTTGATAGATTCGGTTAACCGCGTGATACGTTGTTCTTGTACTTGTCTCGGGAGGGCTCATGTTAAACGGAAATGACCGAACGAATCAGTAGGTAGGTTGCTCGACGAGTCATTCGCTGACGTAGTTTCACCCCCTCGCCCTCGCATTACGGCCATGCGAGCGTAGGATTTCGCCTAAGGCGGAAGAGCTCTGATAAATGTTACAAACCCCCCCCCCCCCCCCCAATTTCTCAACGGATTTGCATCGATCTCAAAAATGACCTCTGAGGCCTCCAAAAAGGCGGAATTCCGCCGAAAGGCGGAAGATTCCCACGTCTGAGGAAAGCCTGCGCCACCAATCAAGAGGATGTCTCTCACATTCCCTGTCCTAGCTGTCACCACACATTCTGTACATGCATTGGCTTGATCAGCCGCCTACGTACCCACAAATCGTCCCCGCCCCTCCCCCTCTCTCCCCAACAAGATGACTGAAGTGGTCCAGGTCAACTCAACGGACGAACCTCTTTGACTCTACAACTATGAAGTATACATTTTCAACTCTTTTCCCGACTTGCCTTGGGTTCTCTCTCTCTCTATATGTCTCTGTAATGCATGCATACATGTGTGTGTGTGTGTGTGTGTGTGTGTGTGTGTGTGTGTGTGTGTGTGTGTGTGTGTGTGTGTGTGATTCCTTGTTGCCGAGTGTGTTGGCTTTTGTGTTTTTTTTTTTTAACTTGATTTGTTTTGTTTTGTACAGCTGTATTCAATCATCAAGTGTGTATACAATTCCATGCAGTATATAATTCATGAGTTTAGATTCTTTGTCCATCTTAGCAAATTTGATGATATTGATTGTGATCCTTTATGTGGGAATTCATCATAATTTGTCTCCTGTGAAGTCACATGGGAATGCCTACAAGTAGTGTTTTGTAGTATTGAGCAATCAACAAAAGAGAACGGCATGAACAATTGAAAAAAAAGGAGTTTCGAAAAGTTCCTCTTATCTCAACAATTTATATACTGAAAATTAAAAGTTTCTCATTCGAAGAATTCTATTACAACCTGAACAGAATGAACAAGCAGTAGATGATAAGCTTTCAATGACAAGTCCTACTCTAGCAGTATTCATTATGTCATAACAAGGTGAGACTGCCATCTAACCATTCTCACAAAGATTTAATTTTTGGTAGCACGCAATACAAAGAGTACTTTGTTTAGTCAAAACGATGGACAAAAGACACCAAAATTAGTGCGGATATAAAGGTCTGGTGCAAACACACATACGCACAGGCACACACATATGCTCATACTTGCACAGCTAACACACACACACACACAGATGACACACAAACACACATAGAGGAAAACATACATGGATGTATCCCTTGAAAGGTTAAAACAAGAACGATGACAAAGAAACAGACTGAGGACACTGACAGACCAGCAAACAGTTGACAGACCAGGAAACAGTTGACAGAACAGCAAACAGTTGACAGAACAGCAAACAGTTGACAGACCAGCAGTTGACAGACCAGCAAACAGTTGACAGAACAGCAAACAGTTGACAGACCAGCAAACAGTTGACAGACCAGCAAACAGGAACCAGCATTACCTTCTCCTGCTCAAGAGCCAGAATGCGGGACTGTGATTGGTTGGCTGTTAGCTTGTATCCCTCGTTCCTTTCTTCCAGAAGTGTGTTGCTCTTCTCTACGTATCTGTCAACAATTGTTGGGATGCACTCAACCCCTGTTTTCTTATGCAGCAGATGAGCATTCAAGACTAGCAACATAATCACCATCACTGAAAACTTCGATAAAACCATTTATTTCCATATTGATGTTATGTAAAGATCTCTGAATGACAAATATCAAGATGACGCTGATTTGATGAGGTTAGAAAAAAAGAAGTGAGAAATGAATATTGATACATACATATGCACACAAATATTTGAATGTGTACAGTACATATGCTAGCACAGACAAAAACAAATGTGCATACACACACAAAAATAGACTACCGTATACCACACCTACTGTCCAACGAACTCGTCCACTTTCTCTAAACATATACATACTTTTTTTTTTTTTGGGGGGGGGGGGGGGGGGGGGGGGGGGGAAGACATGTCCAATTTACAACAAAGACAACACATTCTGACAAAAACAAGAAAAAGCATGTCAATACTTCACTCTGATTTTTCTGCAGCAGTTCAGCGATCTTGTCGTTCTGCGTTTCAATTTTCGCTCCTCTCTCAAACACCTCTTTCTTCAGCCTCTCATTTTCCTGAAAATACGTCATTTCAGAAAGTCCATGAAGACAGACAGAATGAGGAGGCATGATGGTCAAAGAAGGCAAGAAACAGGTCTGTTCCAGCTGATGGGAACTGACGCTGGATGGACACTGTGGAGCCCTGAGCATGGCGACGCTCACTCAAAATGGCTCCATGACTAAGCAACTACTCTCATCTGCAGGAGGCTCATTAGGTGGTGTCCTGTGCAATTTGGATTGGAGCAAAAAATTCAGTGTCTGATCCATAGTAAATGCCAGACTGTGGTGCTGAAAATAGTTTTTGGTGCATTTCCACAGCATTTCAAAACAATCGAAAAAAACTACTTGTGTACTGGAATCGTCTTTTCTCTCAACAGTTTCTTCACTGAAAATTTTTTTCATCGAAGGGCTGAAGATGACATGCATCTGAGCTTGATTACATAGGACTTTATATAACTGAGCATGACAGTTCTAAACCGAACATACTGATTGTAAAACTATATTCTAGCAACTAAACAAAACAAAAAAAAAGAGAAAAAAAATGAAACACCTTGACTGTCGAAGAGTCATTGCCCTTATGGTTTGCCCTATGCCAGAGCAAAATCTGAATTTTTATTGGACCCTCCTGCCGTAAGAACAGCTCAGAGATTTAAAAAACAAAAAATCCAACACACGTTTTGTCGACAGAACCGAGATAAAAGCTTCTGCATTTCCATTGTTCTGCCCTCCATGCGGCCAGTGTGTTAATGAAATGCTGCCGCCCTGCTCCCCTCCCCCATCCCTGGGTGACCCCATTCCAAGCCCTCTTCTCACACGCCAATTCAAGGTAAATGTGCACTGAACATGTCGATGAACTGTCACTAGACCTGGCTCCACTGCAAAACTGTCAGAAACGCCCATGTTGAGCGCGCCAGTGTGGCGAGACCTGTGATCACACAGCCACAGTCTATGCTTGGCAATGACTAACAAGGGGGTAGGGGACTCGGTCGCCTTCAGATTTATTTGCGCTGCACTTGGGTCCCACTGGTCATGTGTAATCGATAGAAATCAATCAGCTAGCTGACTCAAATGAGTTGGAATACTCTCATCTATAGTTTGTTGATGCATTTCGGTGACGAATTTGGTATGCATGAGTTGTGCATATAAAGAGTACCTGTGGATACAAAAACTGCTGGGTACGAGAAACATATCAGGCAAGTCATGGGTTTGATTATGAATACAATTCAACATATCTGTATGAAGAGTGTTTTTTTCAATGTCGATATGGAGTATTCTGATCATGAAGCTGGGTATGAAATCTGGTGCATGGGTGTGAGCCGACATCTACCGTCAAAGAAATGAAACTTACGAGTATTTAAGAGTTTGGAGCTGATGAGGCGTAAACTGGAGGATACTATGTGAAGACTGGAAAACCACGAGCGGACCTTTGCCTGAGGGAACCCTGATTGTCACTGTAGATGTGGTAGGACTTTATACCAACATTCCTCATCATGAAGTTGGCGAATCCCTGGCAGAAATGATGAGTGAGTTTGGTCATGTTACAGACAAGATCCCCAGTACCACCAAACTACTGGACATTGTAAATCACATCCTCTTCCGACAAATACATGGAACAGCGATGGGCACACCTATGGCACCATCGATTGCCAATGTGTTCATGGGCTGGTTGGAGAAGAGGATCTTGGCACAGTCTCCATGGCACATTGATCTCACCATGTGGCGTAGATACATCGATGACATCATCATGTTGTGGATGCAGGGTGAGCAGAACTTGAAGGAGTTTCTGACCTGGCTAAACATGCAGCATCCAACGATCAAGTTCACCGCCAATTATGGAACAGTGGCTATCCCTTACCTGGATGTCAGCATCAGCATCGAAAACGGTCAGATCACCACTGACCTGCACACCAAAGAAACTGATGCGCACATGTACTTGCCGTTCAACTCATGTCACCCACGACACTGCATGAGGGGGATACCATACGGACAGTGCCTACGTATACGCCGCATTTGTTCTGAGGAAGACAAGTTCCAGCAGAGAAGCAAAGAACTACAGCAAAGATTGATCAAGAGGGGCTATCCAGCAACGCTTGTGGAGGCATCCACTGAGAAGGTGAAAGTTATCTCAAGGAGTGACGCTCTCAACTATGTGAGCAGAAAGAACAATGCAGAGAGAGTGCCGTTCATCATCACCCATAACCCTTCGAATCCTCCACTTGGCCAGTGGATCAAGACATACATGAAGGTCCTCCATACAAGCAGGAGGATGACCAAGGCTGTTCCATTTCCTCCCATCGTGGGGGAAAGAAACTGTACTAACCTCCGCAAACTGCTGATGCCTTCATGCTTGCCCCCTGATGTATCTCAGACTAGTATGGCAATCGAGGTGAAGATGTACATGAAGATGCAACAGGTTGCCACAAATGTGACAAACGACGGTGTATCATCTGCAAAGAACATCTGCAGGAATCACCAAACTTCACCAGCGTCAGGAAGGGTCAATCTTTTAACATCAGAGATGTGGTCTGCTGTACTTCCAACAATCTGGTGTACTTGATTGACTGTGCAGCGTGTCATGATGTGCAGTATGTTGGGGAGACCGGCAATACCCTGGCGGAGCGCTTCTATGCCCACAGGTATGACATCAGGCACAAGAAGGATACTTTGGTTGCCAAACACTTTAATGGCCCCGGTCACCAGTTGACTGACCTCCGCTGCACAGTCATCGAACTTATGAAAAATCTGGACATCAATAAACGAAGAGAGAGGGAGAGGTTCTGGAGATACAAGCTCAAGACGAACTATCCACAAGGGCTCAATGTGTGGGTCTGAGTGACCAGAGAAACGGAGGATGATGGAGTTGTGCACGAGAGAGAGAGTGAGAGAGAGAGGAGAGAGAGAGAGAGGAGAGAGAGAGAGGGAGAGAGATGATGTCACAATGTCACCTATGGACGTCATTTTTTCTATTGCGTCACTTGTCATGCGGCCTGAAGAAGAGCAGTGGCTCGAAAGCTTGCGCTTAAACAGACGGTGTTTTGTGTTTTTATTGAATTTAATTAAGGATACTATTAATTGTAATATGCAGTTAATAACCACTATTGGCAGCTTTGTGTGGGTCATGGTCAACATCACATGCATGATGTGGGTGATGATCAACATGTCTTTATGATGAGGGTCATGATCCATGCTATCTCTATGATGCAGGTGATATCTTCATTGGCACCATGACGACAGTAATGGTCAAACTTACCTGTGTGATGCAGATAATAACCACCATTAGCAGCATGATGTGGGTGATGATCAACATGTCTTTATGATGAGGGTCATGATCCATGCTATCTCTATGATGCAGGTGATATCTTCATTGGCACCATGATGACAGCAATGGTCAAACTTACCTGTGTGACGCAGATGATAACCACCATTAGCAGCATGATGAGGTCGATGATCAGCTTACCTGAATGCCAATAACAATCAACGTTGGCTGTATGATGTGAGTGATGATCACCATTGGCTCCATGATGAGGGTGACATATCAACCTTACCTGAATGAGGCAGGTGATAAGCACCATTATGAAGGTGATGACAGACATAACCGTATATGTGATGATACATATTGCCTGCATCATGTGGGCGATGATTAACATTACTGGTATCATGTGGGTGATAATCAATACTTTGTGTATGAAATGAGAGAAAATCAACATTATTGATTCTATGTACGAATTGGGGATGATCAGTGTTACCTGTATGATGTGGGTGATCATTAACTTTGCCTTCACGATGTGAGTGATAATCAATATTGTCTGTATGATGTGGGTGATCATTAACTTTACCTTCACAATGTGAGTGATAATCAATATTGTCTGTATGATGTTGGTGATATCAACATTACTGTATGAAGTGGATGATAATGTACGTTACCTGTCTGATGTCAGTGATAATCAATTTCACCCATATAATCTGATTGTTAATCAACACTGCCTGTATGATGTAGGAGATTATCATCATTTCTGAATGAAATGGATGATAATCAATATTACCTATATGAAGAAGGTGATGATCAACTTTACCTGTATGATGCAAGTGATAATGAACACTACCTGAACGATGTGGGTGACAATCAACATCACTCATATCATGTAAGTGATGATCAACTTTACCTGAACAAAATGGGAGATGATCAACATCTACTGTGGGTGATAATGAAAATTACCTGTACAATGTGGATAATGATAAACCTTATCGGTATAATGCTGGAAATGATCACTATTAATTGTATGATGTGGGTAGTAATCAGCATTACCAGCAAGATGAAGACAATGATCAACATTATCTGTACAATAAGAGTGATTATCAATATTTTGTGTATGTAGGTGATGATCAACACTAACCTGTGTAATAATGGTTTTGATCAATATAACCTGCATGATGTGAGTGATGATCAATATTACCTGTATGATGTGAGTAATGATCAATATTACCTGTATGATGTGAGTGATGATCAATATTACCTGTATGACGTGGGTGATTATCAACATTACCTGTATGATGAAGGTAATGATCAACATTACCTGTATGATGAGGGTAATGATCAACATTACCTGTATGATGTGAGTGATGATCAATATTACCTGTATGATGTGAGTGATGATCAATATTACCTGTATGATGTGGGTCATTATCAACATTACCTGTATGATGTGAGTGATAATGAACATCACCTGTACGATGTGAGTGATGATCAACCTTACCTTTATGATGTGGGTAATGATTAGCATGATGTCAGCGATGATCTACATTATCTGTATGACATGTATGATGATCTACATTATCTGTATGACATGTATGATGATCAGCATTATCTGTATGATGAGGATGATGATCGCCATTACCTGTATGATGTGGATGACGATGAGCACATCTTATATGATATTGGTAACATTACCTGTATGATGTGGGAGATAAAATTATCTGTATGATATGGGTGATTATCAGCATTACATGTATGATATGGGTACTAATCAACCTTACCTGATAGGAGATAAACTGACATTATCTGTATGATGCAGGTGATACTCCATGTTATCTGTAAGATGCTGGTGATGATGATCAACATAATACGTGTGATCGGTTGATGACTGGCAGTACCTTTATCATGCAAGTAGTGATCAACAGACTTACCTGTAAGTCTGTAAGCAACAGCATTATCTTTTTGTGTAATGCGGATGACCATCAAATCAAGTCACCTCTGGCCGAGCCAACTTTAAAAGGCAGGTAAGGGCTGCTATCAGCATTACCTGTACGATGCAGGTGACCTGTCTCATTACCTGGATAATGCGCGTGATGTTGTGCAGCAATATGCTGGTCTCCATCGTAGGGGCAGGTAAGGGTTGATGCTGGCCTCCCTGAGTGCTCAGTGTATCCATCTGGTCATCATACCAAAACGGTCACATTCATTCTCATTGGTAATTTTTTTTTTCCTTCAGAATTACAAGCGAACAAAAAACTAATTTCATTCACAGAGGCAATCCTTTTTTTTTTCAGAATTACCAACAACAAAGAACAAAACAAGTGTTCTCTCGCAGAGTCTGTTTCCTCACTAACCATCTGCTCCATCTCTCAACCTTTGAGCTAAAGATGCTTCCCATTCTGTGTCCACAGCTGTTCACCAACTATCAATCTGTCCTGCTCTGCCTGTCAGAGGAGTCAGTCTGTTTTCCATCGGCACACTGGTTCTTCAGTCTTCTTCTTCTTCTTTCGCATTTCCGTCCATGCTCAGTGGGCAGTCTGCTGCTGCGGACCAAGTCTGCCGTCAACCTGAGGGACATTGCAAGGTCCCCATAGCTTCTTCCCAAGGTCCACTGCACAGGCGGCGTTTCCTAGCACAGAGTGTCCAAGGTGGGACAGGACTGGAGAATGCGGGATGGCATCAGTGGACCACTCATCAGTGACAGATCCTTGGTGTGAAGAGGAGTGACAAGAGCTTATAATGTCCTGGCCTCAATCTGAAGACCTTGACCTTTTGCTCCCTTTCCAGCTGGTAGATTGCCTCCTCTGTACGTCCTATCTTCAGATGCCATCTCCGCATGTTTTTGAAGTGGCTTTTTTGATGATGGTCACGACTACTCCATAATACATTTGGTGGGGCAGTTTGTTTCTTTGTTTGATGCCTAGCTTGGGGAGTTTGTCGGCTTCCTCATCCCCTATAACACCACATTGGGAGGGGATCCACTGCAACACTAGGCTTGTTTTAAAGCTGAGTATCTGAAGCACCTTTCTGGTGTCCTTGAGGACCTGGTCTGTCTGTCTGGACTGAGGCCGCTGGAGAAGGGCTCAGCAGTGAGGAAGACCATGTGGGCTGATCGACCGTTGGTTGAACTCAGGGTCTGAGCAGCATGACGCAATGCACAGGTTTCAGCTCTGAAGCTGGTAGAGAACTGAACATGGCCACAGACTTTATGTCACAGCTGTAAGTCAGGAAACTACCACCTCCCACATTGGGGAGGTGCAGAACAATATACATAGACTTCAGTCTTGGAATTTGAATGTTGCCGCTAGCGCATGGACTGCTGGGCAGTGGTGGGCTTGTACAATGCAGGTGGTCCCCGTCCAGCATGTAAATCTATCCGGTCTAAAAAAAGAAATTTCATACATCAATATGGTAATCTTGAGGGTAATATTGCTTATAGCCCAGCCGACCGCAAATGGCCATATCCACCGCACTGAAGTAAACTCACAAGTCATTAAAAAAAAAGGAAAAAAAAAAACCCAACTCATTCACACAACTCTTAAAACACACCTTACAATAACACACCAGAAATTTGGTTAAAAATCTTTACTCCATAAAATCTCTAATCAGATGAAAAATGTTAATCTCCCTCAGAAATTCGAAGATCACATCAGGTGGGGCATCTCTGAACAAGGCTTTCATTTCTTTCTTTTTTGTTTGGGTTAACTAACTGATAACAGTATGTCTAGGCCAAATGGGATAAACTACACACCTGTCTGGACAAGTATTTCTCAAACTTGTCTCAGAACAAAAATTCCCTTCTTGCTGGGAAGGGGTGGAAGGCATTGTTTTTAGTCTGAAGAGAAAGCAATTTCAGAGCTGGCTGCACCACAGAAAGATGACAAAGATAACTATACTTTCCAACATGTTGTTCCTGCCAAGCACAGAACATCGTTCAAGGTCTACCAAGCCACATTTTACTTCTTAGATTAAAAAAACAAACTCCCTTTTCAGAAGGTAAAGACAGAAAATTACGGAATTCAAGTCAAGTCGAGTCAAGTCAGAAAAACTTTATTATCTCCAAAGAGAAATTAAGAGTGGCCATAAAAACATGTCTATGGATCTATATTTAACAAATGACACCCATCCATCCCACCCATCCACCCACTCACACCCCACAGAACAATATATATACACACACACACACACACACACATATATACAAACAATTCTCAGTATGGATTTGAAAAACATAGACATTCCAAAAACATTTGAGGCAGATGTCATGTGTGCAGATGCCTAACTGCCCGTCTTTCCCAGACTCACCTTCTCCAGGATACGGTCCACCTTGTCCGACATCTTGCCCACCGCCATTCTCATCTCCGTGTTCTGCTGCCGCGTCTCCGACAGCAGCAGGGGCGCCATGGCGTCTGAAGTAGACGAGGATGGCCCTAGGCCTGCTGAGCTTGCTGCTAGTGCATGGACTGCTAGGCAGTGGGTTGGTGCGAAGCAGGGGCAAGTCAAGGTTAAGGGTGAAGGGTGCCAGGTCAGGGCAGTCAGGTCAAGGTCAGGGGGAGAGAATGGCAAGATTGCGACAGTTGGACCAAAGTCAAAGAATAAAAGGTGCAAGGTCAGGGTCGTCGAGTCAGGTTAAACAAGCATGGTCATGGAAGTCAGGTTAAGGGTCAGCAGCACAAGGTAAAGGCAAAGGGTTCAAGGTCAGAGTATTACGTTTTATGGTGAAAACATTTAGCATTTACGTTGTCAGATTAAACACAACAATAATTGGATGAAATAAGAAATAATGCCGTCAGGGCAGTTAGGTAAATGGTTTAAAGCACATGGTCAGCGCAATCAAAATCAAGGTCAGAGTAGCATTACCATCACGTGCAAGCAATATCAACAGTTCCATGGTTCAGTGTCAATAAATTTAGCATTTAATTTAAAGCAATAACGATGTGGATAAAATGAGAAATAATGCCATAAGATATATAAAAACAATACATTGGAATAAGCATACACATGTGACACCAAAACAAGTATAAGACATTCATTAGAATACATGAAGGCATATTCATTGGTTAAAAAAAAAATTGATGATACACACGGGCCCAATAAGATATAAAAGCAAAAGCGAAAGTTTTTTTAAAAAGCACGGGATTTTGTGCAAGGGAAAAAAAAAAACAACAGAAAAAAACAATGTCAGACACACAAATAGTAAAATATCATCATCCTTCAGCTACTTGAAAAACTGAAGTTGAAAAATATTTCTGAAGAGCAAGTGTGTGTGTGTGTGCCACGTGTGTGTGTGTGTTGTGTGTTCATGTACGCATGTGTGTGTGTGTGTGGTGTGTGTGTGTGTGGTGTGTGTGTGTGTGTGTGTGTGTGTGTGTGCACGTGTGTGTGCACGTGTGTGTGTGCACGAGTGTGTAGTGTGCATGTGTATGCACTATGCTACAGGTAACAAGACTTATTCAGTCCCATTCAATATCACTGTCCCAGTCATTCTATTAAATATAGTGTGTGTTGTGTATGTGTGTGTGTGTGTGGTGTTGTATGTGTGTGTGTGTGTGTGTGTGTTTATGTGTGTGTGTATGTGTGTGAAGTCAAGTCAAGTCAAGTCAAAATTATCTTTACTGAGGGTTGAAGAATAAGCTGTCAAGTTTTTACATCCTGCCTCATAAAAAAAAACAAATGGAGCGTGCAACGGGGAAAATTACAGGCAACATTTTCAAAAGCATATAACTTCAACCATACACATTATGTGCTTTACTCATACTACAACATATGAAATAATAAGAAACAATTGTGAGTGTGTGTGTGTGTGTGTGTGTGTGTGTGTGTGTGTGTGTGTGTACAGTATGCTGCAGGTAACAAGACTTATTTAGTGCCATTCATTATTATTGTCCTAGTTTTACCGTTGAATATAGTACGTGCATGCATGCGTGCGTGCGTGCGTGTGTGTGTGTGTGCATGAGTGCATGCAATCATGAAGCCAGTGTGAGTTATAATCTCTCTTATGACAGCAGTCTGTCCTTTTTGCCTCGTATCATTAGTCTGCTTTCACTGATCTTCTTTCTGTGTATTTGACTGTGGAACACCAACTCACAGACTTCACTAGAAAGACACCCAATCTTACCAGCCACTGTGATGCAGTGGTTTGTGAAGCAGACTTGTGGCTGGGAAGTCATGGGTTTGGTTGTCGTCGAAGGTATTTACACCATCCTTTTTCTCTTTTCAACCTCGCCTGACTACTACCAAGGGATGAATGCCCTATGGGATCAAATGGGACTAGGAACCACACAGTCAAATTTTATCAGCAGGCCTCTGAGAATGCTCCTCCATTTCCTAATCAGCTCTGCAGGTTCCTTCATCAATCAGACCTGGCTGACTCCAGCCAGGATGTATATTGTGAAAGGAAGGGCACAGCACAGCCCTGTCATGTTCGTGTCAGACTTTAATGCAACACCAAAGTGTCTTTTTCATCCTTGTCTTGCCTGACCATACAAAACAAAGACTTGGAATTTTACCTACCCCAAAGTAGTACTGAAAGCACAAACCCAGCAAGCAATGGATACCTGAGGTTGGTGCTCATGGTGGAATATACTCGCTGATTTTACTGTTCTCTCCCAGTTTTCTGTCTGTATCGACTGGCGTCCCTGCTTTACTGACTAGAACGTGAAGTGACATTATTTTGCCATACATCTCCATGAAATGCAGCAGAGCCATGGCTGGTTTAAGAGTTAAGGGGTGGGGTGGGTGGGTAAGAGAGAGCGAGAGAGAGAGATAGAAAGAGAGAGAGAGAGTCACCTGACAAAGGTGTAGCTTGGGGCATATATCCAGGAGGCTGAGAAGTTGCCATGGGAACGCCACCCATCTGAACACACAAGTAAATTCAGTGGAAAAGGACCATGTTAAATTACAGCAACAGGATATACACATATACAATCAATCTAAGAAATAAAGCACAATCACTGTGTGCTTGTTGTTTGTTCAGTGGTGGTGTGACCTACCTAAAGTTAATTTGACATGAACTGGTTTCAGTCTGTCAGCATGGTTGGTTTGTCTGTAGAGAGCAGTAGTTTGGACCCCTGAACAGACCCAGTTCAGACTTGCTCTGGACATGCCTGGGAACACACTGGGCGATTTGGGAGACTTCTGTCACTAATAAAAGGAGTGACAGATTTACAAGGAGAATAATTTGTTCTGAAAGTTTGATGGCAAAGACATCAGAACTCTCTCTCACTGCTTGGGCAAGTTATGTCAATAGATTAACCCAACACACACATGCTCCAAGAACTTTCTGATCTATGATAAATTTTTCACATTTTTTCTACCGCCTTAATTGAGGTTCAAGCCTCCCACAGACAGGGTTTTTTCCCCTCCTCCCTTCCACAGGACACTTAATGTGAGGTCTGAGTGCTAGTCTTACCAATAAGATGATGAACTGAGGTTCCATGTGCTCTATACCCACATGAACATGGGGACTTTCCTCTGCAAATTCTTTTGAGCATTCCACTTATATCCTTAACTCACTCACTACCAATGTCTGGCATATGCGGACATCGTACGACGAAGCGTTCGCTACCAATGTCCACATATGCGGACTTGGATTTTGAAAATTCGCGCTGTCTGCGTGATGTATCGGTTATGAAACTCAAGAAGGGAGATGATTCCTTAGTTATCCCCTACCAACTTTTCATTCATTTGCACTGTGTGTATAGCGTGGCTCGCTCGCTAGCCGACGACAACAAAGGGTACCGTCGGTCAGCTCTGCTGCGTGAGTGAAAAGATGGCATCGCAATGAAGCGTTCGACACAGCAGGGCTGATGAATTGTTAGTTAGCGTAGACGCACTGGAAATGATCCAGACTGAAGGGTCAGATGTCAAAGAAGACAGCAGCGATTCTTCTGATGAGGATTTCGACCCCTACAGTGGGGAGACAGACGTGGATCCGACAATGAAGCGGGCGCTGATAGTGGTGAAGAAGCAGACGAAACTGTGCCAGCACATGGGCCTCATCAACAAGTGTTTGATTCAGATACTGACGCTGAAATGGGAGAAGACGTCGACGATCTTAGGGCTATTTTCACTGACGATTGGACTGATACTTCTTATTGATTTCATCTCCATCATCCATTCACAGGCACACCAGGTTTATTGAACGACTGGCCAGTCAACACTCAGCCTTTGCAGTTCTTTGAGTTGTCCATGCATTCCACAGAGGTGGGTAAAGAGAAATTATTACTACATAAATTGTGCTATGTGTAAATGTCTCATGTATAATTTACACACTAAGTGAGTGCATTTTTTTGCAGTGATCCATTCATGTATCAGTAGACTAGGGGGAGAGAGAGCGGAAGGAGGCAGGGAGGAGGGGGGAGGGTAGGGGGGGGAGAAGGAAGGGATAAACAAAGGGAATGAGTGATTATACGACTGAATATATGTGTATTACTCCTGTGTGTGTGTGTGTGTGTGTGTGTGTGTGTGTGTGTGTGTGTGTGTGACCTCCCATCAACCTGTTGTTGCTGCATTGTCAGCAGGGCCTGCTGCTGCTGTTGCTGTTGCTGTAGCAGCGTCGGCTGGGGCTGGTACACCGCCAACTGCTGAGCACCTGGCAAATCTGGGGCACAAAAACAAACAATATACAACACACAGCACTGGACTGACAGATGGAGAAAAGAACTATGACAGACTGACGGAGAGTTGATGACAGATGGTGACAATGACTGTCACACACTGACATGGAGTTAACCGACAGATGGTGACAATGACTGTCACACACTGACATGGAGTTAACCGACAGATGGTGACAATGACTGTCACACACTGACATGGAGTTAACCGACAGATGGTTGACTGTCACACTGACATGATTCACTGACTGGAGTTAACTGACATGGTGACAAGATGCACACATGACATGGATTACCGACGATTGTGATTCCAATGGATTTTGTGATGCTGTACAGACTGACATGGAGTTAACTGACAATGGTGACAATACTGTAACAGACTGACATGGATTAACTGACAGATGGTGACAATGACTGTAACAGACTGACATGGTAACTGACAGATGGTGACAATGACGGGAACAGACTGACATGAGTTAACTGACAGATGGTGACAATGACTGTCACCCACTGACATGGATTAACTGACAGATGGTGACAATGACTGTAACCAGACTGACATGGAGTTAACTGACAGATGGTGACAATGAGTAACAGACTGACATGGAGTTTAACTGACAGATGGTTTGCACAGCTTATTTTCGCCCCTTGAGACACTTAGTTAAGGGCGAACAAACAAGCCTTACACATTTTGACCAACATTTTTGTTGTTGTGTTCAAGCAGAGGCATGTATCAAACTTGTGTACTGTTAACTAGGAAAATTAAGTTCCCAGAAAGTGTTGACGTCTTCTTTCACAATTGTGCTGTGTGTTGTCATTGTTTGAATATCGCCTGACCTTTTGTGTACAAGCTTTCATGCCGTACTACATTATCTACAGGAAAATAACCTAGTCGAGTTTGGTATTAAAAAGAATGTCGGGAATTCGCCTATTCAGTCTCTAAAAGAGCACAGATATATTACATTTTTCATGCAACACTGATTATCAAACTAAGAGCCCCATTTGTAATGGACGCTCTCATGCCGAACACATTGCTGCCAGACCGGCTTGGTACACAGATGACATTCATTTGGTCGAGAACGGGCACGGTTAGCTGGCGGGTGTGGGAGCCCCTACAGAAAACACCCTTTCCTTGACCTGCTTACGGCTTGGCCCCTGCAGTGGGGGAGAGCGTAAACTCCCCTGCCTCTCAGAACTAAGTGGCTTGTCTGACAGCCTGGGTGACAATGACTGTAACAACTGGGCATGGAGTTAACTGGACAGATGGTGACAATGACTGTAACAGACTGACATGGGGTTAACCGACAGATGGTGACAATGACTGTCCAGACTGACATGGGTTAACTGACAGATGGTGACAATGACTGTAACAGACTGACATGGAGTTAACTGACAGATGGTGACAATGACTGTAACAGAGACATGGAGTTAACTGACAGATGGTGACATGACTGCCAACACTGACATGGAGTTAACCGACAGATGTGACATGACTGTAACAGACTGATATGGGGTTAACTGACAGATGGTGACAATGACTGTTCCACACTGACATGGAGTTAACCGACAGATGGTGACAATGACTGTAACAGACTGACATGGAGTTAACTGACAGATGGTGACAATGACTGTAACAGACTGACATGGAGTTAACCGACGATGGTGACAATGACTGTCACACAACTGCATGGAGTTAACTGACAGATGGTGACAATGACTGTAACAGACTGAAAAGGAGTTAACTGACAGATGGTGACAAAGACTGTAACAGACTGACATGGAGTTAACTGACAGATGGTGACAATGACTGTCACACACTGACATGGATTAACTGACAGATGGTGACAATGACTGGGACAGACTGGACATGGAGTTAACTGACAGATGGTGACAATGACTGTAACAGACTGACATGGAGTTAACGACAGATGGTGACAATGACTGTAACAGACTGACATGGGAAATTAACTGACAGATGGTGACAATGACTGTAACAGAAAATGACATGGAGTTAACTGACAGATGGGACAAGGGCTGTCAACACTGACATGGAGTTAACGACAGATGGTGACAATGACTGTACAGACTGACATGAGTTTAAATGACAGATGGTGACCAATGACTGTAACAGACTGACATGGAGTTAACCGACAGATGGTGACATGACTGTCACAGACTGACATGGGGTTAACTGACAGATGGTGACAATGACTGTAACAGACTGACATGGAGTTAACTGACAGATGGTGACAACGACTGTAACAGACTGACAGGAGTTAACCGACAGATGGTGACAAAAGCTGTAACAGACTGACATGGAGTTAACCGACAGATGGTGACAATGACTGTAACAGACTGACATGGAGTTAACTGACAGATGGTGACAATGACGTAACGACTGACATGGAGTTAACTGACAGATGGTGACAATGACTGAAAAGACTGACATGGGGTTAACTGACAGATGGTGGGCAATGACTGTAACACACTGACATGGTTACCTCATCTACACCATACTGCACAACCATTCACTCATAAAAGTACCAGACCACAAGGTGTTCTCATACACCTGTACACACATGTCCCTATCCAATCCCTACTCAATCCTACATACACATCTCCCAACTCACCCATTTACCCACTCCCTTCTAAATCTCTCCCTCCCCCTCCACTCACCCAGTTCCTCAGGATGTCCCGCCTGACGTGATCCTTTGGGGTTTTTTAGAGAAATTAACTTTGTCATCTGATTGGGGATTTACGGAAGAAGGATTTTACAAAGTTCTGGTCGTTGTAGACGTGCATTTCCGAGGTTTAAATTTTTTTTTTTTTTTTTTTTTTTATGATGTGGTTTTTTTAAAAGTGGTGACAGCCCGATGGGGCCCTCTGCGGCGGTGGGGATAAGCAAATTTTTTTTTTTTCTTTCCCAGTTTTCCCCACCTTCAGCTCCCCCCCCCCCCCACTTCACCTAGTTCCCACACCTAACATGCTTCCCCCTCCCCCCCCCTCCATTCACCTAGTTCCCACAAACCCAACTGCTCCCCACCCCACCCCCACTCACCAAGTTCCCACAACTAACATTGCTTCCCCCTCCCCCCCCTTCCACTCACCTAGTTCCCCCACCTAACATGCTTCCCCCACCCCACCCCCACTCACCTTAGTTCCCACACCAAAGGCTCCCCCACCCCCCTTCCCTCCCTAGTTCCCACACCTAACATGTTCCCCACCCCCCCTCCATCACCTAGTTCCCACACCTAACTGCTTCCCCCACCCCCCCTTTCCCTCACCTAAATTCCCACACCTAACATGCTTCCCCCTCCCCCCCTCATCACCTAGTTCCCACACCAACATCTTTCCCCCACCCCCCCTTTCCCCCACCTGTTCCCACACCTAACATCTGCCTCCCCCCCCCACCACCTTTCCCACACCTAACATGCTTTCCCCCACCCCCCCCCCTCCAAATCACCCAGGTTTCCCCCACCTAACATGCTTCCCCCCCCTTCCCCTCACCTATTCCCACACCGAACATGCCCCCCCACCCCCCACCCCTTCCACACACCTAGTTCCCACACCTAACATGCTCCCCCCCCTCCACTCACCTAGTTCCCACACCTTACATGCTTCCCCCACCCCCCCTTCCCTCACCTAGTTCCCACACCTACATGCTTCCCCCCCTTTCCACTCACCTAGTTCCCCCACTAACATGCTTCCCCACCCTCCACCACCTAAATTCCACACCTAACATGCTTCCCCCCCTTCCACTCACCTAGTTCCCACACCTACATGCTTCCCCCCCTCCACTCACCTAGTTCCCACACCTAACATGCTTCCCCCTCCCCACCCTCCACTCACCTAGTTCCCACACCTAACATGCTCCCCCCTTCCACTCACCTAGTTCCCACACCTAACAGCTTCCCCCCCTTCCACCACCTAGTTCCTACACCTAACATGCTTCCCCTCCCCACCCTCCACTCACCTATTCCCACACCTAACATGTTTCCCCCCCCCTCCACCACCCAGTTCCCAAAACCTAACATGCTTCCCCCCCTTCCCCTCACCTAGTTCCCACACCTAACATGCTCCCCCCCCCTTCCACTCACCTAGTTCCCACACTAACATCATCATGCTTCCCCTCCCCACCCTCCCCTCACCTAGTTCCCACACCTAACATGCTTTCCCCCCCCCCCCCCTCCACTCACTAGTTCACACACCTACATGCTTCCCCTTCCCCCCTCCACTCACCTATTCCCACACCTAACAGGGTTCCCCTCCCCCCCCCCCCCCCCCCACTCACCTAGTTCCCACACCTAACATGCTTCCCCCCTCCCCCCCCCCCCCCTTCCACTCACCTAGTTCCCACAGCTTAACTGCTTCCCCCTCCCCCCCCCCTTCCCCCCTCACCTAGTTCCCCCACCCAACATGCTCCCCCCCCCCCTTCCCCTCACCCGTTCCCACACCTAACATGCCCCCCCCCTTCCACTCACCTAGTTCCCACACCTAACATGCTTCCCCCCCCCCCTCCACTCACCTAGTTCCCACACCTAAACATGCTTCCCCCCACCCTCCACTCACCTAGTTCCCACACCTAATATGCTTCCCCCCACCCTCCACTCACCTAGTTCCCACACCTAATATGCTTCCCCCCACCCTCCACTCACCTAGTTCCCACACCTAATATGCTTCCCCCCACCCTCCACTCACCTACTTCCCACACCTAACATGCTTCCCCACCCCACCCTCCACTCACTCTGCAGAAACGCTGGCTGAGCAGAAGCAACACCATGCATGTCCACTGGGGCCATGGCTGGCTGAGCTACTGGTTGAGGCACAGGCTGAGCGTACAGCTGAGCGACCGGCTGTCCACTCAGGGGCACCTGTGCGTGGGCCATCGGCTGGGGGTTGGAGTGAAGAGCGTGAGGCTTGGTGGGCAGCTGAGGTTTGCCGTGGTGGGCTGGGGAGAGGCTGGAAGGGAAGGACAAGAGCTGTGACGGGAACTGTGAATGTGGAGTGCTGCGCTCTCGTCTGCCATGCAACAGCTTGCTTGAGGTCATCAAGATGTTTAACACACACACACACACACACACACACACACACACCAGACCTAGGAGCTAAACATTTTCAGCTGGAATAATATATTAGGAGAATATGATGCTTTAGGAAAAAAAAGGTGTACTCTAAGATAACTTTACCGTGTACCATATGTGATTGTTTAAAAGTGTGGTGATTACCGTCAGTTACATGGTGTGGTGTCTACCACAGAGATTGGCTCTGATGGGTGTGGTCTGAGAGAGGCACTTTGAAATACGGCAAAGACAGTGCACATCAAACCTTCAAACAGCTGACTGCACAAAGGGCAGGTGCTTCTCTCTGTATTCAGTAGTCAAATGTTTTTTTCATTTTGTTTCTTTCTTTACTTAACTTTGGTTTTCAGTTACATTAAGAGTTCTCCACTTTGTGCTTGTCATCATGGCTGCTTCAGTTGAAACAAACAGAAATTTCTGACTGGCTGTCAAATAGCAACTGTATGGCACCTATGCAGATTTGCAGATCAGTTTGCTTTTCTTCAATTTTTGTATTACTGGTAAACTGTTGTACAAAACACATCAAAATCACCACGGGTTCCCTGGTCTGCTACATACACGTACTTGTTGAACACATATATAATACACATGTAAAAGCATCAACATGCACCTTGCATGTTCCGGGGCCTGAAAATGTACATGTTCACACAAATCTCAAACACATGCACACATGTGTGTACCACCCACGAACCACTCATTCTAATATACACATGAGCGAGATGCCAGCCCACACTTTTGACAAGACACCCACACACAACTGTCAAAATGCAGATGCTCATATAAATCATGAAATCCAGCATACACGACATAAACAAACACACATATACATATAAACAAAACATATACACTGATGTTTGCACTGTAGAACGTATTCCATTAGGCAATAAAATATACAACTGTACTCTGGTCAATGATGAAATTTAACACATGCATACACAAGTCTACACAGTCGTTCACTCATGTGCATGAGTGTTAGCGTTTCACACTCTTAAAGAAGAGCTTCATCATCATGTTTCATGAAGATTTCTCCCAGCAATTTCACTCTGAAAAATTCTGACATGAAATTCTGTGCGACACTACCACACCTCCAGTTGTCCTCCAATTCTCCAAACCCTCGCATCCGTACAGATTGCACTAACTGTTGACTGTCCATCTTTCGACATATCTAAGTGTCATTTTTCATCATCTCTTTTGCTCATATCCTTTACGAGAGGGAGGTGAAAATATCTGTCTAATCAAGCAATCTATCTGTCAGACCAAACCACCAAAAAACACAGACTTTTTCTACAGCTCATTCGGTCACGTTTCTGGTTTGTTCTGAAGGCACTGCATTGGCTGACCCCATCTCCAATCAAGCATTTTTCTGCCCTGGCGGTGATGATGCACAACTCCTGAAGTATTACTCATTGTACTCATCTTGCAAACATAAGACAGAGAGGCTGAAAGTATGTCATCGCTGAATTCCTCTCTTGACTGTTTCTTCTAGGTAACATGACCAGGACTGGGAAGCGAGGGCTACAAGGCGGGCAAGAGTGGGAGAGGGGTTGAAAGGAGAGGGAGAAAGGGAGAG
Organism: Conus ventricosus; assembly: GCA_018398815.1. Lineage (NCBI taxonomy): Eukaryota > Metazoa > Mollusca > Gastropoda > Neogastropoda > Conidae > Conus > Conus ventricosus. The sequence continues at coordinate 29,550,379 of CM031618.1, forward strand.
AATGTAGTCTTCCTTTTAAACAAGCAAGTTGAGACTTTAAAAAAAAAAAACAGTTTAGAATTCTTAGTCAACTCTTGGCTGCAATAGTTTCTTTCAACCCCCCCCCCCCCCCCCCCCCCCCCCCCCCCCGCCTTCTACTTCTGCTCATGAATAACCTCTTGATGCCTTTTCTAACTCCACTCTTTTTGTGAGAAATTTTTCCAATAGTTTCCAAAATGTAACTGTAAATTAAAAAAAAAAAAAAGCCTCTGAATGAAAAGCGATGGTCACTAAATCACTACAATGTAGTGTCCAAGTTCCAGTTCATCATCATCATCACATTTTTCTTCCATCGTTTTCTTGAGAAAAAAACAGTCAAATTGAATATTTGAAACTATGGGTAACTGCATAGGCCATGCCCTTGCCAACAAGTATATAGGCACTTGTTTGGACAGATAAGTATCAGAAAACATTTTTTTTTTCAAAAACAATCCTTCAGACAAGCTAATAAAGTAAGTGCGCAATTTCTCTTCTTTTTTGTTTTGTAAATAATAATTTTGATGTGTGGTTGTTAAAACTTGTAATACCTTTACTCAGAGAAACAAATACCAGTGGATTTTAGAATTGTGAGATGCAGTGCAACAAAATAACTTCATGATAAACATAATCTGTTTATAATATTGTGGGATCTCTTTGATGCTGTTTACTTCCTTAGACTGGTTTCAATGTCTCACTTTTAAGGCATGCTTACAGGTGTCACAGGTGACTGCTAATCTGATGGTAACAATCAACTTTCAATCAACTTAGATCAAAATGATTCTAACAATGATAGTAAGTGACATCATTATCATCATAATGATTAATCATCAACTCACTGGCTCTTCTTCACTGTCAGGCTGAGCAGGAACGGCGCCCGACATGTTTGGCAACATGGGTTGTCCCATCTTGGCCATCCGTGAAATGAGTTTGGCCTTGTCCGACTTTGGCGATTGCTAACAGAAAAGAGACAGATAAAGTGAGGGAGAGTGAGTGAGTGAGGGGGAGAGAGAGAGAGAGAGAGAGAGAGAGAGAGAGAGAGAGAGAGAGAGAGAGAGAGAGAAGAGACAGAGAGAGAGACTGACACACAAACAGAGAAAGAAACAGAGAGAAAGACAGAGACAGACCGAGAGATAGAGGGAGAGGAAAGGAGGGAAGGTGCTGGGGAGTCAATGACAGAGAGAGAAAGTGATGGGAAAAAATAAACTGAGAATCGTAATGAAAACAGTCAAGAAGAAGAAGAAAAAAAGACGATGATGACGATGATTCAAGATGTATAGGATGAGGGCAACCAGACAAAAAACAGACAAGGATAAAGAACAAAACAGAACAAAAAGCAGATGAAAATGATGGTGCAGACAGGAGGAACAGTGGGTAGTTTTGGATGAAGAAATATTGAAAATAATGAAAAACATGCGTAAATGACACTTTGGGGATGCAATATAGCTTTAGTAACTTTTTTTTTTCTCTCTTGAATTTTTAAAGTAGTTTGCCACCAAACCATTTCGTTACAGTCAAGTTTACTTTCTTTTCATGTGGGATTTTTCTGCCCCGACCGGCTCCTACCCAGAGTTGAGTTTGCCACGGGCTCAGTTGGGAAGACTGGGACCACACAGTCGAGTTTCATCCATTTAATGGATGTGTCTCTGACACACACACACCACTCACTCACACACACACACATATACCACACCACACACACACACACACACACACAAACACTCACACACACACAGACACACACACACACACACAAACATCTGACCCCAACTGACATGTGAAAGCTGCTCAGTGATGGATCTGGAGCGTTCCTTCACCACGTCGTCTCCAAGGTTGACGTCCGGCACTTCCTCTCCCACTGGCACAGGATTAGCCGCAGGAACCGCAGCAGGGGCAGGGGGCTGTGTGGCCTCAGCAGTGGCTTCCCCTTTCTGCAGCTTCACCTGCACCAGGACAAGGGCAGATCAGCTTGTCAAGGAGATTTGTTGTCAGAGGGAGGGCTGGTGAGGTGTTCCACAATTTCTCCACAATGTCCGAGTCATGTTGTAATGGAAATGCATGGATCGAATGGAAAAAAACAAAAGAATGCTGTCTCATGGAGGGTGTAGGAAGAACTGAGGAGGAGAGAAGAGTGGGACAGCAATGAAGTTTAATGTACTCACTCTGACGACTTCCACCTCAAAGATGAGAGTTGAGTTAGCAGGGACTCTGTCAGGTACCCCCTGGGCACCATACGCCAAACCAGGGGGGATCACCAGCAGGCGTTTGCCTCCCTTGCGCATTCCCAGCATGCCCTGATCCCAGCCCTGTCCAACGCCACTGACTGAATTAATCTGATGACCTGACTTATGTGGTCAAATACACTGAATTAATATTGCACAACTACCGTGTCCAAAAAAAAAGTCATTCACTTGAAAATGGTAATGGAAATGGACAGAGCTTGCTGAAAAGACTAATGGTTTAATACATTCCATCTGTTTGAAAATGTATTCTAATATGGGTCTCTCTCAACAGATACCAAATCACATGCATATGTCCTGTTTGAAAATCTGTTCAAAAATTCTCTTACAGAATTCACTATATCCCTTAAAAAAATCTGTTTAAAATATCTTTCCAAAAAGATACAAAATTGCATTCATACTTTCCGTCTGTCTCTTACAAAAGTTAGCTAATGGCTTATACATTCTGTCATGTTTGAAAATCTTTTTGAAGTGCTCCAAAAAAAAAGACTGATATTCCATACTGTTTGAAAATCTTTTTGAAACATCTTTCTGAAAAGATTTTTAACGACATACACACTTTACCCTCTTTGAACATCTCTTTACTGGCCTCTCTTCTGAAAGATGGTGATGGGATTTTACGTGTGTGCAAGATGTTGTGCGTGCGTTCACACATGGAACCTCGGTTTATAGTTTAATTCGAAGGACTGTACGGGGAATAGAGTCAGAACCAATGTTAACTCCGAGGGAAAAATCTCCCTGTACCGGAATTCGAACCCGCAACCCCAGGATCACGAGTCGGCGCTCTACCAACTGAGCTATTCCAGCTCCCCAAAAGGGGAATGAAACTTAAATCCCCAAATGAACCTGTTCTCGAGTGAAAAACAAAATAATTGTTTTTCCAAAATGGGGAAAATAGTCGTTACAGACAATAGGAATGACTTCCCCTGTACCTCTTCTCCCCAAAAGGACATGCTAAATGGGAAATGAACACCATTCTATCAGCAGATAATCTTCTATGAAAATATATTCCATTGTGTACAGTCATCAAACCATCACAGTAACTTTATGTTCAGCTGAAAATATGTAGTAATCTTATCTATTATCTGTTTACAGATCCTGAATGCGTTATTTGGTCCGGATCCATCACATCGATCTGAATGAAAATTGACACGGTTTGTCTTTGGGCCACGCTTCATCTTTTGACACAATCCAATTAAAAGTGCTTCAGTGGCTTTTGCACAATCATGCCAACAAACCAACCAACCAAACCATGACCTTCTAGAAACAAAAAAACAATTTCTACATCCAGAATGATTATCTGGCACAAACACCATCATTCTAAACTGAAAACCAGTCAACCCCCCCCCCCCCACCCACCCCCCTACTTTACCAAGAAATACCTGTTGACATGTACTCTGTCCTCAGTGAAAATCTGTTCAAAATGTCATCCTCAAAGATCTTGGTGAATCCTGTAACTTTTCTTTTATTTTTCATAACAAAATCCTTTCCTCCCCACTCCTCCCATCCCCATCTCACTCTAAACAACCTTCTCCATATATCCACACAAAGTATGTGTTCATGCTCACCGTAAATCGAATCACCGTCCAGCCAATTTTGCTAAATTCTTTTGTTCATTTAATGATGGAGCTAACAGGGATGATAACAGCTGTGTTTGACAGGAGAATAACGAGGAGTAAACCATAAAAAGAGGAATGACTAATTCGATGACACTGACCTTGATGACCTTGCCTTTGCCCACTTTCAGTCGGAACAGCTTGTCTGCACTGGTGTTGCTGTCAAAGACCTGGAAAGCAAAGAAGCAACTGATGTAACATTTCAAACAGCATGCAGAACATTTGTACGAGTTTTCGTGTTTGAAAGAAAATTAACGTCATAAAGACTGCTCCATACACAAACCAAAAAGATACTGAGCAATTTCTGCCTAAATTAAAAAAAAAAAAAAAATCCTCAAGGTACCTATACAGTAAAAAGGTTTTGTTGTCTGACCAGGAGTTAAAAACTGCAATGGAATTCAGCTGATCAAGCATAAAACAAAAACTTCCCCAAACATTCCTGGGCAGATACTCTCCTACTGTGTCAGATCTTACATCTTATGGATGTCAACACAGAAGGTCTTCTTTTGTGGATGTTCATCCTACAATTCATACAAAAGTACTGCATGTTCTTTACTGCTGGCACAAACGTTTTTGTTACCATTGTCTGATGACAACAGGTCCATGGGTTGTCTGGGGGAAAACCATAGTGAGACCCATGCCCATGTTGGACAAGCTTCCAGTGTTCAAGAACTGCTTCGAGGCGGTCTGCTTTGCCAGGGTATGCGGAAAGCTGATGGCGAAAACGCTAGACAACTCTTCTACTGTGATGAACGCCCAGTAAACAGGTTTGGATGTCATATAGGAAAGGAATTTCCTGGCCCCTGGCCTCTTTACCGTTGGCTGTCTCAGAGGTAAGAGGCACTAACAAGCACTCCTACAAGCACCTGGTCTTGCCCACTAAAATGGGGAGTTTGTGTTATACTCCCTGTTTGGCTAATATACTTACCATGTCAGACCATAGCATTCAACGGCAGTTAGCCAGCTCTGTCAGGCCGAATTTTTCCGTGGCCAATGCAGTTATAAGACAGTCACGTGACGTCACCCCACTTCCGCCTCCGAAAGAAGCCGGTGTCAACTTCCTCTACCTCATAATGAACCAGTGTCTGAGGGGAATGACCTGGTCCCATCGGTCGGAGGTCTACGACCAACGTCGGCGGAACTCCCTCTGAAGTTGGCGTTTGGGGACCCGCCCCAGGGGAATGAGGGGAGACAGGGACTCCATCATTCCTAGGAGGGAGGACAGGGTTCTGGCCGAGGTGTGGGGTGCCTGTGATAGGCGGGAGATAAGGTCCACTATGCGTGTGGACCTCTCCGGGGTCGGGGAGACTATCATGGAGATAGTATCGAAACTCATTCCCAGGAAGGCGAACCTCTGGCTGGGAGTGAGTTCGCACTTGTTGGGGTTTGTGACAAACCCCAGTGTGGAGCAAAGACTCAGGAGGCGGGTGGTGTGGGCTTGGCACTGGGCCCGGGAAGGGGCCAAGACGAGCCAGTCGTCCAGGTACACTAGGAGGCGGATGTCCTCCTGCCTGGCTATGGAGGCCATCTCCTTGACAACCTTCGTGAAGAGGAAGGGTGCCAGTGAGAGGCCGAAAGGGAGAGCCCTGAACTGGAACACTCGGCCCTGCCAGACGAACCGTAGGAATCGTCTGTGGGCCGGGTGAATCAGGATCTGAAAGTACGCGTCTTTCAGGTCTATGGATGTGGCCCAGTCGAGATGATGGATGGAGTCTCGGATCTGGGTGGGGGTGTCCATTTTGAATTTGGTGGGCCTGAGGAACTTGTTGAGGGGCGATAGGTCTAGGATGGGCCTCCATCCTCCTGAGGCTTTTGGGATCACGAAGAGGTGAGTACAGAAACAAAACACCAGCAATCTTAACACAAAGGCAAAGTGTAGGCGAGACAGAGCACAAGACTTATCTTGCTTTAACGGCAGGCCGAAGGTGAATGAGGTAGAGGAAGTTGACACCGGCTTCTTCCGGAGGCGGAAGTGGGGTGACGTCACGTGACTGTCTTATGATTGCATTGGCCACGGAAAAATTCGGCCTGACAGAGCTGGCTAACTGCCGTTGAATGCTATGGTCTGACATGGTACAGTATATGACGCCAAACTCTTCGCAACTTGGCTCCCATGCAATGTACATTGTGCAATTCATGACCTATGCATTGTACTCTCTGTATTTGGCCTCATGCTTGATACTCTTTGCTACTTGGCTCCATGCAATGTGCATTGTGCAATGCATGACCTATGCATTGTACTCT
>CM031618.1:29566493-29586493 GCA_018398815.1 Conus ventricosus
GTCTGATGGCATAGGATGGGTTGCCTTTTTTCCTGGAAGTCTCCCAGATGACACAGACTCTGTGAAGAAAATCATTAGATCCAGTTGTAGATCCATGCTGTTCAACCTTATCCTGAAAGTCTTTGGCAAACAGGCATTCCTGTGCTGCACTGTCTAAGAATGAATTCCGGAATTTTGCCTTTTCTCTTCTGCTCATTATGTGGCAACTGTGGAGCTCGTCTGGGGCAGACTATCCAAGGTTAGTGCACTGACCCTATCTATCTATTCTTGAACTGTTTCATTACACTGAACTACTGTAAAAAGAGCCTTACTACAACAGGTAAACAAGAACAATGATTCTGAATGCTTATACACAGGTAATTCTGAGAGTTTCTGATATTCCTGAAACTCGATTTTTCTGATCTGCTGGTCACAGAAACTGCATTTTAAAAAAAAACAACATCTTAAACCTATATACATAAACAAGAAAAGATACAGAGCGGCTGCCCATTGTAAAATATGAATTTTGTATGGCACAGGAAAAAGAAAGTCCTCTCCTCAAAACAAGTACGCACTTTGTTCTTCAAAAGGGAAATAAACTAATACACCGTGACTCCAGCCATCCCACCATCTCCAAAAAAAAAAAGCATTTTGTAGCGCAAAAAAAAAAAAAAAGAAAAAAAGAAGGGAAAACATGTACACCTCTCTCACAGTTTCCCTTCTCTAACCCCCAAAACAACAACAGTAAACCAACTAACTAATAAAAAAAAGACCTGTGAAAATAACTATGTGTGTGATTCATTTATGACCCAAAAAAAAAAATGTTTCATATGTTCATTTGTTTTTCTGTACAGTTACTTGTAGAGCTTTATCATTATGATTCTTACTGTTTTCATTATTACTATATATATACATTATTTTTTGTTGGTAATTACACCTTCTTTGGACCTACGACAAACTGGTAAAAGGAGGAGGAATGTGTTACCTCATGAGCGGCATGGTTGGTAAGAATGGCAGCGCCAACCTTTCCCTGGCTCGCATACTGGTTGTCCACCCTGTATAATTGAATAAAGGTCTTAATATCACGACTTGGAAAAAAAAATTAGTAAGTTCTACATAGCATGATCAATTCTTTGATGGTTTGAAAACATGTTCTTTGATGTTTAAAAAAAAAAGCAGCTTTGATTTATATGGGGATTACTGATATAAAACAGTTAATCCTGAACCTATCCCCAACCCACTTCTTTAAAAAAGACACTCCATACAACATCCCCCTCTTTAAAAACTTTTTTTTAAAAACCCATACAAAATTTACCCCCAATACTCCTCTCTTCAAATGCCTTATTTTTGAAATACTGAATCTACCGCCTGATAATGACTCCCTTGCTTTCCAAACCTTTTGCTCCTAACATTGACTTCATCTCTTGATAAAGAACTCCCCATCCCCCTTATTCTTTAATTAAAAAAAATTAACAAATTCAATTTCCCTCCCAACAAAGACTCTTTAAAGACTCTTTTTTAAATTTTTTTAAAAAGTATTTCTGTATGTTGTGACTATGAGGTTCCACAAAGCCATATAACTTTAACTTCATAAAAGCTCCCAGCTATATAACTTCCTGGTGAGAGAGCCCAGCAATCTTTACATCTCCCCTGACATGCACCTTCATTCACATACATGTGCCATCTCTTCCAGAAACCCTTCCACCTACCTCTTTTCAAGTTCACACACACACACACACACACATGCACCCACACTCGTCTGATATCACTTAATGTGGAAAGACGTTAAATTAAAGACAACAACAACAACACACACATACACACACACACACACACGCACACACAATTAAACACACACATACTCACATGCACACACACACTCACATGCACACACACGCACGCATGCACACACACAGAGTGTAATCACTCACAACTTGTAGGCATGTACTACAGTGGCAGATGTGACACCAGTGGACTGTGCAGCTCCTGATTCACCCCCTCCAGTATCTTCAATACAAAGTGTTCAGTGCTCAAACACTTTATCATTGTCCATCTCACACACACGTGCACACACACACACACACGCACGTGCACACACACACGCGCGCGCGCACGCACACACACACACACACACACACACACACACACGCACACACACTCACACACACACACACACACACGCACACACACACACACACGCGCGCATGCGCGCGCGCGCACACACACACACACACCCAACACAAACCTAACATCTTCATCCAAATGGAAACGTAGTCCGTTTCAGATCCATCTGAGAGAAAGGTTTACGTTCATACCCTTTTCTAGAAAACTAGGGGGTCATCATGCCTCCAGCAAGAATTTTTAGGAGTTTGGATCAGACTGGAAGACTTTTTCTTTTTTCGTTTTAATGCTGAAAGTTCACTTGGTTCGCCTTCTGGACACTTTCAGGCAAACATGTGTGCCACTGCATCTAGCTGGAAGCATTCAAAGGGAGCATACTCTTAGGGTGCTGGCCACAGCCATTCCAGGCAAAGGGGCCGAGGCTAACCAGCTTTCATTAATGCTTCGCTGACTGGTAGCTTTGTGGCTGGAGGTGGTTGAAAAATTCAAGTCTCTCAAGTCTTGATGAGAGTTGATGAAATTCAGTTCAAATCACACACCACCAATGCCAATTATCAGCATGTGATGAGACCTTTCAGAAATCATGTAAAACAAACTTTTATCCTTTCATGACTTTTATCTACAAGATCGTTATCATCAATGGATGCTATACCTCCATTTCCATGTGATTTAAAGTGCTGCATTTCATTCTGCAGCACACACATGGCAGACAAGAGAAATATATGACAGCAGACATAATACATGTTTCGGTTAAGACTTATGCAGACACAAGTCAACTTTACCCCAAAATTGAAGCGACTGAAAATTTCTTCTCTGGGTTCATTGAATTTAGGGTTAACTAAAATTCATATTAACCTTACAGTGCAGTTGAGACCAACTGGTTCATTCACGTAAACTGAGCTTTTTGCCTTAATCCCATTGGGTGTTAAATGCATTCAACTCATGATGAAAATACATAAAATATGTCACTATAAGTATAACAGTGTTAAGTGCATTCAACTCAGAATGTATGATGAAAATAAATAAACATATGAATGTCACTATAATGGTGTTAAGTACATTGAACTCAGAAAGACTGTATGATGAAAATAAATAAACATATTTAAATGTCACTATCTTACCACTCTTCTTACATTGATGAAACTTACTCAGAGCTCTGTACTTTCACAAATAAATTTATGTGGACATCTAACCTCATACCCTTTTAATGGGCTAACCATTGCTCAAGAATCAACTTTGGACAATGCATATTGCATACATGCTGAGTTTAAAAAAAAAGTAAACATCTGTACTGAGCTTATTCATATATGGAGCATAAAGTCTCTCAATACAAATGCAGCAGTCAAAATGAATCATGGATATGTCATAAAAGCCATTTACCTGGTTTCTTTTTGTAAGCTATTCATGAAGGCTTTGTTTTATACCAACAGCTTTGGCTACTCTTTTGGTGATTCAACACAGCTTGCTTTGCCTTTGGAAATGAAGTTCACATGCCACGTTTTTACAGTTTGCAAATTATTGGAGACTACAGCCACAATGCTGGGTTACCCAAGTGTTACAGAGATACTCAAAACTAAACATTGTTGAGTATTTCAAGTTACCTACATGCAAAGGATAGTGAATATAGTGATAATTAAAAAGTTAGACTTTTAAACTTACAAAGTTTGGCTTTAAATTTTGAACTTACTATGATACTGCAGATACCGTCAATGTCACAAGCTCTGCAGACAACAAACTGGACTTCAAAGTCACACACCATTGAAATAAAAACACAAACACTTAATTGATTTTCGCTTTTTTTTTTTCCTGAGAGTTTTACCCACTGGAACTGTGCTTTTCTGCCCACATTTTTTAACATAATTGTTATCTTAATGATTTCTAAATCAGTCATGTTATCCGGTACTTTTCACTGACCAAAAAGAACTCACCTAAATACCAATGTCCTAAAAAAAGGTGTCAGAGTGTAACAACACAACATACTAACAAGATGCGAAGCATATAAACGTACTCCCAGTTTTCCAAACCGCTTATAAATCGGCCAAGTGCTTCGTGAGATAAGAAATAAAGGCAAAATAACGGTTTTAACAGTTATTTAACCGATGTACACTTTTGAAACTGGTATTTCAGTCCTCACTGGGCTCAAGCCTGTGTACATACCAAATTTCATCCAAATCGGACAATATGTCAAGAATAACGGTTTTTAACAGTCAGATTTTGAAACACTACATGGAAGTGCCATTTGTGTGAGATGACCTTTCTATATACAAAATATCATTAAAACCCACCAATATATAAAAAATAACGGCAAAATAACGGTTTTAACCGTTATATAACTGATATACACTTTTGAAACCGGTATTTTAGTCTTCACTGGGCTAAAGCCTGTGTACATACCAAATTTCATCCAAATTTGACAATATGTCAAGAATAACGGTTTTTAACGGTCAGATTTTGAAACATTACATGGAAGTGCCATTTGTGTGTGATAACCTTTCTATATACAAAATTTCATTAAAACCCACGAATATATAAAAAATAACAGCAAAATAACGGTATAACGGTTATTAACCGATATGCACTTTTGAAACCAGTATTTTAGTCCTCAGTGGGCTAAAGCCTGTGTACATATCAAATTTCATCCAAATTGGACAATATGTCAAGAATAACAGTTTTTAACGGTCAAATTTTGAAACACTATACAGAAGTGCCATTTGTGTGTGATAACCTTTCTATATACCAAATTTCATTAAAATCCACCTATATATAAGAAATAACGGCAGAATAACGGTTTTTAACGGTGGTTTAATCCATTTTCAGCATTACATCACTTACATATGGACAGAGGCTCCGATTTGCCACAAGATCATCCAAACCGCTTATAAATTGGCCAAGTACTTTCTGAGATATTCCATGAAGAAGAAAAACCGTTACAGGCCGTTACAACTGTTAGTAACGGCTATAGCGGGGCAAACTTAAACATCAGGCATCATCAGTGACCCATAATGAACATATCTGCTAATTTTCATAAAGGTCGGCCAAGTACTTTGAGATATTCCATAAAGAAGAAAAACCGTTACAGGTCGTTACAGCCATTAGTAACGGTTATAATGGTAAACTAAAACATCGGGCATTATTCGTGACCCATAATGAACATACCTACAAATTTTCAGAAAGATCGGCCAAGTACTTTCTGAGATATTCCATAAAGAAGAAAAACCGTTACAGGCCGTTAGTAACGTCTATAAGAGTAAACTAAAACATCGGGCATCATCCGTGACCCATAATGAACGTAACTGCTCATTTTTACGAAGATCGGCCAAGTACTTTCGGAGATATTCCGTAAAGAAGAAAAACTGTTACAGGCCGTTACAGCCGTTAGTAACGGCTATAGCGGTAAACTAAAACATCGGGGATCATCCGTGGCCCATAATGAACATACCTACAAATTTTCAGAAAGATCGGCCCAGTAGTTTTGTCTGGAGCAAGTGGAACACATTTTGACCACGGACACACAGACAGACAGACAGACACACACACACACAGAGACAGCATTTCTTCGTTCCCATTCTAAAGTACTCCCTGTTCTATAAGAACTGGGAGTACAAAAATGAATTAAATGGTATATCTCAGATATCATTTCTCCTCTCACTCTTCATTTTCTGAACACCATTACAAATGGTAATAATAAATGCACAATGAATGGGAAAGGTTCTGTTGTATATTCAAGTTTCTTGAATTACTTCTGGATAAGCATTTACAAAAAGAAAGAGAATGATTTATATATAAAGGTTTTTCACCTTATAGTTATACTGAGCAAGTTACTAGTGTACCCAACATTATGCCTGTATACAGAACAGATGAACCTGGATAATAACACCTAAGGTACTACTGCGAGAGGCTGGGCCTGCAATTAAGAAAGAACTACTTACAACAGATCCAAGTTCTGACATTTATAATTTCATTCATCAAAATATAATTTCATTCATCAAATATAATTTCATCATCAAATATAATTTCATTCATCAAAATATAATTTCATTCATCAAAATATAATTTCATTCATCAAAATAATCACATTTCCATGCCAGTTGCTTATGATTTTTCAAATATGTCAAGAGACCCTGACAATAAGTATAGAAAAAATCCTATCACTTTTTCAGATATTTGTGGTTGTTGCTGGTACAAGAAGATCTATCAACAACATTTTTAGATAGAAATAATTGTGAAGAGGCAACCATTCTCAAAAGCTGACAGTGAAGATATTGTTTCAGAGTGCAGTCTGCGTTTCATTTTAACTTGCACACAGATCACTCCCCCCAAAAAAAATCTTAGTTAATTTTGTTTTTCATTTCTTTAAAAAAGAAGGAAAAAAAGAAGGAAAAAAAAGTTTCTACAAACTGCAAAAATCACCCTTAATTCTGATGCCAGTTAAACAAGATGCCCATCAATGTGACACTGGCAACACACAGCTCACCTTTCCTCTTGGGCTGTTTGGGTGCTGTGTAGGTCAAAGACTCGTTACCACCCTGACTACTAGCCCGGTCCATTCCAAACACCGAGGCAAGCTTGGACCTGCAAGTGTACCACAAAGTCATGTACCCATGACCCCGAGTTGTACAAGATAATGCCTACACCATCCTTTCCCTTGCCAATAGTGTTTCATTAGAAATCTTAGGACCACTGTGTAGAGCTGCCATGACAGGCATCAAGGAATGTTGTTGTTGTTTACTAAAGAGTAAAATTTCTATCTGCCATGGGGAATGTTTTTTTTTTGTCTTCAAGAAGTCTTGTGAAAATCTGGATTTCAACTTTCTGCAGCCTGCTTACATTATCATGAAAGGCAGCGAGGGAGGGAGGGAGTGGCAGCAAGCGAGAGAGGGAGAGAGGGAGAGACAGAGAGGGGGGATCAACAGAGATAGGGAAAAACAGAGCGAGAGGGAGAGGAAGAGACAGAGACTGAGACAGACAGAGAGAGAGAGAGAGAGAGAGAGAGAGAGAGAGAGAGAGAGAGAGAGAGAGAGAGGAGAGAAGAGAGAGAGAGAGAGAGAGAGAGAGAGAGAGAGAGAGAGAGAAGAGAGAGAGAGAGAGAGGAAATGAAAGGAAACTTAGGAAAGGAAATTGGTTTATTTACACTGGCCATGGCTTTGATATGAAGGGGAGTGTGACATTTTTATACTTACAACAACAAAAATTGTGCTAAGAACATGTCTCGCATCTTAAAGGTACGATAGAAAAATAGACAAAAATTTTGATGACATTTTGATTGTTGAAACCATCAGCGCATGCCAGAAAAATTTCAGGAATAAACTTTTCTCTAATATTCCGATCAGCTGGACATGCTAAAATAACATTCCCTTCATCTTCCATTGATTTTATATGCAGCGGACATAACAAATATCATGATCCATATATGAATTCTGTATCTTAGCTAATGAACTCTTATTTCTGACAATGGAATTTGATGTGATTTGCTTCATAAAATGACTTAAATAACGGGATAACAAAAACAGACCCAGCTTCTTTGTTCCATGTTTGTGGAACATCTATATCTGTATAATAATAATAATAAGGAACATTTAGTGCGCTTAATCTTAAACAAAAGCCCTAAGCGCTTACAGCAATAAGCCCTAACACACACACACACACACACACACACACACACACACACACACACACAACACACACACACACACACAACACACACGCACACACCCACACACCAGCGAAGGAGCAGAAAAATTATGTTTTGAAGAGAGTTGTTTTGAGGGAGGACTTGAAAGAAGAAAGACTGTTTGAGTTTCGGAGTGCAGAAGGGAGATTGTTCCAGCAGGAAGGAGCCTGAAAAGTAAAAGAACGCTCACCAAGTGTTCTGGCCCGAAAACGAGGGATCTGCATAATGCGAGTGTCAGAGGAAGAGCGAAGCTGTCTGGAAGGAGTATAGGTCGACAGAAGTTTATACACCTTAAAATGGCTAAGATATTTATTTTGCTATGCATCATGAATATGAGAAGACATGAGGATGATCAGCTTTTATCACACCAATGTGATCAAGATAAAACTTTGTCCTGTTTTTTTTTCTCCAAAGTTTGGAATGGGATCCAATATGCGACCTTTTTGCCAATGATCGAATGGTCAAATTATATTTCCTTTAACAAATCTGCAGTATATGAACCAGTGGAATGACAGGAAATTTTTTTGGGTTTTTTTTGCTCTCTTAGGATAATCAGACTCTGGATTCATAGATGTTTCTGCTTCACCTACAACTTTCATAGCTGAAAACTTCTTAACATATTTTGCTAATGTGAGTTTCCTGGACCTGTATTTGTTTATTAACAGTAAAACATCAATTCCTCTGTATGGCCTTAAACTTTAAAGCAGATGCATCTACATGAAATCCAAGGCATAATTGCATTGACACTTTGTCGGTTTTGTTACAAATATCTAGGAGTACTTGAACGTACACTAATTTGAATTAATGAATGATACTGTTATTGTGTTAAGTGCTTCAATGCTTTTATACACTGATATCAGCTCTGCTTGCTCAATATTTCAACAAAACTGGAACTTTGCCTTGCCTTGTTGAAAAGGTAACCAATATGGAAATTCCATGTCAGATCGTATGCAAAAAGTACACCTAAGAACTTTACTAGTTGTGAGTATCCCAACTTTACTAGTTGTGAGTAGGGTTATCACATTAAACTTAAAAGATGGCAAGATAAGATAATGTTGCTTATAGCCCAGCCGACCGCAAAAGGCCACATCAGGGCTGTCACCACGTTAAAATCAACTCACAAGTCATTCAATCACACCGTTAAAATCAACTCACAAGTCATTCAATCACACAATTCTTTAAAATACATCGAAAAACCATCCGAAAGTTTGTTAAAAATCTTTCCACTGTAAAAACTCAGATCAGATCCGATGAAAAACATTAATCTCTTTCAAAAACTCAAAGATCGCGTCGGCTGGGCTATAAGCAACATTATCTTATCTTGAACAAGGTTTTCATGGAATCTGCCGTAAAATGCTTATGTCTCACATCGTGCAAGTCCCAACACTCTAGAAGAACATGTTTCATTGTGAGTGGCACATGACATGGAATGCACCACGGAGCTTCTTCACTCTTTAAAAGGTAGGAATGGGTAAAATACGAGTGGCCGGTGTGCAGCCGGCACAGAACTGTTTCTTCGTTACGACAACCAGACGAAGATGACAGGAACTCCTTAAGGTTTGGACGGATCTGAAAGAGTTTGTTATCCGTCTGTGTATTCCAGTCCTCCTGCCAGAGGTCTCTGACATAATCGTTAATTTGGGGTTTCAGATCTGAGCAGGGGATATATATGTTTGACGGTTTCTCTCTTGTGGCATTCTTGGCTAAACGATCAACCATTTTGTTCCCTCCGATGCCAACATGACCAGGAATCCAAGCCAGAATAATGTTGTAACCATCCACTTTCAACTTGGTCAAAAGTTAAAAAAAGTGTAAAAGTTCTGGGTGCTGAAGGTTGCGGCCAGCTATGGCCTCCAACGCTGACAGTGAATCTGACAGAACCAGAAAGTCCCTCTTCTTAGAATGTGAGATTATCTTCAATGCCAGAACCAGAGAGCTCGCTCTGTAAGTTCAGTGGAATAAACAGAAGCATCTGAAGGAATATGTTCTAACAGTATCTGAGAAGGAGCACCAGGCAATAGGCTGCACAGGCCACTCCATCCTCAGGCTTGGAACCGTCAGTGAAAATTTTCTGATAAGATGGAAATTTTGAGGCATACAATACCTTGTATGCCAGAGAGCTGGTAGACTCTTTACGAAAAGCTGCAAGATCAAAACAAATCTCAGGTGTGAAAAAGGTCCACGGAGGTTCATCTGGAAACTTGGAAAAATCAGACACAACTCCTAGGTCTAGACCTGCATTCCGCACGTGAGGCTGCATACGAAAACCAAACGGCGGAATACATTTACGGTCGTTTTCAAATTTACTTTGGAACGGAGGGTCAAAAACAGTCATAGGCAGGGTTTTCTGGTTCCGAGAACAGTCTGATATAATAATTCAAAGACAGTTTCAGCCTGCGTTTGGACAGTGAGGGTTCACCTGCCTCTGCGTACAGGCTGTACACAGGGGTGGTGCGGAATGCTCCAAGACAGAGACGAAGCCCTTGATGGTGGATAGGGTCCAAGAGTTTGAGGTAAGACGATCTTGCAGAGCAGTACACAGCACAACCATAGTCCAGTTTGGAATGGACCAAGGCTCTGTAGAGGTGCAGCAAAGTTTTCTTATCAGCACCCCAGTTAGTGTGCGCTACGACCCGCAGAATATTCGGTGCTTTCTGGCAAGCAGTTTTGAGGTTTTTAATGTGGCTGAGAAAGTTAAGTTTCTGGTCAAAAATAACTCATAGAAATTTGGCCTCTTTGACAGCTGGAATGGGAGATTTCCCTATATAGATTTGAATTTCAGGATCTGGAAAAAAACTGACGGAAATTATGGAAGTGAATGCACTGTGTCTTTGTAGGAGAAAAGGTGAAACCGTTTTCATCCACCCACTGATGAATTTTATCCACACAAAGCTGGAGCCTGCGCTGGATACTCGGGTACAGGCTTCCAGTTCCGTAGACAGCAAAATCATCCACAACAATGAGCAGTCTGAACCCTGCTGAATGATTTGACAATGTTGTTGATCTTGATGCTAAAGAGGGCAGGAGACAGTATGCTCCCCTGTGGAACACCCAACTCCTGCTCGTGAACATCAGAGAGAGTGGTGCCAACCCGGACCTGAAACTGTCGTCCTGCCAAAAAATTTTGTATGAAAAGTGGAAGATGACCTTGAAAACCAAGATCATGGAGATCATGAAGTATCCCAGACTTCCAGGTGGTATCGTAGGCCTTCTCCAAGTCAAAGAAAATTGCCACTGCATGCTGTTTGTTCAGAAAGGCGTTCGAAGATGTAGATCCAGTGACATCAAAATGGTCAAACTGTTGTCCGATGTTTGCGAGAAACCACACTGTTCATCGGGAACAAAGCCCATCGGTTATCGAGTTTCCCATGAGTCTAGCATTGCCATTTTCTCCATCAATTTACAGACACAGCTGGTCAAGCTATGGGCGGTAGTTCTGATGGGTTTAGAAACAAGTTCTTTGCCAGGTTTGGGAATAGATAATTGAGGGCCTTTTCCCAAGAAAGATGGAAAGACAGGAGTCCATTTATGGTTGAGACATGTGCAGGAAAGATTTATAGACTTTTTGCAGGAAGATGTTTCAAAGTTTATAAAAAAGGGTGGCAAACTTCGAGATCATCAACAATGTTGAATAAAAACATGTATGTTTTCATGAAAAAAGTTTCAAACCATTTGCAAAAAGTACTTGCAAGCTTTGCACTACAAGTTTTTGCACTTAATTTATTGATTTTTTGGTGTATTTTTCTTAGGCAAACATTCATCCACTTACATAGACCATGAGCGTATTGCATGATGGTATGTTTTTAAGTTACATATTATGGGAGCTCATAACACAAAATGTGGAATGTGTGTGTGTGTGTGTGTGTGTGTGTGTGTGGTGTGTGTGTGTGTGTGTGTGTGTGATTAAAGTAAAAATATATTAGCTTTTTTCAGTCCCAGTGTGTGTGCACGCGCGCGCGCGTGTGCGTGCGTGCGTATTACTATATATGAGTGTGTGCGTGTTTGTGTACATTTACACATGCACACATGTACATGTAAGCAGATAAGCACGTGTGTGTGTGTGTGGTGTGTGTGGTGTGTGTGTGTGTGTGTGTGTGTGATGAGAGTGCGTGTGCGTGCACGCGTGCATGAGTGCCTGCAAGCAAGCTGGAGTATGTGTGTGTAAGGTGTGTGTGTGTGTGTGTGTGTGTGTGTGTGTGTGTGTGTGTGTGTGTTTGTGTGTGTGTGTGTGTGTGCATGTGTGTGTGTGTGTATGTGTGTGTGCATGTGTGTGTATGTGTGTACGTGCGTGTGAGTGTGTGTATGTCATGTGTACATGTGTCATTGAGTGTCAGTGTGTGTGTGTGTGTGTGTGTGTGTGTGTGTGTGTGTGTGTGTGGTGTGTGTGTGTGCAGGTGTATGCGTGCACGAGTGCCTGCGTGCATGTAAGCAAGCGAACAAGCAAGCGAGAATATGTGCGTATGGAGTTTGTTTGTGTGTGTGTGAGTGTGCGCGAGCACATGTGTGTGTGTGTTTATGTGCGTTGTGTGTGTGTGTGTGTGTGTGTGTGTGTGTGTGTGTGGTGTGTGTATGTTATGTGTGTACATGTGTGATTGAGTGTCAGTATGTGTAAGTGTGTGCATGCATTCATGTATTTGCATGTGTAAATGTGTAGCCTAGTCCTGTAAAAGTAATGTGTTCAATACAACATTTCTTGACACTCGATCACACTGGGAACACAAACATTTACTGAAACTAAACAATGAATAAATGAATTATGAACATATTATTTCATGAATGCTGTACAGCATAATGTAGAGTGCAGACATCACTTCCATCCTGATGAATTATTGTGGCATTGCAAGTGTATAAGGTGAGGGGCAATCAATTTGGGTTTGAACAGCTAAGCTTGTTTCTTAAAGAAAATTATGTATGGTGATCACACGCGCACATTTAAAAAAAGAAGTGCTGACATCCGCCGATCCGGCGTTTGACAACAACAACAACAGAAGGTACAGCTAGTGTAATTTCAGCCCGTGGCAACAAAAAAATGTAAGAACTCGGAAATGTCAACTGACGATTTGAATCGATGAAGATTAATTTTTGCGACAGACTGAAATATGTCATGATGGGTAAAGCAAAGCGTATTGATTCATCGACAGGATCTCCCCGCCCCCAAACCCGAGGACTTCAACAAAGCCAAGTTTCCTATCTTGTTTGATCCATTCCCAGTATTTATTAAGGCAGAAAGATCCTTGACTGTAATTCGAATGTAGTCCTTACCCCCCAGGTGTAAGAAAATCCCCTTCGTCATCTTCGGAAGTGAAAAACATTCCTCAGAACTAAACTTCGCTGAGTAGTTGGTGCAAACGAAGATTCTGCCAGTCCGATCATATGAGCGTGCGAAACCGGAAGTGAGTATTACGTCATCGTATGTAGCCTCAAAGAAAAACTACGCATATTTTGGTGACGTCAGATGTGCTCCGTCTGTCTCTGTCTCTCTCATTTGTCATTACCCGTGTTACAAACAAACAAACAAAACAAAACAAAACAAAACAAACAAACAAGCAAACAAACAAACAAAAAGAAAGAAAGGGTTAACTTGATGTATGCGCGGGTACGCGAAAAAGCATTTACAGTGCCATGGGAAACAAGAATTAATCAATAAAAATGAAAATTTTTTAGGGGGGGGGGGGGGGGGGGTACTAAATCATTTCTAAGAACCAGTTAAATACAAAGAATGCATTTCCAAACGATCAAATATCTTGTTGTAATTTTCCACCCAAGAAAATTTTTTCACCTATATCGACGATGCCGTACCATTTTACCTCTATCATGCAAATGCCCCACTTCACCTATATCGACGATGCCGCACCATTCTACCTCCATCATGAAAATATCCCGCTTCAACCTCTATGGACGATGCCGTACCATTTTGCCTCTGTCATGATGTCCTACTTTCACCTATATCAACGATGCTGTACCATTTTACCTCTGTCATGATGTCTCATTTCACCTGTATGGACAATGCCATACCCATTTTGCTCTGTCATGATGTTCATTTCACCTGTATCAACGATGCCATACCATTTTGCCTCTGTCATGATGTCTCATTTCACCTGTATCACGATGCCCATACCATTTTGCCTCTGTCATGATGTCTCATTTCACCTATATCAACGATGCCATACCATTTTACCTCTGTCAGATGCCCCACTTCACCCAAATCTCTGATAAATGTACCAGTTCACCCGAATCTATGATAAATGTACCAGCAACCTATATCTCTGACAGATGTACCACTTCACCAAGTCTCTGATAAATGTACCAGTTCACCTAAATCTCTGATAAATGTACCAGTTTACCTAAATCTCTGATAAAGGACAGCTCACCTAAATCTCTGATAAATGTAGCAGCTCACCTAAATCTCTGATAAATGTAGCAGCTCACCTAAATCTCTGATAAATGTACCAGCTCACCTAAATCTCTGATAAATGTACCAGCTAACCTATATCTCTGATAGATGTACCACTTCACCCAAGTCTCTGATAAATGTACCAGCTCACCTAAATCTCTGATAAATGTACCAGTTCACCCAAATCTCTGATAAATGTACCAGTTCACCTAAATCTCTGATAAAGGTACCAGCTCACCTAAATCTCTGATAAATGTACCAGATCACCTAAATCTCTGATAAATTGTACCAGCTCACCTAAATCTCTGATAAATGTACCAGCTCACCAAATCGCTGATAAATGTACCAGTTCACCAAGTCTCTGATAAATGTACTAGCTCATCTAAATCTCTGATGGATGTACCAGCTCACCTAGATCTCTGATAAATGTACCACTTCACCCAAGTCTCTGATAGATGTACCAGCTCACCTAAATCTCTGATAAATGTACCAGCTCCCCCAAATCGATGAGAAATGTACCACTTCACCCAAATCTCTGATATATGTACCTGCTCACCCAAATATCTGATAAATGTACCAGCTCACCCAAATCTCTGATGAATGTGCCAGTCACTCAAATTCTGATCAATGTACCAGCTCACCTGAATTTCTGATAAATGTACCAGTTCACCTATATCTCGATAAATGTACCAACTCGTCTAAATCTCTGATAAATGTACCAGTTACCTAAATCTCTGATAAATGTATCAGCTCACCTAAATCTCTGATAAATGTACCATTTCAGCCAAATCTCTGATAAATGCACCAGCTCACCCAAATCTCTTTTTGGTGTACCATTTCACCCAAATCTCTGATAAATGTAGCAGCTCACCTAAATCTCTGATAAATGTAGCAGCTCACCTAAATCTCTGATAAATGTACCAGCTCCACCTAAATCTCTGATAAATGTACCACTAACCTATATCTCTGATAGATGTACCCTTCACCCAAGTCTCTGATAAATGTACCAGCTCACCTAAATCTCTGATAAATGTACCAGTTCACCCACATTTCTGATAAATGTACCAGTTCACCTAATCTCTGATAAAGGTACCAGCTCACCTAAATCTCTGATAAATGTACCAGCTCACCTAAATCTCTGATAAATGTACCAGTTACCTAAATCTCTGATAAATGTATCAGCTCACCTAAATCTCTGATAAATGTACCATTTCAGCCAAATCTCTGATAAATGCACCAGTTCACCCAAATCTCTTTTTGGTGTACCATTTCACCCAAATCTCTGATAAATGTAGCAGCTCACCTAAATCTCTGATAAATGTAGCAGCTCACCTAAATCTCTGATAAATGTACCAGCTCACCTAAATCTCTGATAAATGTACCAGCTAACCTATATCTCTGATAGATGTACCACTTCACCCAAGTCTCTGATAAATGTACCAGAAATCTCTGATAAATGTACCAGTTCACCCAAATCTCTGATAAATGTACCAGTTCACCTAAATCTCTGATAAAGGTACCAGCTCACCTAAATCTCTGATAAATGTACCAGCTCACCTAAATCTCTGATGAATGTACCAGCTCACCTAAATCTCTGATAAATGTACCAGCTCACCTAAATCGCTGATAAATGTACCAGTTCACCCAAGTCTCTGATAAATGTACTAGCTCATCTAAATCTCTGATGGATGTACCAGCTCACCTAGATCTCTGATAAATGTACCACTTCACCCAAGTCTCTGATAGATGTACCAGCTCACCTAAATCTCTGATAAATGTACCAGCTCACCCAAATCGATGAGAAATGTACCACTTCACCCAAATCTCTGATATATGTACCTGCTCACCCAAATATCTGATAAATGTACCAGCTCACCCAAATCTCTGATGAATGTGCCAGTCACTCAAAATTCTGATCAATGTACCAGCTCACCTGAATTTCTGATAAATGTACCAGTTCACCTATATCTCCAATAAATGTACCAACTCGTCTAAATCTCTGATAAATGTACCAGTTACTTAAATCTCTGATAAATGTATCAGCTCACCTAAATCTCTGATAAATGTACCATTTCACCCAAATCTCTGATAAATGCACCAGCTCACCCAAATCTCTTTTTGGTGTACCATTTCACCCAAATCTCTGATAAATGTACCAGATCACAAAACATCTGATAAATGTATCAGCTCACCTAAATCTCTGATAAATGTACCAGCTCACCTAAATCTCTGATAAATGTACCAGCTAACCTAAATCTCTGATAAATGTACCAGATCACCAAAATCTCTAATAAATGTACCAGTTCACCGATTTCTCTTATAAATGTACCAGCTCACCCAAACCTCTGATAATGTACCAGCTCACCTAATTCTCTGATAAATGTACCAGCTCACCTAAATCTCTGACAAATGTACCAGATCACCTAAATCTCTAATAAATGTACCAGTTCATCGAATTTTCTGATAAATATACCAGCTCACCCAAATCTCTGATAAATGCACCTCTTCATCTAAATCTCTCATAAATGTACCACCTCACCCACATCGATGATGCCGTACCTTCTTCACCTTAACCTTCACAAACATGTACCAGTTCAACAACGTCCCTGGAGATGTACCTGTTCAACAACGTCCCTAGAGATGTACCAGTTCACCTTTACAAACATGTACCAGTTCAACAACGTCCCTGGAGATGTACCAGTTCAACAACGTCCCTAGAGATGTACCAGTCCAACAACGTCCCTAGAGATGTACCAGTTCACCTTTACAAACATGTACCAGTTCAACAACGTCCCTGGAGATGTACCAGTTCACCTTCACAAACATGTACCAGTTCAACAACGTCCCTGGAGATGTACCAGTTCAACAACGTCCCTGGAGGTGTACCACTTCACCTGCACCACAAAAGGTGTATCAGTAAACGTACAACAGTAAAGAAACATCAGTTGACTCGCAGCACTGAAGTCACACCAGTTGATCTGCAAGCTGCACTGAAGCTGCACTGAAGCTACACAGATTACTAGTCCTATCAAGTCATCCATATCACTGGACTAACACGTTCTTATTTACGCTGTTAAAGACACGCCAGATCAACCAACTCACTAAAGCCATGCATGCTTACCAGCAGACAGTCGGTTCACTCGTATCACTATGTCATTCACCAAGCAGTGTGTCCTATGTGCACTTAGAAGTCCTGGACGAACGCAGTTTCAACGAGAATTTGCCAGACTTTAGTGACACGTATTTGGATAAGACAAAACGGACACCAAGCTGACACTTTTTCACCAAATCACCGATTTTGCTTACGCTGTTCTGATGAGTTCAGCAGGGCGTAACTGGACTGTAAGCTGTCCACCTCCACCTTCAGGGAGCGGACCTCATCTTGCAGCTGTGTCTGGACCGCAGTGAAGGCCTGCTCCTGATGGCGCAGCTGGTCACGGGTCTTCTGCAGTTCCTCTTCGATGCTGCTCACCTTCTCTTGGGTCCTGTGAAGATCAGCCCGAGTGGATCGGAGAGTCTCTTTGGTGGATTGAAGGGTCTCGTTGAAGGATTGAAGGGTCTCCTCAGTGGACTAAAGGGTCTCCTGTGTGGATCGCACGAGGTCCTGCAGTTGTTGCAGCGTGGGCTGAGGACTCTCCTGTTTGGATTGGAGAGCACCTGATCTCAGCTCTGCACGTGTGGTGTGCAGTTGGTGCTCGGTACTTTCCTGTTCTGTCTGGACGTCCGCCATCTGCTTCTTCAGGTCCTCTGTGATCAGTCTGCTCCTGTCCAAAATCAGTTGCCATGGACGTTGGATGAAGGTCAGCCGGCCAACTGTTCTGGTCTGTTTCTTAGGTTCAAAACATCCAAAGCACAGAGACAACACGCACACACACACACACACACACACACACACACACACCACACACACACACACACACACACACAGACACACACATACACAGACAAACACATACACAGACACACAAGCATGTCTCTCTCTCACACACACACACACACACACACACACACACACACACACACACACAACACAATATATATTATATATATACCAGTTTAAAATAAGATTTTAAAATGAGAAACTAAAACCAACAAAATTGTTTCGAGCCGGCGCTCTCGTCAGGGTGTACAATTTGGGCACGCCACCGGTTTTATATGGTGTGGTGTGTGTGCGCGTGAGCTCTGCGCGTGTGGCACGTGGCCTGCAGATTTTTTCTTTTGGGGGCACGTTCAGGGGGGACGTGCTAGGGAATGGTGCATTGACAAAGATTTCCATTTGTGCCTGCAATTGTTCATCATTTCTACTTGAGTTCAGAGATGCTAGATGGGGTTTACATAATATCAGCCACTTTTCTGTAGTACACAAGTTGCATTTTTTAGAAATGTTGTTGTATGGTGCTGCTCTTTTTATAATTTTCCATGATATGTTGTAATCTATTTTCTTATCTTTGAGCTTCCAAATATATTTACTTAGTTCTGTTTGGTTTTTATATTTTTCATTTTTGAAGGACTGTTTATGGTTTGCATATCTGGTTTTAAAATGGTTTGCCGTGATCCCTAAGTATGTTTCTTTATCACTGTCTGTTGTTACTGTAGCTTGGTACACGATGTTATTGTAGAGACATTTGTTATTCAGAGGGCACTGGTCTTTTTTGTGCAATTACAAGATATCCTTTCGTCACCCTCTTTGGTTGTATTATTTTTGGTTTTATTGGAAGAATCAATTATATTTTTAAGGTTGGGCATACACGAGTACGAGAGCTTGATGGTGTTTTTATTAAATATTTTAGATAGTACATGTTCTTTTGGGAATGATGTTTTAAGGATTCTGAGGAATTCTTTTCCTACGTTAGTTTTTATTCCTCTGTCATATGGGGGGTTATACCATATAATTTTTCTTTTCCTGTTTTTCTTACTGCCGTTCATGTTACTATCTGGATTATATTGTAACTTGTAGTTGTAGCCACTTTTTTTCAAGCCTCTTGGTATTCGGCTGCTGCACTGTTAAATTCTTTCTCATTGCATGACAGTTTAGATAATCTTTTGTTTATACCATTAGGTATGGTTTTTAAAATGGAGGGTGGATGGTTACTTTTGATGTCTACGTAGACAGGTGTGTCATTAGGTTTTTTGTATGGTTTGTATGTATGATCCTTAAGGTCTAATGTTATGTCTAAATAATTTACTATTTTTTTGTTGGCTTCTACTGTGATTTTTAGGTTGTGGCTTTGGAAAATTTTACAAAGTTCTTTTTTCTTGTTTTCAATGATTTTTGGTTTATTGTTTAACGTGGCAAGGCCGTCATCTCTGTATAAGCCAACCTGTTTACCAAGTATTTTCTGTATATGGGACAACATGAAAAGTCCAACTAATTCACAAGTTTCAGCTCCATCATAAGATCCCATCGTGACATCGAATGTGGAATTTCTGCTGTTTTTTTTTTTAAATCAAGTTTCATTGTTGCTATGAAGAAGGGTTTTTTTTTAGTGTGGAAAATGATTTCCATCTCAGAATCTGTTATATTTGTATATTTGTTGGCGAATCTTAGTGCTTTAGCAAGTAACTCCTCATCAATAGAAGGATAGAAATCCACTATGTCAAAAGTAATGAACACTGTGTTTTTCTGTTTGTTCAATTCTTTAAACCATTGGATGACTTCATAACTATTTTTCCAGAGATTGTATTCGGTGTTTGTTTTTATGTCTGCTGTTGCTTTTTCCAGGATTTTTTAAAACTAATTTCACCTAATTCGGATTTTGATGGGTTTATTAGTCTACAGGTAGGGTTGTTGTGAAAGTTAGGTTTGTGGTCTTTAAGGGTTATAAAAGCTTCTTT
>CM031618.1:29591493-29598993 GCA_018398815.1 Conus ventricosus
CACCAACATGAGACATCATCACTGTGGTCAGTGACACCAACTGAGACATCATCACTGTGGTCAGTGACACCAACATGAGACATCATCACTGTGGTCAGTGACACCATTGAGACACCATCACTGTGGTCAGTGACACCAACATGAGACATCATCACTGTGGTCAGTGACACCATTGAGACACCATCACTGTGGTCAGTGACACCAACATGAAACACCATCACTGTGGTCAGTGACACCAACATGAGACACCATCACTGTGGTCAGTGACACCAACATGAGACACCATCACTGTGGTCAGTGACACCAACAGGAGACACCATCACTGTGGTCAGTGACACCAACATGAGACACCATCACTGTGGTCAGTGACACCATTGAGACACCATCACTGTGGTCAGTGACACCATTGAGACACCATCACTGTGGTCAGTGACACCATTATGAGACACCATCACTGTGGTCAGTGATACCAACATGAGACACAATCACTGTGGTCAGTGACACCATTATGAGAAACCATCACTGTGGTCAGTGATACCAACATGAGACACCATCACTGTGGTCAGTGACACCATTGAGACACCATCACTGTGGTCAGTGACACCATTATGAGACACCATCACTGTGGTCAGTGACACCAACATGAGACACCATCACTGTTGTCAGTGACACCATTGAGACACCGTCACTGTGGTCAGTGACACCAACATGAGACACCATCACTGTGGTCAGTGACACCATTGAGACACCGTCACTGTGGTCAGTGACACCAACATGAGACACCATCACTGTGGTCAGTGACACCATTCAGACACCATCACTGTGGTCAGTGACCACAGTGATGGTGTCTCAATGGTGTCACTGACCACAGTGATGGTGTCTCAATGGTGTCACTGACCACAGTGATGGTGTCTCATGTTGGTGTCACTGACCACAGTGCCATCACGGCTGATTGATTCCGATCGCTTTTGCTTCGTCTGCCTGTGAAGTTCAATACGTTTATCCAGCCACCCTGGCGAAGTGGTTAGCGTCGCGGATTCCCGGCTGGGAGGTCGTGGGTTCGAATCCCATCAGAGTCAAGTGGGTTTTTCTGCCCCGACCGGCTCCTACCCAGAGTTGAGTTTGCTGCGGACGCAGTTGGAGAGACTGGGACCACACAGTCGAGTTTCATCCACTTAATGGATGCGTTTCTGAGAGTGTTGCTCAAATTTCCTGACCAACACTGCAGGTGCCTGTATCTCTCGTGCCTGGTTGACGCCGGGATATATTTATGAAAGGAAGCGTAGAGAACAGCCCTGTCATGTAGTCTCAGACCGAAATGGAAATCCATAGCATCATCTTAATCATCCTCATTCTCATCGAACTGCATAAAAGAAAGTCTCAAATTCTGTGGCCCATCATGCCCTGCTCTCATGGTGACCTCAATTTCGATGTCTTCTCCACGTCTATGGCCTTGGTTTGGTTCCATCGGGGTCACCGGTATCGGCGAGTCTATGTCGTTGGACGGACGTGGTGGCGACCTCCGGAGGGAGAGATCACTCACGCCGGCTCCGCGACTAAGCAATTATTGTCGTCAGTAGGGGGCTTAGTAGGTGGTGTCCTGCGTATGTTAGATCACAACAGGCGCCATGAACACCACGAGGTGACTCGGCAGCAGTGCAGTGTCTCCTCCGGTGGGTTGCCTCTTGACGACTTGACATTGACTGCCCCCTGTGGATTGCCGGTGCCGGGGCTGCAGCGGGGCCGACCGGGCTGTGGCTGTGGACGGGGTGTCGGAATAAGCGGCATGGGTGCACTGCCTCTGAGGTGGCGCAGAGATTGGGACAGAAAAAAAAGTTAAATACGTTTAGGTACTGTATGTAAAAAAAGAAAAGTGTGTGTGTGTGTGTGTGTGTGTGTGTGTGTGTGTGTGTGTTTGTGTGTGTGTGTGTGTGTGTGTGTGTGTGTGTGTGTGTCTGTGTGTGTGTGTGTGCGTGCGTGTGTGTTCCGCTCAACAAAACTTCGCGTAAAATAACACATGTTACACGAACCTTTAAGACTTATGAGTCTGTTGCTCAAATGGTGTTGAAATCATTGAGAAGACCCAGCCCTGTTATTGAAAAGACTGTATACAAATGTTTAGTTTTTGCTTCTGTGCAGACACTTCAATGAAGAGAAAGAACGGCGCGTTCTCGATCTTTTCACGACTAAATAGTTGATCACCTGCAAAATGCACTTGACAGTTTCTCCCTCCCCTTTCTCAGTCCCACCCCCTCTCTGTCTCTGTCTGTCTGTCCATCCGTCTGTCTGTCTGTCTCTCTCTCGGTGAGTGATCTCTGCTTTTGTTACTGCAGCAGCGTTTTGCAAGGCGTCACCATTTTGGCTTGACTGTAACAGACTGGGGTACTGAATAACCTGAATTTTGGCCAGCACTCCTGCGTTTTGCAAGGCGTCACCATTTTGGCTTGACTGTAACAGACTGGGGTACTGAATTACCCTGAATTTTGGCCAGCACTCCTGCGTTTTGCAAGGCGTCACCATTTTGGCTTGACTGTAACAGACTGGGGTACTGAATAACCCTGAATTTTGGCCAGCATCCTGTCCAGCCTACTGCGATCAGCACCACTGGCCTTCAGGACGATCTATGGTTCCTTTGTTCATGTCTACCTACGCTGCTTTTATGACTGTGGAAGCGAGTCAGGGAGAAGACAGCCATGACGATCGCCAGGTTGACACTGAAAACAGGAGCGGATGGTGTAACCTAGGCCTGCTCCTCGCGCTATTTTTTTTTTTTTTTTGGGGGGGGGGGGGGGGGGGGGAGCGGACATCTTTTGAGCTGCGGTGACCTGGAGCAGACCCAGCAAGGCGGACCCGGCTGAGCAGTGCTGGGCGCAGGGACAGCGTGGACAAGGCTGGAGCTTCAACGGACAACGAACCGACAGCCCCTCTTCTCCACAACAGCCATCGAGTGCCGACATCATGGGTATGTTGACTTTTGTGAACTGTTCTCTCCAGGGAATGAACTGCAATTCCAGCAAGATGCAGAAGAGCAGAAAGGGCCTCAGCGTGCTATTTGTTACCTCGTATAGTAGTATGAAGGGAAATTACGGGAGGAGGTGGGGGTTCGTGAAAAAGAGAACTCTAATATTTTGCAAAGCAGAGATGTGATTTGCTAGCTAAATGGATAAACTAGGGGGGGAGAAAAAACCGCTGACGATCTGGAATTCAGCTCAAAACAAAACAAAAAGAAAAAGAAGAAGAATTTTTTATGACATACAAAGGGATCAAAATTAAAGAAATGATTAACCTGGAAGCAAATTACAGGATGTTATTGCTCATAAACTAGAACGAGCTCGTGACATTCGACTTGAGCGAGTCCATAGACTGAATGGTAGGTAAGCTCGATTCACCTATCATCGCTTGCTGCTCTTTTCATAAAGACAAAGTCAGCATTCTTTAAGCAAGTCAGGACACCATGATTACCACTTCATGGATCACCCTATCACAGTGAAGTAAACAAAACGATTACCGCCGATAGGGGCTAGGTGCGGACTAGGCAGGCTGTGTCCAGAAACAAATATGGGGAGTCAGCAGAAGGCGGTTGATCCTCTGGCTGATGGTCAGTCTCACATGGACCGGTACTGTAAGCTCTTCCGCTCTGAGGATTGCTGGTGATAACATTGCGACAGGTTGATCCTGTGTGTCCTGGTTGTGGCGGCGGAATGGGGTGAGTCACGATGAAGCAGGGGAGAGAAATGCGACGGAGAGGGTAGGAAAGGTGGATAAGAAAGAAAACCAAACAACCAACCGTTCTCTTGCTTTCACACCCCTCCCAGCCATGTACCCTCTTCACTCTTTACCACCCATTCCCTTCCCGTGGTCCCCCCCCGAGGTTGTCAACTGAATCCCCTTTCATCAGACGTGAAAGGTGTGTTGTATGTGGAGTACATCAAAACCGCTCGCAGTTCTCTCCTCCCTCGCTCCTGTTCAGCATGTCTTTCGAGATCAGCCGTGCGTTGAAAAAGTGAAAAGACCTTGCTGCTGCTTTTCCCTCATCTCGTTCCTCAACATCATTCTGGTGTTTGTCAGTCACCCAGTATCAAAGAGAGAAACAAAACACGAGCCAAACCCGCAGCATGACTACCGTGACCGACGAGCGGAGGGAAACCCAGTGGGCCAACAAAAAGCAGGTCAGAGTCAAATGGGGGGTCAAAGTCTACAAGATGTGCTCAGAAGCAGCAGCCGCTAATACAGTCTTCTGGGGGCAGCGAGAGACAAGCTCGGTTTCCCCGATTTGTGGAGAGAGAATTACATCGCGATTCAGGTACGATGGCTGTCATTTCTGTTGCTGTAGCTTGAAATTTAAGGTCATTCACCAGCGAAGTTGCTGCTGTTGCTCTTGTTCGTACCATATGATGATATTCTTCACTGAGAGGTGATGATGATGATATCATGATAATGTTGAAGATGATAATGATGATTACCATGTCAATAATGATGAGGATGAGGATGATGATGATATGAATTATGATATGATATGAGAGAGAGAGAGAGAGAGATGAGAGAGAGAGAGAGAGAGAGTGGCGAGAGAGAGGAGAGAGAGAAGAGAGAGAGAGGGGGAGAGAGAATTTAACCAGTGAATCCATTCCTTTTCCACAACACTGTATTTCTAAGATGAAGCTTCTGCTTGAATAACCATTGAATTCGAGCATAAACCAACATCCAGTAACCAAATGAACCGGAATAGCCATCATGGTAAATTAGAAAGGACAAGGCACAATGCATTTCGACCTCTTGGGTGTTCTTCAGACGAAAACAAATACCATTTAGGACAGTGAAAACGAAGAACGAGAAACATTTATGTTCTCATGTTCGCCGCCGACCAAACTGGCCGCCGGACGGAAACGAGGCCACACAAGGAGGGGATCATGGGGAGAGGAAATGGGGGAGGGGGGGGGGGGGTGGGGGGGGGGGGAAAGGAGGGTGTGTGAAACAATGGGGTTTGTTGCTTCTTTTGTAGAATAGTATATATTAGTGACGGTAGTGGTTATGGTGGATTGTTAATAGTGCTTAGTGGGACCAAAAAACAACAACAACCAAGCAACCAAACAAAAAATGATAATAAGGAAAAAAAGAAGAAGAAAAAATCAGTCAATCAATAAATAAACGATTTAATGGGTGGTGATGGTGATGATAGTAGTTATATGTGGGTAGTTGTATGTGTGAGTGTGGGTAACGCTAATAAAATCAGATGTAGGAAAAAAAAAATAAAGTAGATAGAGAAATAAATTTTAAAAAATTAAAAAAAAAAAACGAAAACAAATTAAAAAAAAAAGAATAAATAGAATTGAGGGTGGCTGCAACTTGTGCATGAAGTGGGTAGTGGGGGGTATGGTGGTGGTGTGTGTATATGTGTGTATGTATGTGTGTGTGTTGGTGGAAGATATTGCCGACTGGCGTTGAAGAAGTGGGTATGTATAGTTGTGTTACTGTTGGATGTTGATGCCTTGAGGCTGTAGTGTACCAAGTTTGGCAGTGAGATGGGTCTCTCGTGCTGTACGGTCAAAGCTGTCACTCTGTGATTGCCAAAGTGCCAAGACTTTCACATGGTTGATGTTGTGTTGGGGGTAGTTGAAATGTAGGGCAACGGGTTTAAGTCGGTGGTGACGGATGTCAGTCAGGTGTTCAGAGATACGTGTCTCAAGTGTGCGGGATGTTTCACCTATATAGATCTTGCCACACATCTGGCAATGGATAGCGCAGACAATGTTGCGGCTCTGACAGGAGAATTTGCTTAGTTACCGCTAAAGACAAAGACAAAGAAAGTACAGGACAAGACACAATTCATTTTTACCTCTTGGGTCTTAATCAGGCACCCCCTCTCTTTCTAATTTTGCTTCATTTTACGCCTTCAGTCACTCCATTTTGAAACTTAGAAAGAAGGATTTTTTTTAGAGGCACGTGTACGACCAAGTAAAATAAAAGTTTCAAGAGCTCTTTCCAAAAACAGCTTTTAAAGGTCTCGTCTGAGACAATCAAAGGAGACAGCTGTTTTAATCTTAAAATCCATTTGAGCAGTCTTTTGAATTTTTAATACCTTTGACGGAGACTGAAATCCTCGGCATCTTTTAAAAAAAAAATCTCTATTGTTTATTGTGGCATTCGGAGCCCTTTTCTTAAAGAGGGCACACACATGGTGAAATACAGAAAACAGAAAAAGAAGAAAACAGAAAGAACGAAAAAAGGGAAGCAACTGTGCCTCCGAAAGAAATGAACTGCACACATAAGGAACGCACTAAATGGTTCTGAAATGCAAACAGCATTGAAAGCAGTGTAACAGCTGTACTCGCCGTAATAAGGACATTGTATGAAGCATAACTATAACAGTATGTTGCTTTTCAGTGCATGATAAATATACTTTGCCAAATCTCATAGAGTAGGTATGTGCCTTGTTGGTATCGGCAAGGTTAGTTACATATTTCGTGGAACTTTGCAAGAACTGGGCAATCTAAATGCCACTTAGTGCTGGACAAGATAGAATGACATGTAACTCGTCTTCCAAGCCGGCATGATACAATCGACAGATCAATTCATTTTTCTTTTCGACACAGTATCTAGTAACTTGACAAAGTATACCAGAACACCGAATCTAAATGTCGTTTTTCAATTTTTTCTTTTCCCCCACTTATTTTTCCCTCCACTTGAAAAGAAAATTTACAAATGAAAACGTGAAAAGAGAACAGTATCAAAAACAACAAAATGGACAGTAGTTTCTTGTCTTACACACAAAAATTACAAAGTAGAAACAAGGTTACCACAATGAACAGCCAATCCGTTTAACTTGACGCCAGCAGCATTCTTGTTGCCGAAATAAGCGTCAAGTTTCGCGAGTTCTGGTGGAGTCTCTGAAGACGGAACTAAAACTGACAGCTGCACAATCAGGCCTGGGAACACCAAGTGAAGAACGATTAGGCGTTTCCAGTGAAGCTCGTGAAGGCTGACGTAAGTCTTACATCTCGAAGGCTAAAGCTCTCGTTTGAACTTGTGTCTGGTGTCCCTATGGATTGGGTCATTGTAGGGGAACGAACAGCTTCCTGCTATTGAAAATCCCGTGCCTTTAACGTCCTCGTGAAGAGAGTAAAAAATGTTGCGTGGAACTTATTGACGGAACACTTTGGGTATGCGACAGATTTAATAATTATGTTGTCTTCGTCTTGGTCACCAGCTGTCAACTTGTCTTTATTGTATGGGAGGAATGGAGAAAGCTGGCAATGAGGAAATCCGAATTTTAATGAAATATTGCTTCATTTCTCAGCGTGTGCAATTATCCTTCGAGACTACAAATGTATTAGTCTACATTTCTTTTATATTTGTACACGTACAGTTTTCAATTAAACAGTGATGTCAAGAATCTAATCAGTTTGACTATTATCTGCTTTATTTTACTATTACTATACCAAAGACGATCGATTAGAAATTTAATCGAAGTTGTTTACAATGTACACATTGTTTTTCTCATGA
>CM031618.1:29606493-29608993 GCA_018398815.1 Conus ventricosus
TGTGTGGCTATGTATTGGGGGAATGTGTGTGGCTATGTATGGGGAGAATGTGTGTGGCTATGTATTGGGGAGAATGTGTGTGGCTATGTATTGGGGGAATGTGTGTGGCTATGTATTGGGGGAATGTGTGTGGCTATGTATTGGGGAGAATGTGTGTGGCATGTATTGGGGAGAATGTGTGTGGCTATGTATTGGGGAAATGTGTGTGGCTATGTATTGGGAGAATGTGTGTGGCTATGTATTGGGGAGAATGTGTGTGGCTATGTATTGGGGAGAATGTGTGTGGCTATGTATTGGGGAGAATGTGTGTGGCTATGTATTGGGGAGAATGTGTGTGGCTATGTATTGGGGAGAATGTGTGTGGCTATGTTTGGGAGAGAATGTGTGTGGCTATGTATTGGGAGAATGTGTGTGGCTATGTTTGGGGAATGTGTGTGGCTATGTATTGGGAGAATGTGTGTGGCGATGTATTGGGGAGAATGTGTGTGGCTATGTATTGGGGAGAATGTGTGTGGCTATGTTTGGGGAAATGTGTGTGGCTATGTATTGGGGAGAATGTGTGTGGCTATGTATTGGGGGAATGTGTGTGGCTATGTATTGGGGAGAATGTGTGTGGCTATGTATTGGGGGAATGTGTGTGGCTATGTATTGGGGGAATGTGTGTGGCTATGTATTGGGGAATGTGTGTGGCTATGTATTGGGGAGAATGTGTGTGGCTATGTATTGGGGGAATGTGTGTGGCTATGTATTGGGGAATGTGTGTGCTATGTATTGGGGGAATGTGTGTGGCTATGTATTGGGGAGAATGTGTGTGGCTATGTATTGGGGGAATGTGTGTGGCTATGTATTGGGGGAATGTGTGTGGCTATGTATTGGGGAGAATGTGTGTGGCTATGTATTGGGGGAATGTGTGTGGCTATGTATTGGGGAGAATGTGTGTGGCTATGTATTGGGGGAATGTGTGTGGCTATGTATTGGGGAGAATGTGTGTGGCTATGTATTGGGGAGCCTGTGTGTGGCTATGTATTGGGGGAATGTGTGTGGCTATGTCTTGGGGAGAATGTGTGTGGCTATGTATTGGGGAGAATGTGTGTGGCTATGTATTGGGGAGAATGTGTGTGGCTATGTATTGGGGAGCCTGTGTGTGGCTATGTATTGGGGAGAATGTGTGTGGCTATGTATTGGGGAATGTGTGTGGCTATGTCTTGGGGAGAATGTGTGTGGCTATGTATTGGGGAGAATGTGTGTGGCTATGTATTGGGGAGAATGTGTGTGGCTATGTATTGGGGAACTGTGTGTGGCTATGTATTGGGGAGAATGTGTGTGGCTATGTATTGGGGAGAATGTGTGTGGCTATGTATTGGGGAGAATGTGTGTGGCTATGTATTGGGGAGAATGTGCGTGGCTATGTATTGGGGAGAATGTGGTGGCTATGTATTGGGGGAATGTGTGTGGCTATGTCTTGGGGAGAATGTGTGTGGCTATGTATTGGGGAGAATGTGTGTGGACTATGTATTGGGAGAATGTGTGTGGCTATGTCTTGGGGAGAATGTGTGTGGCTATGTATTGGGGAGAATGTGTGTGGCTATGTATTGGGGAGAATGTGTGTGGCTGTGTATTGGGAGAATGTGTGTGGCTATGTATTGGGGAGCCTGTGTGTGGCTATGTATTGGGGAACCTGTGTGTGGCTATGTATTGGAGAACCTGTGTGTGGCTATGTATTGGGGATACTGTGTGTGGCTATGTATTGGAGAACCTGTGTGTGGCTATGTATTGGGGAGCCTCTATGGGTAGAACATGTGAAGGGAAGGGGGTGGGGGAGAAGAACATCACGGAAGATTAGACAGAAAAGAAGGAGATCAATGCATGCAGTTTCATACAGCAAAATAAAGCAAGATGGCTATGCCACCGCAATATGTGGTTTTCTCGTTTGTGAGTGCTTGTAATCCAAGATCTGAGTTCCTTTTCTTTGCAGCTAAAGTATAATAACCATCGTGAGTGCTCCAAAGAAATGTAGACCATTATTACACCTCCCCACCACCCCTCACCCTTCCCCGATAAAGAAATGTGAAGTGTGTTAAAGAAAGAAAGAAAGAAAGAAAGAAAGAGAAAGAAAAATAAAGAAAGAAAGAAAGGAAGAAAGAAATAAATAAAACTAGTTTTACAACATTACATAGGAATGTGTGACTCAGTACGTGGTCGAGGCGTCTGAATGCAATACAAAATTAAAAATAAAACTGCATTTAGAAACCATCCATGTAGCAGCAATGTGAACTTTTTTTTAAAAATTTTAAATTTCGAATTACGGAACAGTTTTAAGGCTATGATTATT
Source organism: Conus ventricosus (assembly GCA_018398815.1). Taxonomy (NCBI): domain Eukaryota; kingdom Metazoa; phylum Mollusca; class Gastropoda; order Neogastropoda; family Conidae; genus Conus; species Conus ventricosus. Next base: position 29,608,826 of record CM031618.1, read on the forward strand.
GTACATTCCACAGATCACTTTTGGAAACAATTATGCAAAGAGCTTATCTATTTTAACACAATAATTCAATATCCGAATGTGTTTTATATCTCTTTTGTCCATTTGTTCGCATGGTCATAATAATATAAAGATATATCTATATTATATATATAATATATATATATATAT
>CM031618.1:29616493-29633415 GCA_018398815.1 Conus ventricosus
TTCTTCAGTCTGTTCTCGTTTTTATTCGTTCCCAAATCTATTGTACTTTTTCGTCCATGAGCTTAATCCTTTCTTCTTAAATCTATTGAATTATTTCCCTTATTCATCCGCTGAGTTTTCTGAACAAATCATATTTTCTCTTGGCGGTATTTTGTTTTTTTTCATTTCGTGACGGTGTTCTGTTTTTTGGTTTTGTTTATTTGTTTGTTTGCTTTTGTTTGGTTTTCATTTTATTTTGTCGTTTTATACCTCTCTCTCTCCTTCCTCTCTCTCTCTCCCTCTCTCTCTCTCTCTCTCTCTCTCTCCTCCTCTCCTCTCTCTCTCTCTCTCCTCTCTCTCTCTCTCTCTCTCTCCTTATCTAATTCTATTTATCTACTTCTTTCCCTCTTTCCTTCTTTCTTTCTTTCTTTCTTTCTTTCTTTTCTTCTTTCTTTCTTTCTTTCTTTCTTTCTTTCTTTCTCCATTCATTACCATCAATGATTCAAGGGCAGACAATGCCGTGGGTTGACAGGATGGTACGAACCGCTCGTGCTGCCCATCGTGGAGAACAGAAACACTGTGACTTACCCTTCCATTGACAAGATCAACTCCAGCACTTTGGTCTACCACCGCGCCTCGGTGAGTGTGGTGTGTGTGTGTGTGTGTGTGTGTGTTGTGTGTTGTGTGTGTGTGTGGTTGTGTGTGTGTTGTGTGTGTGTGTGTGTGTGTGTGTGTGTGTGTGTGTGTGTGTGTGTGTGGTGTGTGTATGTGGTGTGTGTGTGTGTGTGTGGTGTGTGTGTGTGTGTGTGTGTGGTGTTGTGTGGTGTGTGTGTGTGTGTGTGTGTGTGTGTGTGTGTGTGTTGTGTGTGTAGTGAGAGAGAGAGAGAGAGAGAGAGAGAGAGTGAGTGAGTGAGTGAACGAGTGAGTGAGTGTGTGTGTGTGTGTGTGTGTGTGTGTGTGTGTGTGTGTGTGTGTGTGTGTGTGTGTGTGTGTTTGAAGTAAGAAAAATAGAAGACGTTTGGAAAATGTAGGAAGAATTGTTAAAAGTTTTGGAAAGTTAAGAAAAATATGAGGAACATGTTTGGAAAATGTAGGAAAAGCAGGAAAAGATGAGTAGTTTGGAAGGTTTCAGAGAAAGGAAAATGGAAACGTATTTTTAAAATGTAGGGAAACACAAAAGTATTCTGAAAATCTGGCAACAAATAGAAAAAGTGAAAACGTGTTTGGAAAATGTACGGGGGGAAATACAGAAGAGAAAAACATGTTTAAAATTTAGGTAAAAGTAGGGGAAAACATATAAAGGTTTGCAAAATGTCTGAAAAAGTAGAAGCTTGTTGGAAAAATATGTAAGAAAATAATAATAAAAAAAAGAATAGCAATTCGTTTCAGAATTGTGAAGAAAGGTCAAGGACAATGCGAATGGGTGTGGAAAATATAAGTGGATAGCTGAAATAAGCTTGAATTGATACCAGTGCATAGCAAGAACAAAACCAACCAAACAAACAAAAAAACGGGTATAGAAAAGTAGGGGAAAATGACAAAAATAGAGAAAGTTTAGAGGAAGGTTGGAAGAAAGCGAAAGAAGTTTAAAAAAGTCTGAAAAAAGGGAAAATGTAGAAGTCCATCTGGAAAGGATAAGAAATAAAGGGAGAGAAAAGATATAATTTTGCAAAATGTAAGACTTGCAAGCCCTCTTAAAAAGTTCTGAGAATGTTAAAAAAAGGAGGGGGGGGGGAAAGCATAAAAAAAGGTAAGAGGAATCCCAGAAACAAACAGGACAAACATATGTTTGGAATAAAATGGGATAAACAGAAATGCTTTAAAATCTTTTTAAAAAAAAAAGAAGAAGAAAAAAAAGAGAGCAAAACTTAAAAGTTGTGGCAAAAGAAAATACTCGAACTTTCGATAAATAAACGAAACTAAAACAAATCTAACTCGACTGGAACAATAAAGAAAAGAACGTTGAACTTGAAGGCAAAAGAGGTGAAAACTCGCGAACTTTTTTTCCCCAAAAAAGATATTTATAATGACTTTCTTTCAAAGTCACAAGATGGCGTTGAATGAAACGAGGTGTCGAAGAGCATAATCGAGTATAATGATGACGATAATAATAATGATGATGCAATAATGAGAACGATGATATTGGAAATTGAAAAAATAACAAAGAGGAGATTACCTCGCAACTTTTGGTGTATTTCCAAAGACATGCAGTTGAGTATGTAGTAGAAACGGGTTAGAGCGGCCATACGCTCTTGCTTCCTGATCCCACACAAGCGGGACGTGCATCAAACCGCTTTCGTGAATTAAATGTCAAGCCATTCAACACGTCAGATAATTCAAGATCTTCCAAGTCAACAAGTAACCTGATGCATTCAGAAATCTTCTTTATAAACATGATTGTGACTGAACCACTGGACGAGAGCGACGGTTGACAAACAAAACAACAGTCGGGAGCTTCAAGGCCGCTTCAGCGCCACAGTAGTGTAAGGTGCGACTCCTCCAAGCGTTGGTTAATGCTCATGGAGCAGCAAGTACACAGCACGATCAGAGGCTTGTTAAACAGCATGATTGTCGTGGCAACAGTGTTAGTAGCGAGTGTGTTCTCGACCAGTCTCGTTTTCATTCAACGCCATCTTGCACCGACTTTGACGAAGATAAGTAATCGCTCGTCATTTTCGTTGTCCTGAGCGCTGGTTTTTTTAAAATTTTTTTTATCTTGCCTGAAGAAGACCTGAGAGGTCGAAACGCGTCGTGTTTTGTCTTGTCTACGTTTGTTGGGCGGAGTCATTCTGATACTTTTTGAACATGTGTGTAGACTTTCTGCCTGCAGTCGCTTCCCTTTGCAAGTGGGCGGGAAACGTATGATGGGTTATGGGCTGCCTTGGTGTGTTGAAGGGGAAGAGCGTTGGCGGATTGCACATGGCCTCTCTTGACTTCGCCTGGATGCGCCGCCCCAACAACGGATCCCTGCACACAACGGCACCCATTCCGTCAGTTGTGGTGGTGAAAGGAGGGAGGAGGAGAAAAAAAGGGGGGGGGGGGGGGGGGGGGGGGGGGGGGGGGGGGGGGGCGGGGAGGGGGTGAGAGGGAATGAAAAGGAGGAGTAGGTGTGTGTGTGTGGTGTGGTGCGTGTGTGGTGGTGTGTGCGTGCGTGTGTGTGTGTATGTGTGTGTGTGTGTGTGTGTGTGTGTGTGTGTGTGTGCCGGTCCGTGTGTGTGTGTGTGTGTGTGTGTGTGTGTGTGTGTGTGTGTGTGTGTGTGCGCGCGCGTGTGTGTGTGTGTGTGTGCGCGCGTCCGTGTGTGCGCGCGGGTGTGTGTGTGTGTGTGTGTGTGTGTGTGTGTGTGTGTGTGTGTGTGTGTGTGTGTGGTGTGTGTGTGTGTGTGTGGCGCGCGCGGCGTGCATGTGTGTGTGTGTGTGTGTGTGTGTGTGTGTGTGTGTGTGTGTGTGTGTGTGTTACTCTCACGTCCTCTACAACTGTCCGTCCATTAACAAAAAGAAATCAGAAGTCAGCGTGCACGGGCACGCACACTCACTAAGACTCGCCTATATCCATTGACTTCCTTATAAAACGCATTGTAAGCATGCAACAGTTAGTACATGCACATCTATCCCCCATCCCCACCCCACAACATTTAGCGCACGCGCTAACACACACACACACACACACACACACATTTATTGAAACAGGCAATGGTATCGCTAAAGTTAATGCTTGTGGAAAATTGTGAATGAAAATGACTAACTGAGGAAGTATTGGTTGAGAAATGTAACCGACAACGCCATTGGCGGATATCCATACTAGAGTGTGGAAAACCGTAAGGGTACGATTGTATTAACGTTGATATTGTCGGGAAAGGTTGCAAGCAATGCGACTGGCCAATGCTGACGTAATCTGTGAAACAATCGATACAACTGGCAAAGGGAGTATTGTAGAAGCCTGTAACAGACAGTACTGACTGAAGTAGAACAGAGATCCGTAACACATGATGCGATTAGTTGACGTAGTAATGTTCAGAAGTGTGGGATAATGCAGCCAACTCAGATAATGAATGTTGTGATGAGCATGTGACAGATTATTTATCCACACGGCTGACAGGTCACTGTTGAAAATGTGTAAGAGATTGGCTGATTCAGATCTCCCACAATGCCTGGCGGGCTGTTCGCCATTTCCCGTCGCCGTTTCATGGAACTTGGGACATACGACCCCGAGCTGCTGACTGGGGGGAGAGAACATTGAACTGTCCTTGAAGGTTGGTCTGTACGGGCACTAACAAATTCTTGTCCTTTTTTTTTCTTCATGTCTTTTTCTCTGTTCAGTGTGTGTCTGTATTTTGAAAAAAAAGAAAAGATAATAATGAGGACAATTTCTATAGCACAACCACACCTGAGATTAGGAGGCCGCCTCCATTTTACAGTCACTGGCCTTTGGTCATGATTTCTGACTGAATCGTCCTCCACGTTCCCCCCCCCCCCCCTTTCCCCCCCCCCCTCCCTTTCTTCTAGTGATATGACTACTAACGCTCATTCTAGCTCCCCCCCCCCCCACCCCATGCACACCCACACCCGGCTTGTACTGTTGCAGCCCCTAGCTCCAGCAGCCACAGGGCTCAACCAATATCCAGTCGTCATGAGTCTACCACGGAGAAGACACTGCACGGCAGCGAGTCACTTTGGTGCGTTCATTTCTGCACGCTGTGATCATCCAACAACCGTAGCGCACACTCACTCTTCTAAGCGCCCCCCCCCCCTCCCACCCCGCCCCGCCCGTCTGTCTCACGCACATGCTTCCCCAACGTGTGCCTTGGGTTACTGGCTGTTCTTCTGTATGCCAGTGACACACTGTGCCGGTCAATTCCGTGAGACGTGGTCGGAGGAAACATCTGTGGTCAAACGAAGTAGTAGAACACACTGCCACACAGGACTCCTGTGCAAGTTGTGACAAGGCTGTGACAGAGACATAGGACACGCCGCTGCGCTTGCTACTGCTGCGAGCTCTACTAAGACTATACTCTACTTATACTATCTACTACTACTACTACTAACTACTGCTGCTGCTGCTGCAACTACTACTACTGTTGCTACTATACTATTACTACTGCTGCTGCTGCTAGCTACTACTACTACTACTACACTCTGCTCTGCAACTACTACTACTGTGCACTATTACATTACTAGCTGCTGCTGCTACTACTACTACTGCTCTAATTACTACTTCTACTGCTGCTGCTACTACTACTACTTACTGCTGCTGCATTACTACACTACTGCTTCTACTACTGCTATGCTGCACTACTACTATACTACTTACTACTGCTGCTGCTGCTGCTACTCTACTATCTGCGACACTACTACTCATACTACTACTTACTGCTGCTCTCTACTACTGCTGCTCTGCTGCTGCTGCCTACTACTACTCTACTACTACTATACTACTCTACTATACTACTACTACTACTACTGCTGCTGCTGCTAACTACTACTACTGTTGCTACTATTACTATTATACTACTGCTGCTGCTGCTGCTACTACTACTACTACTATACTACTACTTACACTACTATAACTACTCTGCTGCTGCTGCTACTACTACTACTACTACTACTACTACTACTACTACTACTTACTACTACTACTGCTGTGCTATACTACTACTACTGCTGCGCTAATGCTACAACTACCACTATTACTACTACTGCTACTACTGCTCCTTTCTACTGCTACATACTATCACTACTCTACTACTACTACTACTGCTATTGCTAGCTCTACATACTATACTGCTGCTGCGCTGCTGCTGCTGTCTCTACTACTACTACTACGTACTGCTGCTGCAACTACTACTACTGTTGCTACTATTACTTTACTACTGCTGTGCTACTACTACTACTACTACACTACTACTGCAGCTCTACTACTACTACTACTGCTGCTGCTGCTGCTGCTCTCTACTACTGCATACTCTACTACACTACTACCTACTACTATCTAACTACTACTACTGTTGCATTTACTATTACTACTGCTGCTGCTGCTACAACTACTACTGCTGCTGCAATTACTACTACCACTACTACTGCTGCTGCTACTACTGCTACTTCTGCTGCTACTATTACTATCACTACTGCTAGTACGGCTGCTGCTGCTACTACTACTACTACTGCTGCTGCTGCTACTGCTTCTGCTACCACTACTGCTGCTGCCACTACATACTGCTATTACTACTATTACTATTGCTGCTGCTACTAATACTGTTGCTGCTACTACTACTACTGCTGCTGCTGCTGCTACTACTACTACTGCTGCTGCTGCTACTACTACTACTGCGCTGCTACTACTACTACTGCTGCTGCTACTACCGCTGCTACCGTTGCTGCTACTACTACTGCTACTGCTGCTGTTGCTACTATACTCTACTACTACTTACTACTACTACAGTCGTGCTGTTCTACTGCTACTGCTGCTGTTGCTACTACTACTACTGCTGCTGCTACTTCTACTGCTGCTGAAACTTCCACTACTACTACTGCTGCTGTTGCTACTTCTACCACTATGCTACTTCTACTACTACTGTCAGCTGCTCGCTGCATTCTACTGCCTGTTTGGGCTACTTGCTACTTTTGACTACGCACTGCTGCTGTGCTACTACTATCTGCTCTCACTGCTGTTGCTGCTGTACTATACTAGTGCTGCTGTTGCTACTACTATCTTACTACTGCTGCTGTCGCTGCTGTTGCTACTACTATCGCTGATTGCTGCTGTTGCTACTACTAGTGCTGCTGTTGCTACTACTAGTGCTGCTGTCGCTGCTGTTGCACTACTAGTGCTGCTGTTGCTACTACTAGTGCTGCTGTGCACTACTAGCTGTCTGGGCTACTACTAGTGCTGCTGTTGCTTGCTGTTGCTACTACTAGTGCTGCTGGTGGCTATTTAGTGCTGCTGTTGCTGCTGTGCTACTACTAGTGCTGCTGGTGCGTACTACTAGGTGCTGGCTGGTACTACTTAGTGCTGCTGGTGCTACTATATGTGCTGGGCTGTTGCTACTACTAGTGCTGCTGTTGCTACTACTAGTGCTGCTGTTGCTGCTGTTGCTACTACTAGTGCTGCTGTTGCTACTACTAGTGCTGCTGTTGCTACTACTAGTGCTGCTGTTGCTACTACTAGTGCTGCTGTGCTACTACTAGTGCTGCTGTTGCTGCTGTTGCTACTACTAGTGCTGCTGTTGCTACTACTAGTGCTGCTGTTGCTACTACTTGTGCTAGCTGTTGCTGCTTGGTTTGCTACTACTAGTGCTGCTGTTGCTACTACTAGTGCTGCTGTTGCTCTACTAGTGCTGCTGTTGCTACTACTAGTGCTGCTGTTGCTGCTGTTGCTACTACTAGTGCTGCTGTGCTGCTGTTGCTACTACTAGTGCTGCTGTTGCTGCTGTTGCTACTACTAGTGCTGCTGTTGCTGCTGTGCTACTACTATGTGCTGCTGTTGCTTGCTGTTGCTACTACTAGTGCTGCTGTTGCTACACTAGTGCTGCTGTTGCTAGCTACTAGCTAGTGCTGCTTTGCTGCTAGTGCTGCTGTTGCTACTAGTGCTGCTGTTGCTGCTGTTGCTACTACTAGTGCTGCTGTTGCGCTGTTGCTACTACTATGCTGCTGTTGCTACTACTAGTGCTGCTGTTTGCTGCTGTTGCTACTACTAGTGCTGCTGTTGCTGCTGTTGCTACTACTAGTGCTGCTGTTGCTACTAGTGCTGCTGTTGCTGCTGTTGCTAAATCTAGTGTGCTGCTGTTGCTACTACTAGTGCTGCTGTTGCTGCTGTTGCTACTACTAGTGCTGCTGTTGCTGCTGTTGCTACTACTAGTGCTGCTGTTGCTACTACTAGTGTGCTGTTGCTACTACTAGTGCTGCTGTTGCTGCATGTTGCTACTACTAGTGCTTTGCTGTTGCTGCTGTTGCTACTACTAGTGCTGCTGTTTGCTACTACTAGTGCTTGCTGTGCTGCTGTTGCTACTACTAGTGCTGCTGTTGCTACTACTAGTGCTGGCTGTTACTACCTACTAGTGCTGCTGTTGCTACTACTAGTGCTGCTGTTACTACTACTAGTTGCTGCTTGTGTCTTACTGCTACTAGTGCTGCTGTTACTGCTACTAGTGCTGCTGTTGCTACTTCTAGTGCTGCTGTTGCTACTACTGTTACCAGCATTCTACGTTCTTGTGATCACCGGGGGCCAGAGGGCTGATCACTCCAAAAATGGAGGAGGGAAGGGTGGACGGGAGCAGAAGGCAACTCTACGTTATTCAATGCACCGCACAAGGCATAACAGTTAAAAATAAATACAGTTATCATCATCATCATCATCGACATCATCACCATCACGATCACCTCCACCGTCATTATCATCATCATCATCATCACCACCACCCACCACCACCACCATTATCGTCGTCGTTATCATCATCATCATCGTCGTCGTCGTCGTCGTCGTCGTTGTCGTTGTCATCACCTTCGTCATCATCATCATCACCATCGTCGTCGTCGTCGTTCTCGTCGTTGTCGTCATCACCATCATCATCATTATCGTCGTCGTCATCATCATCATCATCCATCATCATCATCGTCGCGTCGTCGTCGTCCGTCGTCGTCATCATCTTCACCAACTCTCATCCTTTTGCTGCCAGGCGTGGATGTGTGACGGCCGCGTCGTGCAGGTGCCCTGTTCCCACGTGGGACACATCTACCGCCACCACAACCCCATCGGCTGGAACTCCTCTGGAATCGTCACCCGCAACAGCCTGCGGGTGGCTGCTGTCTGGCTGGACGACTACATCCGTTCCCCCTGGAGATCATGGGCATCAACCTGCAGGTCAAGCTTCAGCGCTGGATCGGACTGTCTCGGAGAGGAGGATGGGGAGGGATGGGGGGGGGGGGGGGGTGGTGGGATGGTGGAGTGGGGGTGGGTGAGGGTGGGGATGGCTGGCAGGGCTCGAAAAAAGAGAAGAGGAGGCGGGAGTTGCGGATGGAGGTGAAGGTAGGTGTAGAGGATGGGGGGTGGGGGTGGGGTTAGTGATGGGGTGAAATGGGGTGGCGAACGAAAGCAGGAAATACAGGTGGTTGGGCAAGTTAGCCTCTGTGTGTGTGTTGTGTGTGTGTGTGTGTGTGTGTGTGTGTGTGTGTGGTTATGTGTGTGTGTGTGTCCGTGTGTGTGTCCGTATGTCCGTATGGGTGGGCGTGTGTGTGTGTGTGTGTGTGTGTGTGTGTGTGTGTGTGTGTTGTCCGTGTGTCCGTGTGTCCGTATGAGTGTGCGTGTGTGTGTCCGTGTGTGTGAATGTGTGTGTGTGTGTGTGTGTGTGTGGTGTGTGTGTGTGTGTGTGTGTTGTGTGTGTGTGTGTGTTTATACACCCTTTTTCTTAACTTTAAGTAAGTGAAAGGAGAGAGGGGATGAGATATCTCCGACACATTGTTGAATATACACAGTATCTCCAAAGGTCACCACCTTATCATTCTCAACCCGTCGGACAATGACCTACTTTTTTTTTCCGGTCCAGGAGGAAAACATTGGTGACGTTGAACCCCGAAAAGCATTACGGGAACGTTTAGGCTGCAATGACTTCCGGTGGTATTTGCATAACGTGTACCCCGAGCTTCAAGCTGATATGGATAACACGTCGCTGTACTCGGGAGAGGTAGAGTTCTTTTCTTCAGTACTGCTTCTGTTTCGGTCTCCACTTTTTCAGTCTTTCTTTCCGAGTCCCTTGGTTTCCCCTTCCCCCATTCTCCCCCCCCCCCCCTTGTCTACCCTCTTCTCTTTTTCTATGTCTGCCCCAACACGCACGCACGCACGCACGTACACAACACACACACACCACACACACACACACACACACACACTCACATAACACACACAGACACACAGACACACGCATACACACACACACACACACACACACACCACACACACACACACACACACACACACACACACACACAAGGGTACATAATATATACAACTATACAAACGTCTCACATAAATATGCACAAGTGCACAGTAGGCAACTTATGCACACATGGAGATAATTGCGATAATTTGTACTCACACACTTCACCCCCCCCCCTCCCACACACACACAGACAGATACACAGACACGCGCGCACGCACGTACGCACGCACGCACGCACGCACGCACGCACGCACGCACGCACGCACACACACACACACACACACACACACACACAGAGTGAGTGTTTATGTGTGTCTGTGCATGTGTGCATATCCCCTCCTATTTCCTATAGACACAGACAGCTTGTGACTTGCATTTAAACAAGGCATCATCGCTTTTATTTCTTACTTAGTCTCTACACTTCTTTTTTTTAATGTTCTTTTACGTTGTATTCACACCACCTCCACATTTGTGCGCTACACACGTTGACTTCTCTTGATCTTTTCCGTTTATCGCTGTTTTAAGCTTAGTAATGTATTCATCTTTCTTGAGTGTGTTCGTCAACATTGTGCTCCATCCACTACCCTTGTTTGCTGTTGACCGTTTTGCTGGCTTCTCACTTCTCTCAAGATAATTTCTATTGTCTGTGTGTCTTTTCAAAACCCGCTAACTTGGTTTTCTTTCTTTCTGCGTGTTTGTCATCCTCGTGGTCCGTCCACCACCTTGCTTTGTTGTTGATCGTTTTGCTGGTTCATCGATCTCTCCGAAGATGTGTGTTCTATCGTCGCGATCTGTGTCTCTGTGTGAAAGCTCTGTTTCCTCAGTCCTTTTTGTCTTACTATTTCCTCACCACCCGTGTCCCCCCCCCCCCCCCCCACACACACACTTCCATGCATCCAGTTACCTAGTGCTGGACATCTCGAAGTTTATCATTTATCTTTTAGAAAAAAAGTCCTTGAAATTTCCGTACTTTTATTAAAACAGTCACCCCATTCAGCGTATGTGTTTGGTGTTAGTGAGCAAGATTAGATTCTCGTTGCACAGAATAATCTTATTCCTGATCACAACATAGAACGATGCGATAGTGATCAGCTCCACCAGCCTGGCCTCGCTGCTGTATCGTCATCAGTCCATTGCTCACATTGCCTGCCTCTGTATCATGATTAGAATGGTTTGACAGTCTCGCATATATGATGGACTAAAGCGGTCTAAAAAATTCAAATACTCTGTTATTAGGAGACTTTAATAATGACGACATCTTAAAGCAACGACCGGCGTGGACAAGAACATTGTCACTTCAATCACTCCGTCAGTGAGTACAAGCCCCAACGTGAGTATCTAAATGGACTGCGACTCTTATTGAGTATGCATGCACGAATTCAACCAATCTGCAATATCAGATGTTTCAGTAATACATTCTGGCACCGGTGATCATGTTCTGTCTTCTCTGCACGTGGTCCTTCAGGCTTCCATAATCCACCACCCAAAGGCAACACGACCATCCGATTCGGTTCTTTCAAAAAGTTTGATGAAACAGCACATCTCTTTATAAGAAAAGCATTTTCCTTATTTCACTTTAAATACCTCATCTCTTGTCTTTCTTCCTGCTGTTCGACTGTCTGGCATGTCATTACTACATTTATGAATAGTCTGCATGTCGATGTTACAGTTACGCTGCGGAGTGGTTATGTGGATATGTCATATTCATCACAGTCTTCGGTATTCCATGCAGTCCCCCCGACCGTCCCCCTGTCCTCCCTTTCTTCACACTTTCCCTTCAGTCCCCCTCCACTCCCGCTTCCCCCCCCCCCCCGCCCCCACCTCCCCATCCCTTCTCTCTTCCCCCCCCCCCCCACTCCTTCTCCCATCTCCTTCTCGCAGTATTGACATTTACATGACTTGTCGACAGATCCGGAACATGGCCGCTCCAGTGTGTGTGGCCTCAAGCGGCAAAGGGACAACACTCACCTTGCGTCAGTGCGAGGGGCGAGAATCACAGGTCGGTGCAAATGTATCGTCTGATCTGACCCGACCCCGTCGCGGTACCAAATGCCCCCCCCCCCCCCCCCCCCCCCCCCCCCCCCCCCACGACACAACATGCCGCCTGGCCACATTCTATACTGCCATGTTGCGTCACATGCCGGCAGCTGGGTGACCTTTTGAACCGGCAGGTCACACATCAAGGTCAACTGTGGAACAAACTGTCGCCATGCGTGTGGCTTGATGTTGAGCGTGACCGGTCATTTTCTGTGTGTGCAAAGTGAAACGGGGAGATAATGGTGATCACCAAACACCTACATCTCAGGTCGTAGGTCTTCTTCAGGTGAGACACAAGCGAACAAAACAACGAACAATTCACTTAGCTTTGATCGCTTCAGAGTTCAGCGCAAGGAAGAAGGCGTTGAATCAGCGATCTGAAGCGATCAAAGCTAAGTGAATTTTCGTTATTTTATTCGTTTATGTCTCACCTGAAGAAGACCTAAGAGGTCGAAGCGCGTTGTGTTTTGTCTCGTGACTCGTTTGTCCACGTTTCTCTGGGCGGTTCGCCAACATTTATTTAAGATTTGTTTAGATTTCCGCCTGCAGTCGTCTCACTTTGCAATTAGATTTGCCCTAGCATTGTCAAATTGAAAGAATGACGACCTCCTCAGCAGCTGACGACGAGAAGGTCATGGTCGATAACGACGACGACAACGACGACTAGAATGGTATGGTGCTGTAGTGGGTCTACGTACTTACAATTTTCCCGAGACGCGCGGTATGACGAACAGGTCTATACTGACCCTATGCTATTCTTGCAATATTTCTTGCCATATGCTCTTGTTGTTTGTTTATTTTTATTCTTGTTATTGTTCTTGTTATTATGACTATTGTTGATTATTATTATCATCATCATCATCATCATCATCATCATCATCATCATCATCATCATTATCATATTTTCATTATTATTGATATTATCATCATTATTATCAATTCATGTATGCATTTTTTACCGGTGATTATGATTCAGGCGTACTCATCTTCCGACTTCCACCTTGTACACCCAGATCACGTCACTCTGATTGCAAGACAGACCCAGCCCCGGACCATACTTTCACAAATGGCGCCAGTTTGTTCCCGAGTAGACTTGAACAGGGGGCTTAGTCCGGCATGGAATGTCGCCCAGGGAGATGGTTTGCACTCGGGTGGCATCTTGTTCCCCATAGTGTGTTGTGTGGGACGCAGCGGGTGAACGTGGAAATCTCCCCCACTCAATCAGAAGGAAGTTGTGTGACAGAACTGGGCGAATCATGCAGCACGACGTATACAACCATGTTTACAAATGAAAAGGACAGAGATGAAAACCAAAGACGAGGTTTAGATAATGTAAGAGTTCTACTGCAGTTTCGTACCCGATGAAATTCACTTCTTCTTCCGTATGACCAAGATGGATGTTGTCTCAACGTTTTCGAGTTGTGTTCAGCCGTTATTTTTGTCCGCATGGAGTAAAAATAGTAACGTCTTTTCATTGATAGTTTATCCCCATGCAGACACACACACACACACACACACACACACACACACACACACACACACACACACACACACACAAAATGTATCATCCTCTGATCGACAGTTTGTCCCCGTGCACCAAAAATAGTAACATTCTCTGATCGATACTTTGTCCCCATACACCAAAAATAGTAACATACTCTGATCGATAGTTTGTCCCCATACACCAAAAATAGTAACATCCTCTGATATAGTTTGTCCCCATGCACCAAAAATAGTAACATCCTCTGATTGATAGTTTGACCCCATGCACCAAAAAATAGTAACATCCTCTGATCGCTACTTTGTCCCCATACACCAAAAATAGTAACATCCTCTGATTGATAGTTTGTCCCCATGCACCAAAAATAGCAACATCCTCTGATTGATAGTTTGACCCCATGCACCAAAAATAGTAACATCCTCTGATCGCTACTTTGTCCCCGTACACCAAAAAAAGTAACATCCTCTGATCGATAGTTTGTCCCCGTATACCAAAAATAGTAACATCCTCTAATCGATAGTTTGTCCCCTTGCACCAAAAATAGTAACATCGTCTGATAGGTAGTTTGTCCCCCAACACCAAAAATAGTAACATCCTCTGATTGGTAGTTTGCCCCCCCCCCCCAATGCACCAAAAATAGTAACATCCTCTGATTGGTAGTTTGTCCCAAACACCAAAAATAGTAACATCCTCTGATCGCTAGTTTGTCCCGATGCACCAAAAATAGTAACATCACTGTTTGGTAGTGTGTCCCCATGCACCAAAAATAGTAACATCCCCTGTTTGGTAGTTAGCGGAAGGGCAGTTGCGAGTCATGATTGGCGTGCGGTCTGCTGCCTGCAAGTACAAGGAGTTTGAATACCTGCACGAGGGGGACTCTTCCTCTAGAACTCGTTTTCCCTGCTTGCCTTATTTATACTGCATGCAATGCGTTGTATTGCACTGCACGGAGTTGTGATGGGTTCCACGTGATGAAGGTCTACAGTGTGTGTGCGTGTGTGTGTTGTGTGTGTTGTGTGTGTGTGTGTCAGATCTGGTTCCTGACGGCCAAAGGACAGCTTGAGCAGAAGCGGGAGCACGAGAACATTTACATCGTGTTTCGGGAAGGCCAACTGAAGCTGCGACCGAGGCCTGGCCACGCGCCTGAATGGAACTACCAAGTCACTGTTCTCTCTCTCCTCTCTCTCTCCCCTCTCTCTCTCTCTCTCTCTCTCCTCTTCTTCTCTCTCTCTCTCTCTCTTCTCTCTCTCTTCTTCTTCTTCTTTCTTCTCTCTTCTTCTCCTGTATATTTGTCTTGTCCGTCCATCTAGCTGTTTCTGTGTGTGAAGTAATGTTCCACCATGAATGAAAAAGCTTGTCTGCTTCAATCCGTCTCTTATCTGTTTCGGGTTCCCGAGTGTCAACAAAGTGAGCCTGTGCAAATTATGCCAGCTCGTGGCGTCGAAACCAGAAAGGGGGGGGGGGGGGGGGGGGGGGGGGGGGGGGGGGGGGGGGGGGGGGGGGGGGGGGGGAGGAGGAAGAGGGAAGGGGGGAGGGGGTACAGAGGAACCAGGAGAGTATTGCTCTTCTTCCCATCCCCTGATAGTATTGAGAAGTGGGGGGTGGGGGATGGAGATGGGGGTTGGGGTGGGAAGCGCAAAATGCATTTTAAGACTGAAATGGTGCAAAGAAGAGCAGCACGTTATGTATACAAATGGTTGGACCAGCAGCGTAACATCCACGCTGCAAGAACATGGATGGGAACCCCTTGAATCACGGCGAAACAGGCTGAGGCTAGTCGTCATGTACAAGATCGTTCATGGCACTGTGGACATACCTCCAGACACATTCCTCAAGAAAGGATCCACCAAAACAAGATCACATCACCGACACAAATTTGCTCAGCTCGGCACCTCCTCTGACCCATACAAGTTCAGTTTCTTCCCGTCAACCATTCCCGCCTGGAACTCCCTGCCTGCGACAGCAGCAGAGGCTCCCTCCTTAGTGTCATCCAAGAGGGGGCTCAACAAAATCCCAGCTTAGACCCTCCCCAACCAGCCTCGTGGTAAATGAAGG
The DNA here is from genome assembly GCA_018398815.1 of Conus ventricosus. Lineage (NCBI taxonomy): Eukaryota > Metazoa > Mollusca > Gastropoda > Neogastropoda > Conidae > Conus > Conus ventricosus. Next base: position 29,631,995 of record CM031618.1, read on the forward strand.
ACAGGGCTGGGCCGGTCCAGGTCTTGACCTGGGGGTCACTACGATTACCGGATAACCCTCTTCAGATACCAGGTTAGGCTAGTCTAGTTGGGTCCCTCCCCCCCCCCCCCCCCCCCCCCCCCTTTTTTTTTTCTCGCCTGCCGCAACGCGCTGCCCCGGAGCTGAACTCAGGGTATGCGGTTGGGGTGCTGAGGCTATTTTTAGATCCCCTGCTATCTTTGTGTTGCCCCTATTTTCTATGACCTATTTTCGTTTCATCTTACGCCTCTCTGCACACAGGTCAATAATAATAAAAAGTAACCGCTGACCTTCTAAACTGAAGATTAAAGATTGAAGACAACGACAGACCTCGGAAATAATGCTGATCAAAATCGCTATGATGACAACAACGAGACAGACAATTTCACGACGAAAATTTCAATGACAAGGACAAAAACCAGGCCAGCGACGAAAACGACGACGATAAGGGCGACGTGGACTTGACAGGGACATGAAGGAAAGCGACGAAACGAGCAACGATGCTACCCTATGCACAGCTCAGTTTTCTCTGGTCTGATGCAGGAAGACGGCAGCATGGTGAACCTGCCCATGGAGCAATGTCTGAAGGCCTCTCACGACTACCGCGCTCTTTCCCTCGGCTCCTGCCAGCATACTTCCGAACGCAAGCGATGGGCCATGAAGCAGCGGTCCCCGGAGTTTCTCCGACCCCTTTGACTTGAACTGAACGGTCCCGTGCCAGAACTCCGACGCCTTGCTGACGAATTGTCACGTGCCGAGCTTGAACCTTTTTTCCTATCGTGCAAGGGAGACTATCCACACTGTTTTAAGCATTAAGCGCACGCAGTTCTTTCCCGTAGCTCGAAAACTGTATCCCATCTCATTTCCAAACTGGGCACACTACACCCCCAAGGCATCAATATCCAACAATAACCAAACACACATACCCACCTCTTCCACATCAGTTGGCAATATCCCCTACCAACACACACACATACACACACACATACACACACACTTACATACACCACCACCACATCCTCTTCACTCACTTCATACAGTAGTTACAGCAACCCTCCATCTATCTAATCTTAATTTTGTTTTGATCCTTCCCCTTAAATCCCCCCCCCCCCCCCCACCACACACACACCTTTCTTCTCCTTTTTTTTTTTTTTTTTTTTTTCCATTATTATCTATCCACCATTACCACAACCATCACAAAGATATCAACCATCCTAATAAACTGGACACACAACCCTATCATATCACACACACACACCTCCCTGACGCACCCCCCCCCCTGTTTCCTCTCCCATAATCCCCTGGCCTCATGTCATTTCCGCCTTCATGGAGAATAACGGAAAGTCATTTTCATTCTTTTTGTTTTTCGTAGTTTGTACTGTCCCACATTAAATGATTCCCGA
>CM031618.1:29644164-29660630 GCA_018398815.1 Conus ventricosus
CATTCAGAAAAAAATTCGTGTAGGGGCGCCTTGTCGTGACAGTGGAAATGGTCGCCAGGAAAATGGTTCAGACCTCTGATTCTGATTCACCATGTCCTGTTCCCAAAGACCAAGGGTAAGGAAGGGGAGGTTTGAGGCCGGGGAGGGTGGGAAGAGGAGGGGAGGGAAGGGGTGTTTCTGGGTTTAGCGCAAAAGATTCTATCTATATTCAACCGTCATGGGTTGTTAATTTTCCAGAAGAGGGTTTATTTTATTTTTGGAGGCGTTGAGGGGCGGGGGGGGGGGGGAAAGGTATGGGGGGATCTGAAGTGGCTTTGAGGAGCCCTCAGGGACGCACCAAGAATGACTCCATCAACATTTTGGCCCACCTAAGTTTACTGTTTGCAGACACATTTGAATTTTTTTTAGACCAGAGGAAGAGGGGGGTAGGCGGGCGCGATAATGCAAACGTTTGCTATATGTGTTGGTTGTTAGGTTTCTGCTAACAGCCTTCCTATGAATTCCTTTCCACCAGCTCCCCCCCCCCTCCCCTCCCCCACCTATTCCTCCTTCTCTTCCCAACCCACCCACCCACCCTCACCCACAACAAAATAAACACATTCTCCTCCTTCCCCCCCACCCCGTATTCACCACAAAACACACACCCCACACCACCCCAACCCACACATACCCCACACACTTTCTCCTTCCCCCTCCCACCCCCCATCGTCCCCCCCCCCCCCCCCCCACACAAAATACCCCCCCCCCCCACCCCACACCACCCACACATACCCCACACACTTCTCCCCCTTCCCCCCTCCCCCCCCCGCTATCACCACCCACACACACAACCCCCCCCACCAACCCCAACACACAACACCACCCCACACCACAACACACACCACCCCCCACCACCACGCACCCCCACCACCACACGCACACCCCCGCACCCACCACACACCAAAACACACACACACACACACACACGCACGCCCCACCCCCACAACGCCCCACACACCAAACAACACACCCCACACACACACACACACCCCACACACACCAAAACAACACACCCTTTTCCCCCCCCCCCCCCCATACAGCTAAACATACCCCCCCCCCCCTCCCCGTTCCCCCATCTAATTGCCATTTTCTCTTTTTCATACTATCCAACATAAACAGTAATGTGAGGTTCACAGTAAAACACAAGAAGTGAAACAGCGTTGAATCCTTTATATGTCTTTAGTTTCTCGGCAATTTTTTCCTCCCCACACTTTCGTTTTGTTTCATTTGTTTCGCTGGCTTTTGGGGGTGCTGTTGGTTTCCCTTTTGACCCTTGGTGGTGAAAAACACCACGGTTTATGGACTGTGGTGTGTCTCTATTTGACGCCAGCACAGACACAACCAGCCGTGTCTTCCGGGTGAGTTCCGATCCAGGGGAAACGAAAGGCTAGGAGCGGGCCCAAACAGTTGGATCTGCTTTCGAAAGGTTAACGATGGTTCCTCATGCAGCTAGCGAGGGGTGTTCATATTATGTATATTGTCTTAATTTCATGTTCCCATTTTCTTCATCTCCAACCTTCTTCCTCCTCCCGGGGGGGGGGGGGGGGGGGGTTCCCAGAGGGGAAAGGGGGCGAGGTGTGTGGGTATGTGAGTTGTGGGGTGAGGGTGGGGGGTGGGTGTGGGGGTTGGGGAGGAGGGAGGAGGGGGTATAGGGGTTTGTGGGGGGGGGAGGGGGGAGGGGGGTGGTGGAAAAGGAATTCATGGGGAGGCTGTGCAGAAACCTCACAGACCTGACACCATGTAGCAAACGTTTGCTTATGCAGGGGCCCCAGGGAAAAATGTTACACAATACTGTTGTGATATCAATTTGTTTTGATGTCATTTGTTCTTTTATGTTCTTTTTCGTCACTTTGATGTTTTTCCTTGTGTTTACTGTTTAGTGTTTCCTGATGAAGGGTCTAAGACCGAAAGCTTAAGTGTGTGTGTGTTTTTTTAAGACTTAAAAGTCTCATTTTTCTTATTGTTTTTTATTGACGCCCAGCAGTCGTTTAATACATTATCAAAATCATCTAGAACCTTAACTTTTTCCCCTTTTTCGTTGTCATCTTTCAGTGGTACACCTTCACTGAAATCACCATTCCTTGTTTCCTTTAAAAACCCCCACACCCACCCCAGCCCAGTTCCCCCCCCCCCACCCCTACCCCTGTGTGTGCATTGAAATCACCAAGCAATAGAAAAGGGTTTGCATTTCCAAAATTCAAACAAACACATTGTGCATTGTTCAGAAAGCGAATTACCATTAAATAAATCCGTTTTGCAGTAATAGTCAGAAGAGCTAAAAGGTACATATGTACGAGTTGAATCATTTGGGGTTTGTCTGTCCCAAAAATATCTTTGGGCCGTTTTAACACAATTACGATTTCGTATTCATATTCAGTTGTTCAACGTTCTGTGATTTTTTTTTCGTGACAAGGAGTGTTAACCCCCCGACAACCTTGCGGTGATGCCATTGGACCTTTGATCCCTGGTGGACTAAAAGTATCGTAGTTTGGAAATAAGCGATCAGGAAATGTGTGGAAAAAGTTTAATCAAGTAAACTAAAACCAAAGTCTTCTATAAACGAGCTATTCACGGTAAAACGAGGGGGAAAGACCTTCAAAAATCATAAGTTACGAACTGGATGTTTTTCGTGACATGGGTCCTCCCTTTCCCTATAAGCGGGCCCTGCTTGGATTTCCATGCCAACTTCATGAATGGTTGGTTTGCTGTTTGGAGGCAGAGTTGGTGAAAGAGGCACTTCTTGATCGGGTTGCAGCATGTGGAGCTTTGCCCGTAGAAACCCGCGTCTCTCACACTTCTTTGTGGTTAGGGCCTCATTCTCTGTTTTGTGATTGATGCCCAATGTTTGTGGCTTAGTGGGTTTGACGAGTCAGTCTTATTGTATGTTTTAGTTTCAATCACATTTGTGTCCTTGGCCGTCGTGGTGCCACTGATTTCTCATCGTCTGGGTTACGTGTTGTATGTTGAAAATTCAGATTTGTTTATATGGTGGGAAACGGTGATCAGATTATGTGAGGATTCTTAATACCCTCACTGTCAGCAGTCTCTGTCTCTGTGTGATGGGGCAACAGTGTTTAGTCCCCTTTCCCCTGTTATGTTGTTTCACTATCGGCACTTTGTAACACACACATGCACTGTCTTCTGTAAGATTTCCGTGTGTTCCCCTCTTTGTTGTGTTCATTCTTTTACCACAATTTCGTGGATCTTTTGTACTGTCTTCAACACGATTCAGATCACTCATCACCCCCGTGGGCTAAACTGTCATCACTCTGATCTTTCTCTGTACTAACTTCAACAAGATTCGAGTCGTTTTCCCGTCATACTATCCAAAAACGCCATTTTTCTGTTCTTTCTCAGTGCTGTTTTCAACATGATTTGAGTCCCTCTGTGTCCCATGCCACATACTGTCTTCTCTCTGTACTTCTCTATGCTATTTCCAGGTCTACTATGTCTGTATACTTCACCGTTTGCATCGTACACAGCGTGGTCAGTGTGTTCACACGGTCCCTCGTGTCATTCTTTGTGTTTCCTGAGTTCTAACGGTGTGAGGGGTGTTGTTAATGTTCTGCTTTAACATTGCTGTCAGACGTAGTGTTGTTGTCAAAGGCGCAAAATTGATACATGAAGCTGAAATAGTGGTACGGTTGGAAGTTGTATTACCAGTTTTGAAATTCACTGGTCTCATCACACTGTTTTATCGGTGTGTTCACTGTCCCTGCCGGGGAAAAAATGCACGGTTTCAAAATGGGTGTCATCTCTGTGTAAACTTCTGTTATTCCCCTCCCTCCAAAAGCGGAGTCGTTGTTGCTATCGCAAACTGTTGCGAAGTAGCTGTTTTTTTCTGTAGTGGATGTCTTGGCTCACTTGGCCCCACCTCAGTGCAGGGCGTGTACAGCGTATTTGGTTTGTCCTTGACCACCAGTCTGTCACCCGGTAGTAGGCGTGGAAACCTTGGCGCCAATAGTCCCGTACCATCTCTCTCTGTCGGTCAGTGAGGTTTCAGCTACTGTCACGTGTTTCTTCCAAACTGCCACCTAACCTCACTCAGAACTGCCCTTCGGGCAGGCCAGCGGAAGCAAATTTTACGATCATAGCAGGGTGCGACCCGCAGGAATCTTTAAGTGTCCCAAGCGGCGTGCATACACAGTATCATCTGGGGTCCCAAATCTTCCCATTCCTGACCTCCTTGCACACTTAAAACAGACCTGACACATTCTTCATAGGATCCAGTGGAGGAGAGCGGGACACACGAAAAACCATGGCTGTTTCGACTTTTTCTTTCATTGTATACATTTCGACGAGAGGAAAACGTTCCGCATCAGGGTATTCTTTGATTTTAAATAGCAGCGTGCATCAGCTTTAAAGAGCTTTGCCCCTGATCCCCAACTGGACTCTGCCTGTGGATCCGCCAGAATCCGCTAGTCACAGTTTTTCCCCTTCTTTTCTTCATCCACTGCAACTTCCCACCCCCCCCCCCTTTCCCCTATCATTCTCACCACCACCATTATCAATAACTTGTTTGGTTACAAACCCTTAAAAACATTTCAGCTGGCGTCAATTCATTTCACAGTCAATTTACTTTAACAAATCAGGAACTTTTAACATTCCGAAGCAACTCTCTGGCTCAAATGCAAGAAACAAACCAAAAATATGTGAGTGTGCATCTGAGAGCATGGGTGCCTTTAATACTGCCCTATTTTAAAGTGACAAGAACAGAGGTTAAAAAAAATGTCAGCGCACTTGGATGAAGCGTTCCCCATTAACATATCTTATTTTGATTCCTGTGCATTTTCAGCACTTATGGTTGCGATTTGGGGCGGTCATTTTGCTCAACAGTACTGGTTTTGCTTGTTCATTAATTTTCATTCACGTTTCTTTCAAATAAACATTTTTTTAAGCATACGTATGTTCCGTAGATGACGGGATATGCATGGCCAACCTTTACAGAGTCCATTCTTTTAGTATTGTCCATTTGGAAGTCAAGGGGAAAAAACAGTTCCGTATACATCATGTCCAAAAATCCCAACTGCTGTTCTTTAGCAGTGTTCTTCCGAGTTACAATTTAAAGCAAGTTATAATTATATTAAGGGTTTTATTACTCAGGATGATTATGTTCTATGGCATTTAGGTCACGAATTTTTTTTTTAAAGACCTACCTGAACACCCTTCTTTACCACCGCTCAAGTCGTGTCCGCTTGTTTGTTTGTTGTTTGTAGTCTGTTTTGTTTGTTTGTTTGTTTGTTTGTTTTGTTTGTTTGTTTGTTGTGTTTTGTTTTTTTGTGTGTGTTGCTTTTTGCCAGCTCATTCAGTGCAGGCCTAACGTTCTGTGTAAAACGTCTTTTCTTTTAGATGTGCATACTGTGAAATCGATTTGTGCGTTCCTGTCGCTCCCACACTGTAATACCAGCAAGAGCCTTCTGTACCAAGTACGTATTGCCAAGTTATGTGGCGGAACTAACTTTCTTTCTTTTCTCTCTTTCTTCCTCGCCTCTCCCTCCACCCCCACCACACCCCACCCATCCTCCCCTTCATTCCCGGGATAGAATCTCAAGGTTCTCCATCGCTGAGATTCTGGCACAAGCGACCGTTTCTGATCCCACCATGAAGGTTGCCACGTTCCGTCTTCCGGGATTATGTCTAAACGTGGCACCAGTGCTGGTACGTGTTTTATTTCTCCTTGTCATCCGTCCCACTAGAAAATGGTATGGGGAATGAACATGTGTGTATGCCAGTGTAGGTGGTGTGTACGTGCGCGCGCGCGTGTTCATGCGTGGGTGCGTGTGCGGGGTGTGTGTGTGTGTGTGTGTGCGCGCGCGCCTGTGCGTGCGTGTGTGCTTGCGTATGAATGTGTATGTGATTTGTCGGCTTGTGTGAGCATGCTCCTGCATGCACGCATGTGCACATGTATGTGTACATATATCTGTGTACATATGTGTGCCCGAGTAACATAAGGTAATGTTGCTTTTTAAGCCCAGCCGACACAAAGGGCAATATTAGGGCTGTCACCACATTGAAGTCAACTCACTAGTCTTTTTAAAAAAATAACTCATGCACACAACCCTTTAAAACACATCTAAAAACACATCGGAAATTTTGTTTAAGATATTATCTCCATTAAATCGTAGATCACATGAAAAATGTTATCTTTCTGAAATTCACAGATCGCATCTCTTTCTAAAATTCAAAGATCACATCAGGTGGGACATCTCTGAACAAGGTTTCCATGGAATCTTCTGTACAAATGTTTATGTCTCACATCATGCAAGTCCCAACACTCTAAAAGAATATGTTTCACTGTGAGTGGTAAATAACATGGAATGCACCATGGAACCTCTTCACCTTTTAAAAGATAAGAATGGGTGTTAAACGAGTGGCCTGTATGCAAACAGCACAAGACTGTTTCTTCTTTACGGCCGCCTCGGGAACATGGTAAGACTTCTTTCTGGTTTGGACGGATTTCAAATAGTTTGTTATCCGTCTGCAAGTTCCATTCCTCTTGCCAGAGCTCTTCGGCATAAGCCTGGGTTTGGGGTTTTTACACGTATGAGTTTATCACGACACACACGCACACCCACACACACACACCACAACACCCAACACACACAACACACACAACACACACACCCGCCGCACGCACGACCAGCACGCACGCACGCACGCACGACACACACCCACACACACACACCACACATATACAACGTGCACAAACAACCGCGTATGAGTATGTAGTTTATATAATGTGTAGTGTAACAATTTAACACACACGCGCGCGCGCGCACGCCCACACACACACACACACACACCCATCCCCACCACACACACACACACACCACACCCCACCCACCCCCTCTCCCCACCTTACTTTTATTGCATCACCTTGTCAAATCAACACATGCCAGTACCAGTGCATGGCGCCGTCGATAAAAGTTATCATCTCTCTCTCTCTTCTTCTCTCTCTCCTCACTCAACTCTCTCTCTCTCTTCTCTCTCTCCTCTACTTCTTCTCTCTCTCCCACACCCTTCTCTCTTCTCTCTCACTCTCTGCTCTTCCTTTCTCTATCTCCTCATCCTTATGACATCTAACATTCTCTCTCTCTCAATTCATATCTCTCCTACTCTCTAAACCTCCTGCTCACATCATCATCTCATCTTTTCATTGTATTCCTTCTCTTTCCATCTGTCCCTTAAAGCCCTTTCTCTCTCCGCTGGCTCATTCTTTGCAATCAGTGCTTTAGTCAGCCTGATACTTTAAAGCACAGTTTTGGAAAGTCATCATCTCAGTTTCAATGCTGGTTATGAGGTGATTCCGCCCTTGACAAACACGCCTAGACCAATCGACAGACAGCTCAAGTATTTTGCGAGTTGTTACATTTAGTTATGGCAGTCCTAAATTGAAAGTCCGAACCACTCTTATTTGAACATGCCTAGTGAACCTATACTAGAACAACCACTTCGTGCTAAATCCAGCATCACAAAGCATACAAAGGGCAGGTACTTTTGAAATTGCTCTCAAGCATGTTTGTATGAAATGTCAAATGTATTTGAACCTCGATGACGAATGCCACCGATTTCGATGGCGATGAAGCACAGATCATTTCAGCTTGAGATATCAACACCGTATATTGAACATGCCTGTTGAAAAACATCGAACAAAATCCGTCGCAATGCATTTCTGTACTCTTCGAGATCTCAAGCACTTTGCGTGTCTTTGTGTTGAGGCCCTCGTTGACGACTCATTAAGGCATGGGGAATTTGTGTCAGAACGAAACCGCACAAGCACACCTCATCCGGTAAGTAGGTAGTAGATGTATTCACTGCATGGTCTCCAGCAGCTGGTGACGTCCCTTGCTGATGAACCTGTAATATGGCATTGACGTTGGTGTTGGTGAGGTGCCCTATGATGTCACTGCCGCATCCGAATTGCAACCCGGTGATCTCCTGTATGTGCAGCGCTGAAAATGGTGTGTATCTTGTCCATTTGCATACATACATGCATACATACATACACATACCAAAAACATACATAAAGCATGCATATACATACACTAATCACTACATACATCTATACATACATACAACATTAACTCTCATGCACGGTGTATGTGCACTTTGTGTGTCTGTGTGTGTGTGTGTGTGCGTGCGTGCGTGCGTGCGTGGTGCGTGCGTGCGTGTGTTGTGTGTTGTGTGTGTGTGTGTTGTGTGTGTGTGTGTGTGTGTGTGTGTGTTTTTCTTTCTTTCTTCTTTCTGTCTTTCTTTCTTTCACAAAACGCAGAAGGTGTTTCTCTTGTCACCGTAATAAAGAGCGATCAGTGCTGCAGCAGTGACATCACTGAGAGGCTGTCGCGTGGTGGCCCAACTGGCCCTGAAAGGACTGCAGTCGCCACGTCGTGCCAAACACCAAAGCCTGCAAGAACGCTGATCGCTGCAAGTATTCTGACGGCGGCAGGTTTTGTATCTCCTCTGTCTCTGTACTTTTCTTCTTTTTTTTTTGGGGGGGGGCGTTGTTGCGGAGCAGTCTTGGCAAGTCTTGCCTTACCCATTCGCTCCATAGGCTACGTGGCTCTAGTTTTTATTTCCCCCTTTTCTCCGCACCCTCCCGCTCCCACACCAATCCCCACTTTTATCTTCGTCTTTTTGCTGCAAGCATCTGTTTGTGTTCCGAGCTCTCTCTTCTCTCTCTCTCTTCTCTCTCTTCTCTCTTCTCTCTTCTCTCTCTCTCTCTCTGCGTAATATATATATATATAATAATATATATTTATGTTGTGTGTGGTGTGTGTGTGTGTGTGTGTGTGATGTGTGTGTGTTTGGTGTGTGTGAGTGTGCGTGCGTGCGTGCGTGCGGCTGCTGTGCTGCTGCTGCGCGCGTGTGTGTGTGTCGTGTGTGTGTGTGGTGTGTGTGTTGGTCTGTTGTGTGTGTGTGTGTGTGTTGTGTGAGTGTGTGTGTTGTGTGTATGTATGTGTGGTGTGTGTGGTGTTGTGTGTGTGTGTGTGTGGTTTGGGTGGGTGGGTGGGCGGATGGGTGTGTTTTCTTGTGTATACTTCATTTTGTTGACTGACACCCAAACTGTTTTGCATGTTCGTAAATATAGGGATATACAAGCAGTCTGTGTGTCTATAAACATTTTCTTCAGTGAAATGGACCGTGCATTCTGTGTACAATATGGTTGAAAAATACGGAACACTATACATAACTGACAGGTAAAATAAAAGTGCATTTTTTTCAGTGAATCCATTGGGAAGACAAATCGCTCACTGACAGGAAATCCGTTTATTTCTGAACTGATCTAAACCAATAGCAGTGGAAGCATATCTATCTGACTCACTTGTAACTGATGTAATTTGATCAAAAGTCAACAATTCATTTTGTGGGGTCAATGCATTTTTCTCCGAAGTATCTCAGCCCCCTCCCCCCGTACAGCGACTCGACACTTTCAGTGATAAAGGACGTTGTTTATGTCGTAGTTTGGGCGCTGTACTGGCCATAACAAAACTATCCTTATCTCTAAATGTCGACTGGTAAGAAAACAATCCATGACTTCCGGGAAAACTGCATTGTTAAAACTATGACTTTCACTTCTTTTTTTTTTTTGCGAGGGAGGGGTGGGGGAGGCGACATCAAGATGAAATAAAATTAAGAAAATGAAAGTATAAACAAACTAACAGAACAATGGCGCGCCCTCATCTTGTACCTCAACACTGTTGTTATATTCTTTTTTTAATCAAGACCTGCATAAAATGACCATTGCATATGATAGATACGTAATTGAAATGCTTGTTATGTTTAGACGTAATTTGAAAATATGCAAACAGATCTTCATCGGGGCTTCTTGTCAATTTCTCCAGCTACCATAAAAAAGGACTAAACTCTGAGATGAAGAAGTCTGAAATGTACGTGGGCTGGGTTTCCTTTAGAATGCTTAATCTGTCCATCATAAAAAGCACTGATGTTCCTATGGAGAATCAAACTCTCGTTCCTTGATACTTACAGTGGACGTAGACGCTGAAACGGATCGGAGGTAGGAAATGGTTTCGTCCAGTCGATACAGACAGAGAAAAGGTCGATTCCGCTTGCACGTTTATTCTTTACCTTCAGCAGATAATTCACAAACTGATCTTCATACGACCGCCACAGGGGTCCCCGAGGAATATCATGTAGATCGCTCCCTCTGTCGCATTCTCATCTCCCTGTGACGTCACACTCACTTTGCATCCTACAGACCCCCAGATCCCGATAAGTTACAGGCAGCAACATCGACAGTAGCACGAACTAATTAATCAACAATTATGGAATTGGTAAAAAAAAAATCAAATAAACAAACAATCAAAACAAAACAAACAATTCTGGAATTGAAGTACTCTAGAATGTACAAGAATCATGATGGAAGTAAAGCAATTAAAATGCAAAGAAACAGAACGTGTGACGCATTTTGGCCAGTTAAAGTTACTAGAACATTCAAGAAGCTTCTTGCATTTCAGATTCTAATCTCTGGCTCTAAAGAGACTTCTGGAATTATTTTGCAGTTTGTGCATAAGTCATTTGGTGAACGAATTATATTGCAAGACTCACAAATGGTAACAAATGGTCGTTCAGTTTGTAACAACTGGGAAGAATGAGATGATTTTTTCTCCATCAAAGTAATGTTCCCTGTATCATATAAACATGTTCTAAATCGGATCCTTCGGCTAACACTAATTTCGCTCAATCTCAAAATGAGAACTGCTTTAATTCTACCGCGTTGTTTGTGGGGAGAGCGGCCTCGAATCTTGAACAAAGCGATCTGGTAAAACTACCGTTTTCTGGCTACGGGAAAGAACTGCGTACGCTTAAATGCTTAAAACATTGTCGATGATCTCCCTTGGACTGAAACGTGGGGGGGGGGGGGGGGGGAGGCGTGTATTGTTTTATCTGTGTGTGTGTGTGTGTGTGTGTGTGTGTGTGCGCGCGCACGCGCGCGTTGCGGTGTGTGGTGTGTGTGTGTGTGGTGTGTGGTGTGTGTGTGTGTTGTGCGTGTGTGTGTGTGTGTGTGTGGTGTGTGTGTGTGTGCGAGGTGTGTGTGTGTGTGTGTGTGTCGCATGTGTGTTGTGTGTGTGTGTGTGTGTGTGTGTGTGTGTGTGGTGTGTGTGTGTGTGTGTGTGTGTGTGTGTGTGTGTGTGTGTGTGTTGTGTGTGCGAGTGTGTGTGTGTCTGTGAGTGTGTGTGTGTGTGTGTGTGTGTGGTGTGTGTGTGTGTGTGTGTGTGTGTGCGCGCATGTGTGTTTGTGTGTGTGTGTGTGTGTGTGTGTGTGTGTGTGTGTGTGTGTGTGTGTGTGTGTGTGTGTTGTGTGTGTGTGTGGTGTGTGTGTGTGTGTGTGCGAGTGTGTGTGTGTGTGTGTCTGTGTGTGTGTGTGTGTGTGTGTTGTGTGTGTGTGTGTGTGTGTGTGTGTGTGTGTGTGTGTGTGTGCGCGCGGTGGTGTGTGTGTGTGTGTTGTGTGTGTTTGTGTGTGTGTGTGTGTGTGTTGTGTGTGTGTGTGTGTGTGTGTGTGGTTGTGTGTGTGTGTGGTGCGCGTGCTTGCCCGCGCACGCGCGCGCACGCGCACGAGGCGAGCCTGCTGGTATGTGTAAGGGGTCAGGTGCTGGTTGGCATCGTAAGCGGCATGAAGTGTTGTGCAGTGGACAGTGTTCCTTTATCGGGTGGTAGGTACAGGGGTGGTGTTGATATTGTGTCGGTCGCAGTGTGTAGCTGGGGACGTAAGGTAGAATGTGATGCTGTCCAACTTCACCGCCTTCTCCAGTCTAGTTCATCACGTCCTTGCCGAATTCCCTCTTTCTGAAGTTGAACATTGGATTTCTTTCGACGCACTAGCAATGAGCATATACAAGCACGTGCAACATTATACGTAACTGCGAACAGTTTAAGAAGTCGCTAAGATGGATGCAGTCCTTGGTAACAGCTCATATATGCCAACCGATGTGAGTGAATCTGAGTTCTCTCTCTCTCTCTCTCTCACATCTCTCTCCTCTCTTCTCTCTCTCCTCTCTCTCTCTCTCTCTCTCTCTCTTTACTGAGTCAAAAAGAAGAGAAAAAAAGACAATACAACCTTTATGAAGAATAGAAACACATAAGGCATACCGAAGCTTTCGTGTACATGCGGCGCTGAATGAAAAAACACACAAAAACACCCTAACATCACGAACATTTGAGAAAAGCCCCAGCAGAAAACCACGTGGGACTTACCACGAATTGAGAGCTATATCAATCAGCAACAGTCTGTCCGAGATTCCAGTTGCGGAGTCTATTCTCGAGACTATTGATAATTTGTCAACAGACGGATGTATCAAACAGTTGACAAATATTAAAACAAGAATCGTTCCATAACGATCCATGAAAGTGAGCGTTTTCAGCTGTTTCGAGGATAAAGGAGATCTTCACAAGTTGCCATTGCTTTAACTTGCCTGAATCCATAGTGGGCTGTCAATGCGCTCAGATCCGTTCACACAGGTGTCGCTCTCTTCCTATCCTGCAGTGATCATTGAGCATACAAAGAGACCAGAAACGTTTGATCGACGGGAGATTTTCTGTCGTGGGTCCCCCCGCCCCCCCTCCCTGTGGATTGAGTAGCATTACTGTCATGATAGTAAACCGATTTTCTTCTTCTTCTTTCAGCAATAGTGAATTATCGATAATTCGGACAAATGGCGAGGGCTTACATCTAGCTTGCCTCCTGCTGTACTTTGCTACGAATGAATAGCGATTTCATCTTTCAACAATCGCGAATCCCTTCATCAGGCTTACCTCACTGACTGAAATTGCACAATGAATCCATTAATAACGTTTAAGATCAACAAGGATTATAACACTTTCAATCATGGTTCAACCACGAAGAAAAAAATCCATACAACAGCTAATTGTAATAGGAATTCTCAAGGTGATGGAAATACACGTTCACTACTTTATCTTCTGATATCAGCATTATGATATTATCAGATATCAATGCAAATTTCGAGGCTAACACTATTGCTCTGATCTAGGAAAACTTTCTTACAATGAAATGGACTACATGCACACGTTTGTGTTAGCGGTTTGGACGTTATCATAGATGAGGTAAGCAAACGAGTAATTCAATATCTAACATTTTTATGGTAATACACTATTTCAGTTCAAATACCAACTCAAACGAATCAAGTTTTAAGATCATCCGTCTGAGACAGATCAAAGGATGTCAGGGATAGTCATCATCATATATTCGACGTAAGACAAAGGACTTTGAAAGTTTTGTTTATTTGTTTGTGTTTGGCCACGGTGTTGGGTAGATGCAGTAAGTGAAGACGGTGTTTTATCATAAATTATGCGTAACTTTTTTTTCCGCGAAATGACCGCACAGCTTCCTTAACACACCATACAGGACCTGTTCTACAACTCATCGCCTGTCTTGAAGCAGACCTTCAACAGTGCAGACCCAGTCAGAAGCATCATCATTTTAGTATTCGACGGAAGATCGTAGACACTTGAAGTCTCTGCAAACCAGAACCCCCTTTCAACAATCCCAGACCACGTCGCGTGCCTGTGATCGCGTGGGAGCAAGACCATGAAGCAACTGGACAACATTCATGACGACCCGCACCTTGTCAAGCTTCCCTTCCAACCCAACACGGCCACCGTCGCCAAGATGGGTGTGGCACACTCAGTGTGTCCTGACCGTGCTCTTAAGCTTGATTGAATCAGTTTAGCAGAAAAACTGCAGTTATAAACGAAGCGATTGATAACATGGCAGCTTACCTTTGAACGTGCCATGAATAATATGTATCTTTTTATTCTTCGTTTTCTCTTACTTCCTTCTCTACTCTCTTCTCTCTTCTATCTCGTCTCTCTCTCTCTCTCATCTGCTCTCTCTATGGTCTCTTGCCCTCCGTTCACTTCTGTCACCTTGGTCTCCCTCATCTGTCCCCCTCCTTCTCTCTCTTCACTGTTCTCATCTCCGTCCGTCATTCTCTCTCTCTCTCTCATCTACTTCTCTTTCGTCTCTCTCGTCTGCAGGCATCGTATAAAAAGTACTATTCTTACTAATAAATTACTGGATTTTCGAATCATTCTGCACGATATACGATTCTGTCCGGCGTCGAGTGTCTAAGAATTTGACCTCCAAAAATTGCTACATGTGTTGTTCTTTTTACTTAAATAAGGCTATGAGTCTTGTTGCATCATTCCATTCTTCTAATAAATGTCTATTCTACTTGAATCATATCGACCATTCATTATTCCTGACATCATACTGTATCGATATCTTCAGTAACGTGTTTAATGGCAAAACTCGCTTCAACTTTGTCACACATGATTTTCATCATGGTCCATTATGCGCCCACTCCCTATCAGCCGCCTTCACCACATCATACCAACACTCCGAACCTACTTATATACATACACACAACCGACACACACACATACACACATACTCACACGCTGTGCCACTTGCACAGCCACATCACCACACACCAATCACCATCTACAACACACACACACTTTGAATATTACTAAAGAAAGAAAAATCGTTTCATATTGGTGCAGGTCATTCTGTTTTCACGCAGAACTGGTGGCCATTCTCATGGCTCTGCGATACATTGTTAATCTTCCTATGGTTATATTTCCAATACTTTTTTGTGTTGACTCTAAGTCTGTCTTATTTACACTGAAATCCATGAAGTCTAGAGACAGATGTGACCTAGTAATTGAAATTAATCATCTCATACATTTTCTAATCAAAAGGGTTCCAGTGTAACATTTACTTGGGTTCCATCACATTGTGGTATTTATGGAATGAATGGGCAGACAGAGTAGCTAGAGGAGGTGCAGTACAAAGAATTCGTTGTGAAAACGTTCATATTCCTTTGTCTGTAAAGGAATGCTATAATCTGTTAGAAAAAGACACCAAAGCCCGTGTGGGTTATAATGTAAATCGGCACACCTCTTACAGCATGTCTTTGTTGAATGTTTTTCCGAGGGAAATTTCCAGTTTGTTTTTTAGACTTAAATATAATTCATTAAAATGTAAATAGTTGATACTGCAAAATGCATATGTGGAGAAAACTTCTGACATTTCATGTTCTATTTAATTGTCCCACTATGCGGCAGTACTTACCCAATTTTCAGTTACCAGATAATCCTACAGTTGATGATTTTAAGACTCTAACTTCAAATCATTCATTTTTGGCTAATGTATCAAAATATTTACTTCCCCAGTCCTATCGGTACATTAGTATGATATTTCAGTATTTTTTAAGCAAGCATTGTTGATGTTGTTCATGTTCCAGTGATTTAAGCTTTATTTTTAATTATGTTTCATTTGTATAATAATATCAATGTCATCTTGATGTATATCATTTACAAATATCATAATCGTCTAAAAACACGCCATGTGAAAAGACGTAAAACTAAACAAACAAACAAAACACAGTGCGCGCGCATACGCACGCACACTCGCGCACATGCGCACACATACGCGCACACAAACACAACACATAAATACTACAATGTGATGGAACCCAAGTGAATGTTACACTGGAACCCTGTTGAATTAGAAAATGTATGAGGTGATTAATTTCAATTACTAAGTCACATCTGTCTCTAGACTTCATGGATTTCAGTGTAAATAAAACAGACTTAGAGTCAACACAAAAAAGTATTGGCAATATAACCATAGGAAGATTAACAATGTATCGCAGAGCCATGAGAATGGCTACCAGTTCTGCGGTGGAAAACAGAATGACCTGCACCAATATGAACGATTTTTCTTTCTTTAATCCAGGTATTACAAACCCAGCACCCGCCACATTAGTGTCATAAGAGAACCATCTGTATATACCTTCAAATGGTTAGAATAATTTGAATGAACATGAGATCGAAAAGAAAAAGCAAGTAGGTGAGGGTTATCACTCTTTTTTAGATCGTCATTGGAAAAGTCAAAATCTGCTCTGTTCAGTTCCATGGAGGAATTGGAGACGTAATCGAACGTTTACCTATATCTTTAGTTTTCAGATCTAATCTACTGTGAATTTCTGAAGTATAAGTGGCTATTGTTGTCAAGATGTTATGGTCCTTGCTCTTTTTGGAAATTGAAGATCTGATCTAAGTACATTTTCATTCACGTTGACATTTTCAACAGCACTGCTTCTTATAATGTACTTAGCTGAAGACAGTTCTCGATAATTGTTCAAAGGTAGAACACCAACCTCCCCATACGTAGCAATAGTCGGAGTGTGGACAGGAACTCCCAAAGCTAATTTGTATGCCTTAGAGTCAATGCTTTGTAATTTCTTCATAAGGTATTTAGGAGCAGAAAAAATAAACTTCTTGGCCGTAAGTCAACTTGATCTAACCAAAGATGTTGCAAGAAGAGCAAGCTTTTTGTTTCTTTATCCCAATTTTGTCTGCTTATAATTTTAAGAAAATTTAGCT
>CM031618.1:29670753-29680753 GCA_018398815.1 Conus ventricosus
GGTAAAATCCAACACTGTGAGTGGTAAACTTCAGCCACCTCGGGGATCTGTCAGTGATGATAGGAGATGGACGGGAAGAGCAGGTGTCAGAATCATCCGTTCCTGTGTCACTGCCTTGAAGACTTTGAACAACCATGGAAACGATTTGCTCCTCTTGAGAGCTGTTGCATGGTCCTGCAAGTGAGGTGACTGCAGGCGGAAATCCAAACAAATCTTTGAAGTTTAAGTTATATATCCGAAAACGAATCACACGACAAAACACGCCGCGTTTCAACCTCTTAGGTCTTCTTTAGGCAAGATAAACAACACTCAGGACAGCTAAAATGCAGATGGGCGCATTTTGCGCCATATATAAGTGATCGCTCGTTCTTCATTTTCGTTGTCCTGAGTGGTGTGTAGTTTGCCTGAAGAAGACTGAAGAGGTCGAAACGCGTCGTGTTTTGTTTTGTGATTTGTTTATTCATGTTTGGCGGTTGTGTTGCTTAAACTTTTTAAGTTTTGCTTGTAGTTTCGAAATTTTGCCTTTTCAGACCAGATTGATTGTTTGTTGATCTGACAATGGTCAGTAATTCTAGAAGATCGCTGAGACAGTTGACACTGTGATTTAACTGCTCACCGAAAATTGATGCAGACAAAAATGACTGTTTCAACACAAGTCGTCCAGTATATCGCTACATAAAAAAAGATATTAAAAAAAGAAAGAAAAATAATGACCACACAACACAAGACTTAAAGCAAGACTGAATTAATTTACAATACGAAACAGACGAACAGATATTATTGACAAACATATCATCCTTAGACATTCGAAACAACAACACAGAAATGAGAGCAGTCAGCAAAGTCTGAAAGAGGACTGGGGAAATCAGGATAGTTCAAAAACACACACAAGAGAGAGAGAGAGAGAGAGAGAGAAGAGGAGAAGAAGAGAGAGAGAGAGAGAGAGAGAGAGAGAGAGGTGGGGGCCTACAAATACATGTACTAACACAGGCTTTTATGCAACGATTTATAATGTCTCTTTGTAAGGTCTTATGTACTTGCGAAATGATGTGGAGCAGAAGAAAACTTTCCGATGGACAATAAAGTTGACTGAATTGCATTGAATTGAATTGAAGGTGAGGGAAACGTAAACCTACAGAATCAAGGTCTGTCGTCTAGCACGGTCTCAGACACTAAGTTGGGGGACTATGCAAAGGAAAAATCATGCCACGAGCCTGGAAACTGTCAAAGGTGACGATCCTATTAGACTGGAAACTAGGTAACCGTGGGTTATCCCATAAACCCAGGGAGGAGGGCTATCGCACACTACTTAATGGGGAGTATTCCACAAACGTGGATACTGTGTCCAGTGAAGGACTATGCCCCGAATCCAGGGACTTTCTCCAGGCACAACCCCCCCTCCCCCTTGACTGAGAAAGTGGAACTATCCTAAAACTCTGGGCATTATGTCAAGGGAACTATTCCACAAGCATGGAGACTATGTCAAGTGAGACTAACTCACAAGCTTGGCGACTGTGTCAACCATCCCACAAGTCTAAGGATTTTGCCAAGGGGGACTATAACACAAGCGCAGGGACTGTGTCAAGGAAACTATTCCACAATCCTGGGCCCATGTCGAGGAGACAATCCCACAAACTCAGGGAACGGGAATTACCCCAAAACAAAAAGGGGCTGTTTGAAGTGGACTATTCCACATTCCAAGTTCAACATCAAAGAGAAACGGGTGGATACTACCTAGTCTGTTTACTATGTCGAGGGAAAACTATCCCACAAGGCTGGGGACCATGTCAAGGAGGGTTATTCCACAAGCGTAGGGATGATGTCAAGAGGGCATAATTCTACAATCTTAGGAAATACGACGGGGACAATTATCCCACAAGCCTAGGAACTATGGCAAAGGGAACCAACCCATAAACTCAGGGCTACATCAAGGGTACTATCCCACAAACCCAGAGACTATGTCAATGGGAATATCCCACAAGCCTGGAAACAATGTCAAAGGGAGCCAACCCATAAACTCAGTCTTTGGGGCTGCATTAAGAGTACACCACAAATCCAAAGAATAGATCAATGGGGATCATCCACAAGCCTGGGGACAATGTCAAAGGGAACCAACCCATAAACTCAGGGTTACATCAAGAGACTATACCAGAAACCCAGGGACTATGTCAAGGGGGATTAGCCCACAAGCCTAGGGATTATGTCATAGAGAACTATCCCATAACCTCGGGGCTACACCAACGTACAAGGCCAGCAAATGTGTGAAGGGGAATTATCCCACAAACCTGAGAATCATGTCATAACCTCAAGGCTACATCAAGGTACCATTCCGCAAACCTTGTAAACATGAATGGAAAATTATCCCACAGCTTGGGGTCTGTGCCACAAGAACATATCCCATAACCTCGGGGCTGCATCAAGATACTATACCAAAACCCAGGGAATAGGTCAGTGGGAATTATCCCACAAACCTTGAAACTATATCAAGGAGACTTTCCGGCAAGCCTAGTTTAATGTCACTATTATTATCCTTGAGACTATGTCAAAGAGAACTATTCCACACATCTGGGGGACTATGTCACATGGGACTATCGCACAAGCTTGGGGACGATACCAAGAAGCCTGGTGACTACGCTAAAGGAAAGCATCAAAGGGACTTGCCCACAAGCTTATCAAGGCGGTCATCACACTGAACTGACGACTAAGAGAATTTCAGGGCAGTCACTGCATAGCAAACAAAAGGTCCTGTCCTAAAAATAACAAAACCAATTTTTCTTTTCTTTCTTTCTGCGTACGCAGGCCGATAACTCCTGCGGACACTCCCTGTATAGCCAGGCAGTGGAGTTTTGTGTGTATGACCCTTTTTATCCCGCCATTAAGGCAGCCATACTCCATCTTCGGGAAGGTGCATGCTATGTGTCACGTGTCATCCATACCAACGGCCAAACTGACCTTCTCTTCCGAAAGTTGGTGATGGGATTTTAGTGTGTGCAAGATTTTGTGCGTGCGTTCACACACGGAACCTCGGTTTATAGTCTCATTCGAAGGACTGTGTGGGGAATGGAGTCAGAACCAATGTTAACTCCAAGGGAAAAATCCCCCTATACCGAAATTCGAACCCGCAACCCCAGGATCACGAGTCCGGCACTCTACCAACTGAGCTATTCCGGCCCAACAAAACCAATAAACACAATAGAATTATTGACAAATTACATGCAATGACTTTTGTTACATAAAGAATCTATGGACATCTTTTGGCAGGTACCAGTGGGCCGTGTTGAAACGTCGAGCATTGGTCTTACTCCATTATCACTCTAGGTAAAAAAATGAATTAATTAAAAAAAGGAAAGAATACAAGAAAGAAAGGAAGAAAAGTTAGTTACATTCAAACGAAACAATCAGAGTTTTAAATGTGTTATCATGTATAGACACTACAGAATGAATTGCTAGTGTCACGCCTGTGAGACTGTTGACTTTCTCACACGCACTCACCAGATTACACTCAAAACCTGGCACGTTATGAACAGTAACGAGTGAAAGAAAGTGCAAACACTTTGTAGAACAAAAACGGGAGAACACGTCACAAAGGCAGAGCAAGCAAACAAGCTAACAAAAGCAAGCAATCAAACAAACAAATTAAATCCCTTGGCACCTGGCAAACCCAAACCAGCCAGTGCCCTTCACTGGTGTATGCTGCCAGACCACCTCTGTGGCCTTTGTGGCTGAATGTGTGCCAGGATGCCACAGTCAAGTGGGATACCAGGGGGTCAATGGGGTAAAAGCAGCTAAGCTGGGAGGTCACACTGACACAGGCTGCACGTGAGCATAACATCCTGTTGCCTGTCTGGCTTCTAACGTCTGCCTCGTTTGAAACATAACGAGCAATGGGGTTTTTTCTAATGCGTAAAACAGAGAGATAGTCCTTCACATTGCTGTCGTTATTAGTTTGCTGCTTTCAATGAGACGAAGTCTGCCATTGGCTAACCGCTGTTATTTCTCCCAGTGAGACGAAGTGGTCCAGGATCGAATGTCAAACAGCATGTGTATAAAAGCGTGGATTGGTATCTACACTACAGTGTGAATTGCAGACTAAAAGCTTCAAAGTTGATTCACAAAGTAACTGTCTTCATCATGGGGTGGATGCTCTGTCCTGTGCTCTGATTGCCACGTTTCTCACCATGTTAGCTGACCCAGTGATCAGTTCACCACAGGAGTACAGACCCAGTGATCCTGAACCTGCTGCTGTCTTCAACAGTGGTAAAGCAGTCAAAAGGGAAGCACTGCTGCAGCTCCGTGATTACGTGAAGCGGGAGACTCTCTCCTCCACGACCTACAGAAGGAATCGTTCAGCACCTTGAGAGAGCTGGTCAAAGAAGGAGACGACAACGTACAGGACCGGCTGTTGTTGGGCATGGCCCAGTCCAAGGGCAGGGATGACCAACTGAAGGAAGAGCTGGACGAAGACGTAGCCTGGCTGAAAGACCAACTGACCAAAGGACAACGTCGTTTGAACGAGGAGCTGGCAGAGGGAAGAGGCAAGGAGGAAGAGGAGCTCACAGAGCAGAAAGAGAACTTGGAGAACCTGCGATCCAGTGTCAAGCAATGGACAGAACCGTGAGTACATCTGTATTCTCTCTCTCTCTCTCTCTCTCTCTCTCTCTCTCTCTCTCTCTCTCTCTCTCTTCTCTCTCTCTCTCTCTCTCTCTCTCTGTGCTTGCATGTGAGCGCGCGCGCGTACGTGTCTGATTGTGTTTGTGTAATTTTGTAATGGATTTTTTTAAAAAAATAATTATTATTCTTATTACTATTGTTATTGTTAATATTATAATGTTGCCATATTCTTCATTGTTTCTGTCATTATTTATATGTGCAGTCTGTTTAGTTGAATGTTGTAGAATAGCAAGGACAGATTGGAAGAATAGGCACTGCCTAAAATCTCTATCCTTGAGTAATAAAGTTTTTGAGTCTCGAGTCTTGAGTCTCTCTTCTCTCTCTCTCTCTCTCTCTCTCTCTCTCTCTCTCTCTCTCTCTCTCACACACACACACACACACACCACACACACACACACACACAACACACACCACACGCACGCACGCACGCACGCACACACTCACGCACACACTCACGCACGCACACACACACACACACACACACACACACACACACACACACACACACACACACACACACACACACACACACACACACACAAACACACACACACACGCGCGCGCGGAGCACGCGCTCGAGCGGACATGCGCATGTGCACTCACACACATACCCATGCGTTCATGCATGCACACTGTGTATGACTGTGTGTCTGTGTCTGTCGTTTTGTCTGTTTTTCTCTGGCCGACTATTCATCTGTCTGACTGTCTCCCCCACCCCTTTGTGACTAGCGTTCCATCTCTCTCTCTCTCTCTCTCTCTCTCTCTCTCTCTCTCTCTCTTCTCTCTCTCTCTTTCTCTCTCTAGCTCTCTCTCTCTCTCTCTCTCTCTCTCTCTCTCTCTAGCTCTGTCTCTCTCTTCCTCTCTTTGTCTCTGTCTCTCTGGTTTCATTTTTTTTTCTTCTGAAAGTTAGTGGCAAGTTATTAAATCAGATTACATTTTAGAATCGGAGGAGATTAATGTTCCTAATGTAGACAATCAAATACCTTGTCTGGATGCACGTCCTATGATTACAAGACTTGAAACTATTAAAGTACTTGTTGTAGGTTACTCTAGGAAATCTAAAAAGAAGCAATGCCTTTTTTTTCAATAGAAAATTCTTGAACCACATGTGTGCAAAATAACTACTGCTCTTTAGTAGTGGCTTGGTCAGTCATGGTCAATTTTTAAAAGGCAGACACACACCCTGAAAATAACATAGGCAGGTGTTATTTAGTGCTGTTGAGGAAGATTTTTTTTAATCTACTCTGCGCGTGTATATGTCAGCGAAAGATAAACACTGCAAAAAAGAGGCTGATTTCTGTTAGCACCTTAGTACAGTAGATTATAGGCCTATATCTTCTGCTCTTTCAATAATGAAGTGATAGTGGAAACTCTGTATCAAATATATTGATATGTCACTATTGCTTATTGTAGAATGACAGCATGCTTGCAAATCAAATTTCATTGAACAAAGAAATGTGTGATGATGGCCATGATCTCTAAAGCTGTAATTGCTAGGCCTTGAATGTCTTCAACATTTGATTGTCTGTCAGGCAATTGTAGAAAGAGCCAAGAAAATGATGCCCAGTGTGCATTCAAGATCGCACCTACATCGCAGAAAATATCTCTTTTATCAATCGAGTCTTGTCGGAAGCGGGTTTCCGACACTGTTCACATCGCTTGATGGCGTGTCATACGCATGCTTCTCACAGTTTGACGATTTTTAATTCAAACCGCCTTATTCAAGGGCAATAAATCTTGTTTCAGTGACAGCCTTTTCTTGCAGTTGCCTCCCTTAGACCGTTCTTCGTGTGTTCTGTGGTAGTTTGTCCTACTCTCAGTTCCCGTGATCACATGATATTGGAAATGCCGGCGCCCAGGTGAAGTGGGTTCGTGCGGAACATGAACGTGGATCAAGCATTTTGTGGTCCCATTCTTGTGTTTCATGCAGTTGTCATAAAGATACTACTCTCTGTAGGGCATACCAGGTGCCCAGAAGTGCAACTGAACGTGTGAGGATAGAGAGCATGAAGAAGTGGATTTACAGTGTGCACAAAACGTTTTTGTTTTTCTGCAAATGACTATCATTTGGATTGCTTACATCATGTGAACTGTATGGATTCCTCACTGAAGATAAGATTTTTGATAACTATATTGTTTCCTCTATCCATTGGTGTACGTTTCATGCTCCTAGATGAAGTGGTTGATTTTTTTAGTTTTTTTTTAAATTGCCGAAAATTGTGTGATTTGAGGGACAAACGGTGCATTTTGGCTGCGACTTGACCGAGTTTTAAATACCATTCATTTTATAAAAGAACTTCATTCCATGAAACTCCGATAGGTGTGTTCAGCGTACTGACTAGTTTGTACAACAATCCGGGTTTCTAAACAATGTCAGTTTTGTGATAAAACAGACAAGGAAATCAGTCATTTGTTTGAATGTACACTATTTACTGCATTGTACATAGTTCTATTGACTTGTGGCATATTTTGCACATGTCTTGACCCAAATTATGGTATAGGAAAAGTTGCAAAATTGACACGAAGAACAACTCCAAGGTAAATATCAACTTTTGGCAGGAGCAGCGCTGTCATAAATGATCTGAAGAAGCAGATGACTGACTTTCAAGTAGAACTGAAGAGCACCAAGCAGCAACTGCAGACGACACAGACCGAGCTGGAAACAAGTCAGAGGAATCTTCAATCCATGCAGGACATTGTTAGATCCAACCCGGGAAGCATCCAGTGCAGCCAGTTCCAAGAGGAACTGCAGAAGACCCGTGACCAGCTGCGCCATCAGGAGCAGGCCTTCACTGCAGTCCAGACTCAGCTGCAGGATGAGGTCCACTCCCTGAAGGTGGAGGTGGACAGCTTACAGTCCAGTTACGCCCTGCTGAACTCATCAGAACTGGGTGAGCAATATGAAGTCAGTTAAAGTGGTAAAGTGTCAGGTGAGTGTGGTCAAGAAGGTGTCACTGCGTGCTGACGAAGCCATGTACACTGCACTACACCTGCTGATGACGTCATTGTTGTCAGCATGCAGGGCTTTGGTCATACAGATGGTCAGGTAAAATCGTTCAGCGACATTACTGAAAATGAATTGTTTCCGCAATGTGGGTGACAAGGTGTATCTTCATTTGTCACGGGTTTGTCACGAGGCCTATGACGACTGGCCCATCTAGGGTGGTGGAATTATTCATTTATTTATTGTCGTTGTTGTTGTCATGTATCCGTCCCTTAATGTGGCTTGTGGTGTGGTTGCACCTTAATGTAGTTCAGCTCAGGCTAGGTTTACTTTCTCTCTCTCTCTCTCTAATTTCACTGCCCGTGCAATTCATCCTGCAGGTTCACGGGTGGCTGGTACCTTTCTCTTGAACTGGCTGTCTCTATCGGCCTCTCACCTGTCTTTTTACCTGCCGCACGTGCAGAATTCCTCTTAGGCTTGAGGTATTCTCACTGTGACGTAGGGTGGCATGTTGGCCGCCATCGGTTAGGCAGGTTTTTCTCTTCACTCGAGCGGAAGATGTCTCTGGGAGCGCCTGCTCCGGTTCTGGTTCTTCACCACTTCGTCGAAGGTACGGTCGGTACCTTCATTCCTACAGTCGGCCTGTAGGGGAGGGACATCACGTCATCTCTTTTCCGCATCTGCTCTGCTGTCCTCTCGACTGGACAGAGGGTAGAGAGTCGCTTGACCCGCCACTTGGGTCAACCACGGGTAGCTGGTAAGCATCAGTTTCGTGGTTTGTTTTGTTTTTTTTGTTAGCCGGCTAATTCTTCTCTTTCGCGCAATTTTCTTTTGTTTTTCAAAATTATAAAAGAAATATTGTTTGAGACCACTTTTCTGGTTAATTCAATCTTTAACCTGGCCATTCTAAATTATATCCAAAATTCTTTCTCCTTTTTATGCATCTGGTGATGCGGTAGTCGGTGGGGATGGAGAGAACCTGGTGATTCAGGGTTGGTACTTGCTTGGTCTCGCTCGTCCGCCCCTGTCACATTCGCCGGACTCTTATTCTTCAGCCACCGTCTGTTTGTGGGTGCAAGGAGACCGAGTTTTATGTTTGCGAGCGTGCGTACGCATGATTAGTCGTTTGGATGCGTGGTTGGAGAATTGTGTCGTTTTGAAAATGTTGCTATAAAATGTGGTGATAATTGTGCCATTGAATTATTATTTGCAAATGTGGTGGCAGTTATAAAGCGATGGTTGCTGTATTAGTTCAGTTCCTAAGAAAGGAAAATGTTGAACGTGAATGAGGGAAGGATGAATATACAATTTTCTATCCATGTGTTTAGCCTGTGAATGTAATCTCTTACCTGCTTCGTGTGAGGAAACCTTTAGCGAACATTCCTCAGTTGGTTTACTGTGTTATGCTCAGGCCTGTGTTGAGCTGGTGCTATTAATGTATTCAGCAAACCTCCCCTCGCCCATCATGCGAGTGGCTGTTAGGATTTAACAGCATGTGTCAGACCGTACTGACTGCGGGGTTCCAGTACCCTTTCTTCTTTCCTCCCAGTTCCGTTTTCCCTCCTC
Source organism: Conus ventricosus (assembly GCA_018398815.1). NCBI lineage: Eukaryota > Metazoa > Mollusca > Gastropoda > Neogastropoda > Conidae > Conus > Conus ventricosus. Next base: position 29,679,935 of record CM031618.1, read on the forward strand.
CCGGGGGCTTCACCCAGAGCCTGCACTGGTTGGGGCCGTGCACTGGTTGGGGCCGCGCACTGGTTGGGGCCGCGCACTGGTTGGGGCCGCGCGCTGGTGGAGAAGCACGTGGGCTTTGCCGGACGGTCCTGATCCCTGTCCGGGACCTCCAGCGACAACACCTCGTCCCACGGGATGCGCTCTCCACCGTCCTCGCACTTCAAACAGCCCATGTGACCGGTGTGGTAGCTCTGTGGCGTGCGATTTGGGCGTATGTTGTGTGTGTCAGTGGTGTCGGCATCGAAGGACACTCCGTTCAGAACCGACCCGGTTTGGGGCACCTGGTGCGTCAGGGTGCTCCCAGTGGACTTTGGAGAGGCAGGGGTGTGGGGGAACTACATGAGACACGGAAAGGGATGGGTGCTGGAAATGCATATTTATAATCATGGTTATATTGTGGGTGCTGGAAATGCTTATTTATAATCATGGTTACGTTGTGTGTGCTGGAAATGCTTATTTATGATTAAGGTTATGTCGTGTGTATTGAAAATGCTTAATTGTGTGTATGTCGTGTGTGTTGAAATGCTTGATTGTGATTGTGCATGTGGTGTGTGTTGGAATGCTTAATTGTGTGTGCGTCGTGTGTGTTGAAATGCTTGATTGTGATTGTGCATGTTGAGTGTGTTGGAATGCTTATTTGTGACTATGTGTGTGTTGGTGTGAATAAATGGGGTGTTGTATCGTAATCTTTCTTGTGTGGTCTCTTGCGGGGCGTGTGAGGTCAGTCATTCCCTTCACTCCCATCTAGACCGATCCTGTCAGGGCAGACCTCCAGGGGTC
>CM031618.1:29690753-29695160 GCA_018398815.1 Conus ventricosus
TCGCACGCTTGGGGAACCATCGTTATCCCTTTCGAAAGCAGATAAAATGTATTCCCTGCCCTAGGCTTTCGTCCGCTGGATCGGAATATCAGGAGACAGGGCGGGTTTGTCTGTGTTTTTGGGCGTCAAATAAACAAAAACCACAGTCCATAATACTGGGGTGTTCTCACCCCCCGGGGTTCAAAACGAATCCAACACCCCCCCAAAGCCCACAAACAAATGAAACAAAACGAAAGGTGGGAGGAAAAAATTCGAGAAACTAAAGCACAAAAAGGTTTTCAACCTGTTTCACTTCTTGTGTTTTACTGTGAACCTCACATTATGTTTATTTTAGGATAGCATAAAGAAAGAAATGGAATGTGTGGGGGAACGGAAGGGTGTGTGGTGGTGTGTGGGGGGGGGGTATGTTTAGCTTAGGGGGGGGGGGGAAAGGGTGTGTGTGTGGGGGTGTGTGTTTTGTGTGTGTGTGGTGGGGCGGCGTGCGGCGTCGTGCGCGTGCGTGCGTGCCGTGCGGCGTGCGTGCGTGCGTCGTGCGTGCGTGCTGCGTGCTGCGTGCGTGGTGTGGTTGTGAGTGTTTGTGGGTGTGTGTGTTGTGTGTGTGTTGTGTGTGAGTTGTTGAGTGTTGTTTGTGGGTGTGGTGTGTTGTTTTGTGTGTGGGGGGTGTGTGTTCTGTGTGGGTGGGGGGGGGGTGTGGGGGGGGGCAGGGAAATGGTGTGTGGGGGGTGGGGTGGTGGGGGGGGGGTATGTGTGTGTGGGGGGTGGGGGACATGGCGGGGGTTTTGGGGGGGGGAAGGAGGAGAAAAAAAAAAATTTTTGGGAAATTTAAAAAACATTATTAAAAGTCACACAATGTACAGTCAAAAAATTATAAAATAGAGAATTTTAAAAAGTCAATATGCAGTGTACCATATAGAAAAAAAACTTAAAACAATACCCAAAAGATCAAGTTCTTTTAAAAACAATCAGCTATTTTTTGTACCTGCTGAGGAAAATTTGAGCCCAAAAAAATTAATACGTATAATAAGAATAAAAACCTGAAAAGGGGGGAACAAACCCTTAGAACACGAAAAAAAAAGTCCCTGAGAACAATCTGCTCTGAACAAGCAGACAGAACGGCCCTAAAAAGAAAAGAAAACCAGTTGGCAAGAAATAAAGGGAAACTAAAATGGGAAATTCTGTTGAACAAAAGTAAGGTGGGCTTGCAAGGGGGGAAAAAAAAATAAGATTTTTTTTCTCTTTAAAAAAACATTTTGGAAACAGATGTTAAAAATTGTGAAGGACAGGACAGTTTTATCAGAACCAATGAAATGTTAGAAGAAACAAAACTTTTTTTTTAAGAAATTTTTTAAAGAACGGAATCACAAAATCAATTGGATAAGTTTAAAGAAACAATACCAAATTAAAAAAAAACTGAAATTTACAACTAGAGGATTTTTAACAAAAGAAAACAACAGAACATTAAGGGAAAATGCAGAATAAAAAGTCCCGGGACAGATGGGTTTCGGTGAATTTTTTCAAATTTTTGGAAACAAATGGGATTTTTTTATCGTTCTTTTAAAAAGAGGTTTTTTGTAAAGGGGGAAAAGTCAATAACACAAAGGGGGGGGCGTAATAGTAGTTACCAAGGGAGACAAACAAGGGAAAAATTACAATAAAGGGGGCCAATTAAAAGTTAAATGTAACCCACAAAAAAGGGCAAATGATAGCTAACAAAACAAAACAGTTTTTCCAAAAATAATACCCGAAAACAGACAGGGTTTAAATTTTTGGGGGGTTTTTGGGGGTAACTTGAGAAAATTGTATGATATAATACATTTGGATCACAAAAATTACAAGGGGCTACAGTTTCCATAGATTTTTTAAAAGGGTTTTGATTTAGTTAATGAATTACTTGGGAAAACCATCAAAAGCTTTGTTTTTGGGAGGATATTTTTTAAAAGGTTTTTACTTTTTATAAAAACATTAAAACACCGTAATTGTTAAAGGGAAAATGTCTGAAACTTTTCCATAAAAAGAGGGTGTGTCAAAGTCCTCATCACCTATCTATTTGTATTTGTTTTAGAGTTTTAGCACAAATCAGAAACGAAGGGAAAATTTAAGGGGGAAAAAATATCAAAACAGAGCTCAAGAAAACCCGTTTGCAGACATACTTTTTTCACTCTACAAGGGGGGGTAAAAAATCTTCGAAAAATTTTTCGAGTCATTATCAGAATTGAAAATATTTTAGGTTTTAAAAAAAATTCGAAAAAACTGTAAGTATGGTTAGGACGAAGAAGGACAGAAAAAAGTGTACCTCGTCGAAAACAATGATGTGGAATCCAAAAAGTCAAAATTCTTGGGGAAATGGTTTACAAATACCTTTCAAAAATTTAAAAGAGCTTAAAATTAGACAATTTTTGGAAGTGAAAAATTTTTCAAAAAATTGGGCAAAAGGATTTTCACCCATTAGGGGAAGGTTGCAGTCGAAATCTTTATTTTCAGCTTGAACTTTTGGGGGTTTATGCTTTCCCAAACCCCCTGATGACGTTTAAAACAATTACAAAGCAGGGGTTTTTGGGTTTTTTGGGGTGGGGAAACCTGACAAAATTAAACGAAAATAACAGTCAGAATTGAAAATGGGGGGATAGGAATACCAAATTAGCTTTTTTGCAAGCACTGAAAAAGCCTGGATAGAAAAAATTTTAAAAAAATTCAAATGGAAGACCATTTTTGTAAATCAATGTCCAAAGTTTTCATAAAAAAATTTTGGATCAAAGAGATTCTTGTTAGTAAAGCAAAAAGTTTGGGAAAATATTTAAGTCTATACAATCTGAGCATTTATTAGATTTAATAACAAACAAAAATTTTTTCAGAAATGTCTTTTATAATGAAAATTCAAAGTTAAACCCTTCCCCTTTTTTCTACAAACCATGGGCAAGAAAGGTATATTCTACTAGGGGAATGATTTACGAAAATGGGAACTTTTTAATTTTGAAGCCTTTTTAAAAAAAGGTGGGGGGTCATTTAAATCCTCTACACTATTTTTGGTGGCCCCTCAGTAAAAAGAAAAAGCAAGGAAAAGAAACAAAAATTTAAAATAATTAAAGAATGAAAAATTGTAATTTTTGAAAATTTTTTAACAAAAGTCAATAAAGGAGCTAAGTTAAATAAAAACTTTTCGATAAGTTTGTGTACTTTAAAATTAAGTTTTCGTGAACGGGAACTCAAGCAAATACCCGTAATTGGGAAAACGTATGAAAATTTCCCAAAAAATAAAGAAATAAAAATTAGGGGTCCAAATTTAAAATTTGTCATAGAAAACTTGTATCCAATATCATACTAAACAAAGGGTTTGAGGGATACGATAGATCGTTTTTTTTCAATTGAAAGAAATATCATCACATTTTTGGGACTGCACTACTTCACAAAATTCGGAAAGAATTAGAAAACTACATGAAAACAACGTGTAAAATTGTATAGATTTTCATTTAATGTTGACGGTTTTTTTGGAACCGAGAAAACCGAAAACAACCAACATTTGATCTCATTTTATTTGGGCGAAAAATTTTTTTTACCTTCAGAATTATAGTGTTAAACCCAGACTGTCAGGGTTTAAAAAAGAATTAAACATCATACAATTAAAAATAGCACAAACAAAAAGCGTTATCATGTCTTTTTTAAAATTGGCTACCCTACCTTTGCTCTAGCGAAAAACATAACACTTTTTATTTTTGACATGACACTTTAAAAAAAGGAAAGACACACTACCAAAAAAAAAAAGAAAAAAAAAAAAAAAAAAAGATGCCCTGTAATGGGTCGACACAAAGCCATGAAATTTTACGACAAACTTTTTGGGAAAATGAAATTGTTTTGTTTTGTTTTTTTCTTTTTTTTCCCTATCCCACCATGCCCAGGGACCAAGCCCCACCCTTTCAGGGTGGGGTTTTGGGGGGATTTTCCCTTTCCCTTTTTTTTTTTTTATTTATTTTTTTATTTTTTTTTATTTTCATAGCCTTTGTTTATATTATTGTAATTGGGAAAATACCCTTTCAGTTTTTAAATTTTATTTTTTAATAATTGATTATGTAATAAATTTACATTTTAACATGGAATTGACTTTTTATCAGACACTTTTGTATATCTTTAAAACACTATTAAAAAATTGTATTTAAAGTAATGTTTTATGTAAAACATGGTAATGAAAGGAAAAAAACCTTCAGTGCAAGGGAAAAAAAAAAAAAAAAAAAAAAAGGAAATTGGGGGGATGTGTGGGTTGGGGGTTGGGGTGGTGGGGGGGGGGGTAGTGTGTGGTGGGGGGGGGACGTGCGGGGGGGGGGGGGGGGAAGGGAAAGTGTGTGGTTTGTGTGTTGGGGATAGGGGGGGGTGGGTGGGGATTGCGGAAGGAGGAGGGGGAGGAAGTATATGGGG